>CM077079.1:275806641-276057944 GCA_039513925.1 Platanthera zijinensis
AGCGAGGAGCTCACGGCGGACTGAAGCAGAGCAGCGAGTAGGCCTGGAATAAGTGGACCCCACGGAACAGAGAGGTGAGTTATAAGTAGCCCTGAAAGAGGAAGGTGGAACCACGGAAGGGGAGAGAGGCGGATAGATAATGGCAGTCCGCAGGAGGCCGGCGGTCAGTGAGAAGAGGCGGATAGATACGCAATCCGCAGGAGGCCGGCGGTCAAAGAAAGAAGCGGGTAGAAACCGAGTCCTCTGGAAGCACAGGGAAGGAGGAATGCCTCTGATACTATGTAGAAAGAGATACGTAAGAGAGAGAAAATCACTCCTTTTGTATTATTATATAAAGTATAGGAATACATACACTTATATAGAAGTAAGATAGAGGGAGAGAAATCTATTTTAACAATGTGGGACTAAAGGAGCTATACATGGGCCCAATACACATGGGCCTCCCAAATGGGCTAATTCTATTTTATCTTAAAAAATTTTAAATATAACAATTCCCGATGATGATAAAAAGGAAAGTTGTAACGAAAAAGTTATGGTGCGCTAAATCGCTAATAGCTGTTGTGTGTGTCAATAGCAAAATGATTGGGTTAAGTGAAATAAAAAAGTAATAGGCCGGTTGAGTTCACTTAGGGCCTAACTGAAATAAAGAAGTAATAGGCCGGTTGAGTTCACTTAGGGCCTAACTGAATTAGGATTAGTCATGGGCGGTATATTTTGGACTAGTCCATAAGTGAAGAATTTTCGAGCCCTCCTTATCTCCAAAATCCCACACCCACCACCCAACTCTCTCCAGTCCTCGCCACTCTTACCTCAGCCTGCAAGAGCCACCCTCTTCGCCTCTTTGCTCCTCTAATTCTCCTCTTTTGACGGAAAAAGGGTGGGTTGACCACTCCTCACGGTGCCGGCCCCTCCCCTTGCTGGTGTCCAACTTTGGAGCCCCAATACACTAATTGAAGAAGAATTAGGGTCTCTACTGCAGCAATCCCAACCTCCTTCCATCCCCATTATAAGTCCTTATCCCGCCCCCTTCCTCTTCTCTTACCATGTAAATATTGAATAAAATGGTCCGGATTTAGGGAAATCTGAAGGGGGAAATTGATTGATATGCATGGGAAAGAGGAGGGTTGTGGAATGTTAGAATTGTTACTGTAAAAATCATGAAAGACTGCTGGAAACTTGTGTTTAATGGTATAATTGTGTTTTATTCATAGGACTGCACCTTTCCCTCATGGGACCGCTGTTTTCTCACATAGGTTTCTCTCTATGTGAGGGCTGTTTTTCATAGGGAATTGATGTAATTCCATGTGTAATAGAGTAGGGCTGCTATAACTTATCTAGGATTGTGTTATGTGCTTAAGGGGATTTCTCAGGATGGCCATGGGAGAGGAAACAAGGGGGTTAACCCTAGAAATGGAGGAGATGAGAGAAGATGAAATTGGAAGCGGGTGGAGGAAGAAGAGAAGAAGCCCTAAGGGGGAATGGGGCTTAGAGAGAGAGAGGGAGAAAGTTGAGAGAGAAGGGAAACTTTGGTTTAATTCTTGCATAATATTGCATGACCCCAAAGGCCATATATATACAGGCTCCGACGGCATAACTGTAAATACCCAACATACATCAAATATTGAAACACTTCTCGATACAATGACTCGATTCCAACATAAATACTTATAATAATACATAACTAGATAATTGAGGGCGTATGATCATAACCGATCCAGAACAGATAACTGAGGGCATAGGATCATAATCGATCCATAACATCTCATCTGTCCTTGAAATCAAGCTTGCCCTCAAGCTTGAGCTCCACGTGGATGATCGTCTCCTCGGGCTCCTTGATTTCGTGCCAAATAGTGTCTGGTAGTATATCACATCGGCAATGGTTTTGGCGAGGAGCAGCAACGCCGTCGGTGCAACGGGCAGCAGACGGAATGTGTTGGTGGGGTTGGAGGAGTGGCGGTGAGGAGCAGGAACAAGGATGTCGGAGGAATAACAACCGGCAGCAGGAACGGATCCGTCGGGATTGGCAGAGCACGGGCTAGCGAAGCATGGACCGGCAGAAGAGGCGGCGATGTGGTCGATGGAATCGAAAAAGCAGGTGACGGTAGAGCAAGAGCTGGTAGAACGGGAGGCGAGATAGTCGGAGGAGGCGGCATTGGCAAAATAGGCTGCGGAGGGGTTGACTGCGAGGTGGCCGGAGCAAGCAGAGGTTGCGGCGTAAACGGTCAAGGAGATCTTTCCAACTGAGAAATTTTGACGTCGAGCATGTGGTTAAACCGAGACTCAAATGGTCAAACCGATCGAGTTGTTGTGCGAAGAGGTCGTTATCGGCGGCGGAGAATGGAGCGGACATCTTAATTAATTAATCGCATAATTAATTCAATATAAGAATTAATTAAAATAATCAATCAAGCAAGAAAATCCTAGCCTCAACCGGCAGTAAGAATAGATCCGTCGGGATTGGCAGAGCAAAGACTAGCGAAGCATGGACCAACAGAAGAGGCGGCGATGTGGTCAGTGGAATCAAAAAAGCAAGGGACGGCAGAGCAAGAGCCAATAGAAGAGGAGGCGAGATGGTCGGAAGAGGCGACACTGGCAAAATAGGTTGCGGGGGGCCGACTGCGAGGTGGCCTTCATCCGGGCTGCATCCTATACACTCAACAGTTCTCTGCCTCCCATCACCAGGAAATGATAGGTTGTTGAGGCCCAGGATCGAACATCTGACCTCCTAGATAAGAGTCTTTCAACCAAGCACTCATCACCAACTGATCTGCAGCTCAGTTGGTGATGAGGGCTCTGGTGAAAGACGCTTATTTAGGAGGTCGGGTGTTCGATCCCGGACATCAAAAACTTGCCATAATGTGGTGACTCCATGGCAGCGACGGGTTGGGGTGTATAGGTTGCAGCCCTGATGAAAGCCACCTTGGTAGACTCCAAGGTGCGCCCCCTGATGGGACTCCAAGGTAGCAGGCAGGTGTGACGCGTGTTTTGTATAATAAAAGTGCACTTTTATGATGCAGGACGGGCGTCACACCTACCTGCCACCCTAGAGTCCACCAAGGCAGCTTTATCAAGGCTACGGCCTGTACACCCAACCCTTTTTTGACCCCACCACAGGGCACAACGGGTTGTTGAGCCCAGGGATCGAACATCTGACCTCCTTGATAAAGAGCCTTCAGGAAGACCCTCATCGCCAACTGAGTTGTGCTCTGTGGTAAGATCAGAAACAGGTTGGGGTGTATGGGTGGCAATTTTGATAAAGCCGTCTTGGTGGACTCCAAGGTGAGTCCCCCTGGTGGGACTCCAGGGTGGCAGGCGGGTGTGACGTCTGTCCTGCATCACTTAGTCCTTAAATTTTTATGATCCAAAGATGAAGCGGGTTAGGAAGCAGACTGAAGAGGAAAAGAAGAAACAAAAAGAGAATCAGTAACATCTGTGGCTGAAAATAGTAGTTGGTATTTTTGAATGTGTTGACGGGTATGCAAAGTGTGCAAGAATCTGAAGTGCCTTGCATGTAGGGAAACGGTGTAGCTTTGTTTAGTTTATCCTAGTAGCATGTAATGTTAAATAAATCAACTGTATTATAATGTCTATGTTTATTTTTATGTATATCACACTATTAGTAAACAAACTGCATAAGTATGTGAAATGGTGGATAACTAAAAGTTTTTGTTAGTGTACATTTTTACTCATTGTGGTTATATAAATGTTGCATTGCGTTCAAAAAAAATTTGAAATGCTATGATTACTGTTATAATGTGATGGTTTGCGGGTCGTTACACTCTACAATGGAAACACCAACAATTCTTGTTCCAAAATTGATTATTGTTGATGTCATAGATTTCTCCATAGCATAGCGGAAAGAATGAAGCTAATAGACTCCTAACTCTATAGAATTTCTATTTCAATGGCGAAAATGTAACTCAATTTTCAAGTACCAAGAATCCGACAGTACAAAACTAAAATATTTGGGGAGAAAATCCATAAACTATCAAAATTCTTATTCCAAAATTGATTCTTGTGCACGCCATATGGCATGATGAAGAGTAGGAATGTCCATTGAATCCTGACTCTCTGCACTTTTCACTAAATGGACAACAGCAGATAAACATGTAATTATATTTCAATGCCAAGCAGATAATGCTAGAAAGCTACAAATTTGAGGGAGAAAATATGAAGCTTATAAGAATTAGTGTTCCAAAAGTGATAGTTGTCCAAACATAGGTATCTCCATAGCCTAATGGAAAGAAAGAAAGTTCATATACTCCAAACTCTCTCGAATTTCATTTTTATTCATAAAAAGAAACTCAAACTCAACATGTAAATATCCCTATAGCAGAATTAAATCTACTGGGAATCCTAAACAGGTACATCTGAATAATGCTCGACTAAAGTAATCCCTTGCTTCATTAAGACCATTCCAAAGCAACTATGTGCGATGAAAATGGAAGAAATAATAAAAAATAGGCAGACATCGGTTACTCATAGTGAACAGTACACAAACCAATAAGAGCTATACAAACGCTAGAGAATCGCAGTGGATAGAAGATCGAATCTAGGGCATCACAAAAAGAACTATGATTTCGCATAACTGAACCAGAACAAGAGAAATTCAGAGCACCTACCTGCATGGAATTGGAAGAGCTGGTTGCCTTCGCCGGTGCCCCCATGACCGGCCGCCGAAAGCACGCCCGCCGGCGAGAGAAAATGAAAAGGAGAGAAGATGCTCGAAGTAGTTCTTTACCGGGATTGAAAGGGGCAAATTGGGGTAATATGCAGGTAAGTTTAAAGCCCGCGAGATAAGTAGGGAGCCCTAACCGCCATTAAATTCGCCGGAGTACTCTTCCTTCCCCGCTCTCGCGCGTCCGTCAACACAAAAAAAACCCTCGTGGAAATGCGCAAAAGAATGTGCGGGCTACGAGGGAAAAGACCCTTGGTCTTTGCTGATATTACAGTTTATATAGGTATATGTATATTTATGTATATTTATATAAATACATGTACGTATAAGTTTGACAAAGTGCACCCTCGAAATACAGTTTTTGATAAAATATATCCCGAAAGTTTAAAATTGGCCTTAAAATGTACACTATAGGGTGCACATTGCCAAAAAAAAATATTTTGGGGGATGCATTTTGCCAATTTTAAAATTTCGGGATGCATTTTGTCAAAAATTATATTTCGAGGGTGCATTTTGCCAAAATTCAGGCCTTAAAATTTTGTATTTTTCTTTTATTTAAAAAAATGTGTTCTCATTCACGCATTTAGACAATATCGGGGCCAGGATAAAGTCGCGCTGGGCACGGGAGCTCCTCGTGCACTGTCGCGATCGAGGTACTCTCGCGGTTAGCCTTAGGGGTGCATGCCTGCCACTTGTATATTCATACGTATATGCTTCTTAAGCAAAAATAATAATATGGCGTGCTCGGCCGTGCGGCCACGCGGCCAAGGGGCTGCGCTGCGAAGTGCAGTAGAGCGGACGGCTGGTCGGTCATGACGATAGTGGGGTCGACTTTGATCAACCACCCAACCTCACAACCGGCAGGGCTGTCAGAAATGTTTTCATATGATTTCAAAACATGTTATTTTTGGCTACATTCCATTTAATTGTGTAATGTCCGAAATATCTCACTCTTTTTTAAAATGTTTAATATTTATCATAAATATTTTATGTCTATATTTTATTTTGAAGGGGAGAATTGGTGCAAAAGTTGAGGTGTTGCTCAGGGATTTGAATCTCGAAACAACTTCTTGCAAAAAATGTAGGATAACATTTGTCTATATTGCGAAAATGTTGTGTGCATAGGCTGCACTTTTTTAATACTGTATTTACCAAAAAAAAGATAAAACTTAAGCCCTTGTCAAAATGTTTTGAAATGATTTCAAAACATGTTGCTTTAACTACATTAAATAAAGGGTGGTGTTAAAGGCACATCATCTTCGGTTTTGTGTACATCAATACCATGTACATCCATTGTAATTTTAAGTGCACACCAATACTATGTGCACTCATTGCAATAACTACAATATCCTTAAAAGGACTAATAAAAAAAGCCCAAAACAATTCCTCACCGCTCAAATTAGTACCCGCACATGGAATCCGTACAGAATCGGGGAGAGTAAAGTGCCCAAAACAATTCCAATGGGTGCACATAGTATTGATGGAGGAGGCATTATCGGAAGTGAAGGAGGCGGACGGAGGTATCAGTGGAGGAGGCGGCCGAAGATTTCGTCGGAGGAAGCGCAGGAATCGGGATGGGGTTTCGCGGTTTTTGTCGGATGCAGTCGAGGAAGATAACGGGATGGGCTTTCGCAGTTTTCGCCGGATGCAGAAGGGGAAGATGACGGGGAAGAGAGATGAGGCGGGCGGGGAAAAGAAGAGTTTCGTCGGAGGAATCGGGGGGAGGTTTCGCCGGATGCAATCGGGAAGAGGAGCGCTGAATATCGGGAAGGGGGAGGCCGGCTCAATGCTTCGGCTTTAATTTATGGGTGCGGTTTAGAAAACCTAAAATATTAAGGGTTATTTTTTGGATGGGTGTGCACATAGCCGAAAATGATGTGTCTTTAACACCACCCTAATTAAATAGACTACTTAAATATTAACTAGAATAACTAAATATTATATTTAAGAAGTTTTATAAACAATAAATATGTACAAGATAATTAATGATTATTGTTATTATTGTTATCTTTCTCTATATCATTTGGAGTATTATTAATGTTTATAATGTTAGGTCGCTCAAAACATTTTGGGTGATGGTCGAAGTGCAACTACCTCCCCGTTGTCCCCATCTTGGGTTTTATAGGCAAACCCTAAGTTTAATACGGGTATCGGATATCCCGGTATCCGAATCAAACTCGTTAAGCATCCGAGCCCGTAATATAACGAATTATACATTAATAATCTCCTCATATATTTGTGGTATATGACGTTTACATTTCATAGAGCAGGAAAATGGAGAATATCAAATTTCAGACTTATCCATAAAAGGTAACACAACTAACATATCATATATAGGAGTTTTGCACAAAACAAACATCACATAAAATGCAATACATAAGCAAAAGTCTGAAACAGATAAATTGGATCAATGCATAACAATTCTACTCAAAGAGTAGATCATCATCATCTATGTCAAAGTCTATTTTCTCGCATTCATCTTCATCAGTGTCTGCAAAGAATTTCATGAGTTTAAACTCTATGAATTCATAAATATATGCAGTGACGTTTTAAAGTAAATTAGTTCCACCTAAATGAGTTTAGTACTTGAACAGTAATGAAGTAACATTGTCAGCATCTCTATCCAGTGTAACTAGAACCAGTCAAGTTTTCATTTTAATAAATCAAATATTGTTATCTTACTCATTAATGATCACTATATATCTTATCATCAAGTGTGCAATGATTTGACACAACGTCATTTGCAACATTATCAAGTATGAAATAATAGGTTGTGATCATTAATGTTATATTAACTTTTACAATGACTTTATATTCTCAGTTGAACAATCCTCGAATCAACTTACAATGAGAAAAATATTAAGTCATCAAATGTGGAATGACTATCATCTAGCCATGTTGGGTTTTCATCAAAAATTATTTAGAGTTTTCAGTCTATTATTATATGTTTGAATGCTGCAGTTATAGGTTCTTACCATCAAATCATAAATATAGGAGGAAAAATTTATCTTTCTATAAATTTTAATCTCATCTCCGCTAATGTTTTTATATATCTTTCTATAAATTTTATCTTCCTATAAATTTTCAACGTAGTAAGTGACGAAATTACTACTGAAGGTTTTGTGAGTTCTCTCTCTCTCACAGAAGTCTTCCTAGAATCTATGTCACTATTGTCTGCTAGAGCTGAATAGGAGGTGTTTGGTACTGATTCATTATCTTTCTTGGTAATAGTTGTTTGCATACATGGGAATGACATGTCCTTATCTTTAAGGAATTTATTTTTAAAGAACACTACATCCCTAGATTTTATAATAATATTATTCGAAATATCTAAGAATTTATTTGCAACGCTGTCTTCAGCACAACCTAGGTAGACACATGTGTTGATCCTAAGTCCAATCTTAGACTTTCTTGGGTCGAACACCCTAACATAGGTTATACAGCTCCAATTCTTAAGTTCACTTATGTTTGGGGGTCTCTTAAACCAAAGCTCATAGGGTGTAACCTCTAATTTAGCATTATGGACTTTATTTAGAATATGGTTTGTAGTTAAAACTGTTTCTCCCTAATAAGCAGTGAGTATGTCAGCAGTCAGGAGCATGAAATTTAATATTTTTGTTAACTCTATTATTTCGCTCAGCTATACTATTTAATTTGGGGTGAGTAAGGAGCAGTGGTTTCTACTATGATTTCTTGAGAGGCAATGAAACACTTGAACACACTGGATATGTATTCTCCTCCTCTATCATTTCCAAACCTTTTGATTACATGTCAAGTTAGTTTTCTACCATGATTTTGAAAAGACAATTTTTCAAACGTTTCATCTCTAGTTTTAAGAAGGCAAATGTGACAGATCCTAGAGCAATCATATATAAATGTAATCATATACTTTCTACCTTCTCTGATTACAAAACTTTCAAAGTCACAGATGTCGGAATGTATTAGCTCTTGGGATGTTGTGCTCTTAATAACCGTATTAAAAGGCTTCCTAGTGATCTTAGTCTGAGCACACACTTCATATTTCTCAAGTTGGTTTTTAGTGTCTAAGGTGATCTGGTGAGTTCTAGCAATTTGGAACATCTTCTTATAGTTTACATGTCTTAATCTCTCATGTAGAGTTTTGAGGTTAACTAAGTTTGATTGAACTATTTCGGTTGCTAGACTTAATCGATATATTCTATTTTGAACATATGCACATCCAAAATACTATGAGTTAACTGACAGTATTATTCTACCGCTACAAAAATTGAAAGACATACCAACATCACATAATAAACTAATAGATACTAAATTAGTAGTTAGTGAAGGAATAAATTTAACATTTTTTAAAGTTAAAGTTTTACCTGAGGAGAACAGTAATGTTGCATTCCCCACTTTCAGAACGTCAGTTGTTTCATCATTTGCAACCATCACAGATTCTTTTGTAGTAGTAAGCCCTATCAGCAGTTTAGCGTTGTTGCAAACATGACATGTTGCCTCTGAATCCAGGTACCACTCAGTGCTGGCCTTCGCATTTTCAACTATAGCAACAAAGTTGGATGACTCAGCAAAACCAAATATATTGGCTTGGTTGCCGTCTTGTAGTGCCCTAGTCCTTTCCTTCTTAGAAAGCCAACAATTAGATGTATTGTGCTCCCACTTGTTGCAGTTAAAATATTTTCCCTAAAACTTTTTATTCTTTTTATTTGGGCCAACAACCTATGAACCACTCTGAGAAGGTTTGGTCTTTTAGAATTAGACATGCGTTTAGAGCTAGAAATCGTATTAACAACTGCTTTTTGTTTACTAACAGCTTCTAACGCATGTCAAGTCTTATCCTCGTCCTCAATGTGTATAAAACGTTGATCATTCAGACTAACATGCATCTTCTTGTGGTAGTTTAAAATTTTACCACATGGAAGTCAATTTATAAATAATAGTGTTAGCAATAATATTATCTGATAGAGAAATATTCTCACTATGCAAACAATCTACTAAATTTTCAAATTCAGAGAAATATTCTCACTAAGTCGTTTGTGGAGGGGCGGAGAGGAATAGAGTTAACCCCTATGCCAATTTCAAATACAGCTTACTCCCAAGATAATGCAAATATGAGGCACAGGTTTATCCCAAGATAATGCAAATATGAGGCACAGGTTTATCTAGTGCTAGCTTAGTTTTGAAATACACAATGAAAAGCAGTAAATAACCACACAATCCGAAATACATGTGTGATAATAAATTACAGAGCAGACAGGTGCGCGATGCCCATGCGGACTACTAACCGACGTTCATTGTCATGTTGGGATCCATGTCCTCATCACCTCAGTCCCAACATTAACATATACGTTGTGTGCTAGTCCCTCACCCACTTCCTCATTCGTAATAGTAAATGAGGATATTATGACAAATTGTACATAAAATTTATAAAGCTGCAATTATGACGACCATACTGCATTGAAAGCGAGTATGCTTTCAAAAAAATGATTGGAACAATGAGAGCAACATCTATTGACAACAACATAGACATCAAATAGAGAAAAATTAAACAAAAATGCTTGGAACAATGAGAGCAACATCTATCGGCCACAACATAAACATAAAATAGACTTGGGCGGTTCATAAATAACCAACAAATGTTGGAAAAAATGCACAAATTAGATGAGCGGATAGATTAGTGCAAAAAACTAGTTAAGGCGGGTAAACTTGAGATAACATAGAATATAGATCAACAAAAAGAGCGAAAAATGAGAGATTCATAATTCCAAAAAACAAATCTTTAAGTTGGGTAGAAAGAAAAAAAATGTTCATAATTAAAATAGTCAAAAGCTGTCTGCAGCATTCAAGAATCTGCTCAGAGCCTAGCAATAATCCTCCAGGAACACAATATCTTAGCACTACTTATTCCATCACTAAAGAAGATCAAAATGCCTTTTTGAACCCAACAAAATCACTAGGAATCATCATGAAACAAAACAAAAGGCAAACAGGGTTTCACATCTCACTGTGTGTATGAATTGGGGGCAGTCACTTGATGTACTGGGAGAGCCACTTGAAGCCATCGCCGTAGCCCATCTTGCGCACGATGCTGCACATGAAGATCTCAAGGGGCCTGAAATTGGAGTCAGCGAGGTTCACTTTTCCCTTGCCGGTCGTGAAGTTAGTGAGCCCCAGGTGATACTGCAGCTCCGCCTCCGATGCAGCATAGGGTATGTCGATCTTGTTCCCCAGGATGAGGAACGGGACATTCACGAGGGAATCGTCGCTCAGCAGGGCATCCAGCTCCTTCTTGGACTCGGTGAACCGCTCCTTGTCGAAGGCATCCACCAGATACACCACTGCATCCACCTGCAAATTACCAACACAGTTCAAATGAATGAGTTTCAGGAGTTAAACAAATAGGCCATTGGAATGAAACAAATGAGAGGAACCAACAATATCATGAAAGTTTATAAACCTTAATTTAAGTTTTATGTAAAGACTCATGAACAATTTACATCCCCGTTACCCTAAATGTATCCATTTTCCTTCAGAATGTGTATTTTTAACATATAATATACATGTTCAAGGGTAGGTTTGGGTGGGTGGCGACGGTTGGAGAAGATAAACAGTGTTCTTGAATGGAGCTCTCTCTCCGCGTTAAGATTCAATCATACAACTTTTTTTTTTTTGAAAAACTCAATGCATAAAAAAAGCTCACAAAAGATGCCTAAATATTCAGGCAACTCAACTTATACCATACATCTTTAAAAAGATGGAGTCACTAGGTTGCCAATTGATGATTATTATGGCCGCACAAATCTTTTTCATTCCCAATCAACTCTAATTTCATGAACAAGTTTCATACCCAATTGATAAAACTTAGAAGCAGGGCGGATTTTGAGTCGAGCCGAGTGCGGCTTCAAATCAAAATTTTTGAAAATAGCTTAGCTCGGAATTGACTCGAAATCGATTTTCACCATTGGGCCTACACTAGGCAATGAACTGAAGTTTTAATCGGTAATGTTGCAAGGACTTGGAGATTGATACATAAATATAAGTTACTGATGTTTGTTGTAAAGTGAATTGACCGTGAAATCTCTACCATAACAGCCTGTTTCCTTCCGACAGGGCAAGGAACCAACTTAGTTAAACCAGGATATTAATTTATATGCTAGAATTGGTAGTTAAACCAAATTCTGTTAAAATAATCCAGGATTTTTCCGTGCTTTTTATATCAATCTTGATGTTACAATATCTTTCGGACGATCATGGCCGTTGAATATTCTTATCCTAACTCCCCCCTTTATATCTCCCAGCAGTTGCAAGAAAGAAAGCATTGAGAGTTGTGGTTTTCTAAGAGAAACTGCTCGGTCCTCTTTCGGTGCGATGTCGAAGGACCCCCGCGTGGTGCAGCGCCGCCAGTTCCGCCTCCTAGGGATGTGACGCCCCTTTCCCCCACCAACCGCCGCCCAGTTCCTCTGCTGCACCGCCGCCCACTTCCCTTAACTGCTTCTGTCGCCCCTTTCCCTGCAATCCAGCCACTGCCGCCCTTTCCCAGCACAGCCACCGGCCTCCTCCTCCCTTCCCCAGCATTCAGCCACCTCCCCTCCCTTCCCCAGCATTCAGCCACCTCCCCGAGCCCCCAGCAACCCTCCTGCCGTCCCTTCTTCCTTCACCACTCAAAAATCACACCATTTAGCACCTCCCCGCTGTTGTAACTCTGCTGTCTAGCCCCTTTCCACTGCCATATCCACTCCCACTCACCTCCCCGAAGTCTCTCTAACCCTCCTCTTCGATTTCCATGGCAATACTCCTCCATACATCCACTCCGACACTTACTCAACACCATACCTGCATTTCCCCAGCCTCCAACAGCCCTCTCAGTCCACCAAACAGCCACCACCCCTCGCCGAAACCCCCCACACGGTAGTATTATCATTTCCGGACACTCACCGCCTCCACCGGCATCCATTACTTGGTGAGCTTTTACTTTCCAGTATTCATTTCTTCGCATTGTATGGATAACTTGTATTATTAGTAATACTTGGCTTGAATTAATTTGATTTTCGTCTCTCTTTATTACAACAACAACAACACTCAAGTTTTATCCCACTATAGTGGGATCGGCTATATGGATCCTTTGTCTCCATTATGACATATCTTGTCATAATCTCACTAATGCTTAGGTACATCATGTCTTTCCTTGTAGTTTAATTCCAAGTCATTATTGGTCTAACCCTCTGTTACGGCGCTCGACGCACCAGATCCATATTAGGGCCGCACTTATCAGCATCGTCGACAGGCCGAGACCGCAGTATTTTCACCCTATGTTATTGTATCGCATTTTGTATTTTTATTTAGCTTTTTATCTCACTTGTAGTAAGCCCAGGTGAGGGCGCGAACAATTAAAATTTGGGTTTGATGTTTGGGACTTAAATGGTCCAGTTGGTTGTGTGGACCTATATGGTCCGGTTGGTTGTGTGTGAATGAAGGCAAGCAAGTATTTTCTCCCCAAATCTCTCTCTCTCTCATCTCTTTCCTTCTCTCTTTATTCCGAGCGGAACCCTAGCCGCGCCGCAAATCTTGAGTCCGGGATTCCTCCATCGTCGGGCCGAGCTCCTCTTCTTTGTCCCCTATTTTCTCCTCTCACTCTCAATCTCTTTTTCTTCCCTCTTCTCCTCCTCCTCCTTCCTCCTCACAAGTACTCGAAGCTTCCACCATAGCACCGTCGAGAGAATATTCGGCCCCACCTCTGGGGATCTCCTCCTCGGTCGGCCCCATCACAAGATCCAAATCGGGAGGTCATAACCACTTGGTATCAGAGCCAAACGTCGGGATCTCCCTACCCGGCACCTACCGCGCCGCCCTCTCTGGGTTTCGTCGACCAGCTGCACCTCTTCCGCCCTCCAGAGAGCCTGTCGGACTGCTACCGTCTCCGGCACTTCCTCCTCTTCCCATGGCTGGCGGTGGTCCTTCTATCGGCCAACTCATGGAGATGTTTCAATCGTTGTTCGCCACTCAAAATGCCAAGATGGACGCCCTAAATGCGTGCTTAGACTCCATCCACGACGCTTCTCCGCCACCACTACAACCTGCAGCCTCTCCGTCCGAGAGTCGGGTGGACTCGGCTCCTCCTCGCGGCGACACCTACTCCGACAACTGTTTCGTCAGAGTATGGATTTTACCCTATATGAGGGCCGCGAAGACCCCTTACCATGGCTAACGCGCTGCGACTACTTCGTTAACCAACACACTCCGGACAAGGAGCATGTCGGCATCGCCTCGTTCCACCTCCTAGATCCGGTGCAACTGCGGGTCACGCAACTCCTTCGGGAGCACTCTACCACCTCGTGGGATGAATTCTGGGCAGTATGCTCCCTCCGCTTTGGGTCGGCCATGTCGGGCAACCCTCTCAGTGACCTTATTGCTCTCAAGTACACTGGCTCCATCGACTCCTATCTGGAGCAATTTCAGATGTTACTCTCACGCGCCACAACCGTGTTACCGTCCCAACAAGTTCCACTCATCATCGTCGGATTGCCCGACCAGCTCCGTTGGGATGTGGAATTTCAGAAGCCACCGGATCTCTGATCCTCGCTCGCGCGTTCGAACGGCGCCTCGCCTTGGATCGGTCGCCCTCGACCACCACCACCGCTCGTCAACTCTCAGCCGTCGGAGGGGGACCAGACCCCGCAGCCTACTTTTTGTTGCCATTTGTCCCGTCCGGAGATGGCGGCCCGTCGTGAGAAGGGTTTATGCTTCAATTGTGACGAGTTATACAAACCCACTAATCGGTGCAAGGGCCTTTTTTGTTGGAAGTGGACGACCCACCGGAGGATGACGACGACGAGTTGGACCATTCCGACACACCACAACTGTCTCTCCATGCCTTAGCCGGACCGCAGGAGGACTGCATCATTCAGCTTTTTGTGACAATTATGGGTGCATCACTCCTCGCTCTTTTGGACGCAGGTAGCACCCACAGTTTCATCCGCAAGGACAAGGCCCTCCAGCTTCATCTTTTGTATGTGACGCGCAGCCACGTCAAGGTGGCGGTGGAAAACGGCAAACAAATGTCGTGCCCGGGGGCATGTCGACACGTCGTTTTCCATGTGGACGGCTTTCTTTCCAGACTGACCTTTTTCTTGTCGATCTTCGGGGTTTTGACATCTTCTTGGGCGTTCATTGGATGCGCACATTGGGGCCCCTCATGTGAGATTTTGATCGTATGACCATTTCATGGCGATCCGGCTCTCATTTGGTAGAGCGGCAAGGGCAGGTTCCACGGAAGTCTCCATCCTCCTTTTTAGTCCATACAGAGTCGTTGGCCGCTCCCACACACAAGTCGAGGGACCATCCGACGGATCTTGCTTCCCTTCTTCAGTCGTTTCCCGAGCTTTTCAGCCCACGCTTGGGCCTTCCACCGAGGCGGCGGCAGGAACATCGCATTTGCCTCCTTCCAGGGTGGCTCCGGTGGTAAGTGCGACCATACCGCGACCCCTTCCTCCAGAAGGACGAGATCGAACGTAAATGTGATCTCCTCCTCCAACAGGGCCTCATTCGATGCAGCGTTTCATCTTTCTCTTCTCCGACACTGTTGGTGCACAAGGGCACATGTAGCGCATGTGTGTGGACTACCGTGCCCTCAACACAATTACCGTCAAAGACAAATTCCCTATTCCGGCAGTCGAGGAGCTTCTGGACGAGCTACATGGAGCATGCTTCTTCTCCAAGCTCGACTTATTTTTCGGGTACCATCAAGTCCGCATGGCTGATAAGGACGTGGAAAAGACGACCTTTTGGACGCATCACGATCACTTCAAGTTTCTGGTTATGACGTTCGGCCTAATGAACGCGCCCTCTACTTTTCAAGCGTTGATGAATGAGGTATTCCAACCCTTCCTCCGCAAGTCCGTTCTGGTTTTTTTGCCGATATTTTGGTGTATAGCAAATCTTGGGAGGAGCACCTACGTCATCTTTGGGCCGTCCTCAGTATGGCGCACGCATCAATTGGATCTCAAGCCTTTAAAGTGCTCGTTTGGGCAACGCTCGATCACTTATTTGGACCATGTGGTGGACCACTCGGGGGTCTCGGTCGACCCGGCCAAGCTCGAGGCAGTGGCGTCGTGGCTCCTGCCGCAAAACATCACCGACCTCCGGGGCTTTCTCGGCCTCACAGGCTATTACCGTCGCTTCATCCGCGATTACGGCACCAACGTCGTCCCCCTGATCAGCTTGCTTCGGAAGAATGCATTTGTATGGACTAACACGACGACACAGGCGTTCCATTCTCTTCAAGCGGCCTTATTGTCCGCTACGGTTCTCCGCCTTCCGGACTTCACCGAGCCGTTCTTAGTCGAGTGTGTCGCGTCAGGTTTCGACTATGATGCGGTGCTGCAGCAGGAGGGCCACCCCACGCCTATTCCAGCCGTCAAACGGCCATCCACCACCAGAAGTTACCAGCATACGAGCAAGAGCTCATCGGTCTCGCCAAGGCGATTCAGCATTGACAGCCTTACTTATGAGGTCGTTCCTTCATCATTCAGACAGATCACTACAGCCTCAAATACCTCCTAGAGCAGCGTCTCACTACCGTGCCACAGTAGCGGTGGGTCAACAAGCTACTCGGCTTCGATTTTCAGGTAGAGTATAAGGCCGGGTCACTCAACCGCGCCGCCGACGCGCTATCCCGCCGGGCGCTCCTACGGAAGCTGCCATCTGTGCCATCTTCTCAATGGCCGACCTCCTCTCCTTTCTTCGTCAGGAGATTCATGCTTCCCCCAGTCTATCCTAGTTGTTACACCGGGCGGAGTAGGGCCTCACAGATACGCAGTGGACAGCCCGTCAGGGGCTAATCTATTGCCGTGATAGGTTGTACATAGATCCGGCCTCGCCCCTCATCCTCACCATTTTGGACGACGTCCACTCCCGCAGCCACGAGGGTGTTCACCGTACTCTCCAACGCCTTCGCACAGAGTTCTAATGGAAGGGCATGCGTCGACACGTCCACGAATTCATCTCTGCATGTGTCGTATGCCAACAAAACAAGGCGGATCACCTCCATTTGGCCGGCTTACTACAGCCCCTACCGGTCCCTACACAGATTTGGGCGAATCTTTCTATGGATTTTGTTGAAGGGTTGCCTTCGGTTTGCGGCAAATAGAGCTGTCACTTAAAACCGAAAACCGCAACTCGAACCGGAACCGAACCGGAACCGCAAAGAACCGGACCGAACCGTTGGCAAATTAATCGGGTTCCGGTTTGAATTTTGGAACCGTGAACAATATTGGTCCGGGTGTGGTTCTTACATTTTATTATCCGGACCGGAACCGGAACCGGAACCGCAACATACAACTCTCAAGCGGTTTCAAGATGTTTAGACCCGATCCGAACCGGACCGAAGTAGAACTGAACCGCAACCCGTTTATTATTATTATTATATTGTTATTATTTTATAATTTATTTATAATATGTATTCTTACTATCACAAGTGAAACTGCTGCAGTTTGAACCCAAACCGCAATCGCACTAAAGGTGGTCGATTTTGGACCGAACAAAACTTCACCGCATAAAATCTGTATGACATGGTTTGACATTGGTGTGGTTTAGAGTCAATTTTTGCAGTGCATTTTTTTATTTTTATACAGTTATATATTATATTTTAAATTTTACTTACATATTTTTTTGAAATATTTTATTTAAAAATATAGAAGATGTATTTATTAGTAATCATGAAAGACAACTAATTGTAGGCGATTGTTACGGTTGAGCATGTCGATGAGACGTTCGCAAGCCAACTAGAATTCGTGGCAAGTCTATACGCATAGGAAGACAATTGATACTATCTCACCGATTGCGGAAAAGACCGTAAAGAAGTGCGCAACATAATTATTTCTATTTCGATGTTGTTTTGAGTTTTACTATTTGTAACCCGCTTTTATTTCATTCCATAAGCTTGACCTTAGTTTTAGTTGGAACCGAACCGAACCGCATGGAACCGGACCGAACCGATAGTGATCGATTTGGTTTTGGTTCTTGTTGAACCGTAACCGGAACCGTTGACACGACGGTTCCAAAAATTAAGCTAGAACTGGAACCAGAACCGGAACCGTTCAAACCAAATAAGGTTTGGTTCTAATTTGAAGAACTGTTACCTTAGTGGTTCGGTTCATGGTTTTAGTAGAACCGAAACCGAACCAGAACCGTGACAGCTCTAGCGGCAAATGCATTTTGATGGTGGTGGTGGAGCGGTTCTCAAAGGGGGCCCATTTCATTCCCTTGGCGCGGCCGCTTGTCGCCGAGCACGTGGCACAGGTATTCTTTCAAGAGATTTTTTTGAATGCATGGCATGTCGGAGACGCTTGTCTCGGATCGGGACAAAGTCTTTGCAAGTAACTTTTGGAGAGAGCTTTTCTCACTTAGCTGCACCAGGTTGGCTTTTTCCTCAGCATACCACCCCCAATCTGATGGTCAGACCGAGGTGGTCAACCGCACTCTCAAGATGTACTTGCGGTGCGTGACCGGGGACCGTCCGCGGGATTGACTGCTTTGGTTACCTTGGGTTGAATATTGTTACAACACAGCGTACCACACAGCATTACAGACCACACCATTTCGCCTCATCTACGGTCGCGACCCCCCCCCCCCCCCGCCTTTTGTCCTATACGGGTGGCTCAGCTCGCCTGAC
The DNA here is from genome assembly GCA_039513925.1 of Platanthera zijinensis. Taxonomy (NCBI): domain Eukaryota; kingdom Viridiplantae; phylum Streptophyta; class Magnoliopsida; order Asparagales; family Orchidaceae; genus Platanthera; species Platanthera zijinensis. Next base: position 275,824,968 of record CM077079.1, read on the forward strand.
GGCCATCGATCGAGAGCTGGAGGATCGTGACACTTTTTACGGATTGACCGGGCTCGTCTCCTGCAGGACCAACAGCGGATGGAGTTTGCATACAACCAGGAGCATAGAGATCTCACCTTTGATGTGGGCGATTGGGTGTGGGTGCAGCGCCACCCCTTTCGTCAAGTCACCGCGGTTCGACCCCCTTCCAACAAGTTAAGCCCCAAGTTCTTTGAGTCTTTTCCCGTCATCAAGCGCACTGGCGACGTGGCCTGCCTCCTCGGCCTTCCTTCGGAGGCCCGGATTCATGATGTCTTCCACATTTACCAGCTGAAGTTGTTTGTTGGACCTCCACCGCCAGCCCCCTTGGTTAGCATCCCACCGCAGCTTGAAGACAAGATGTCTTCTGACAAAGGCGGTGATGTTATGGCGCTCGACGCACCAGATCCATATTGGGCCAGCACTTATCAACGTCGTCGACCGGCCGAGACCACATGATTTTCACCGTATGTTATTATATCGCATTTTGTATTTTTATTTAGCTTTTTATCTCACTTGTAGTAAGCCCAGGTGAGGGGCGCGAACAATTAAAATTTGGGTTTGATGTTTGGGACCTATATGGTCGGGTTGGTTATGTGGAGTTGTGTGAGAATGAAGGCAAACAAGTATTTTCTCCTCAAATCTCTCTCTCTAATCTCTCTCCTTCTCTCTCTATTCCGAGCGGAACCCTAGTCGGGATTCCTCCGTCGCCGGGTCGAGCTCCTCACCTCCGTCCCCTATCTTCTCCTCTCTCTCAATCTCTTCTTCTTCCCTCTTCTCCTCCTCCTCCTCCTTCCTCCTCACAAGTACCTGAAGCTTCCACCATAGCACCATCGGGAGAAGATTCAGCTCCTCCTCCGAGGATCTCCTCCTCAGTCGGACCCATCACAAGATCCAAATCAGGAGGTCATAACACCCTCCCTCGTTTAACATGCCCAGTGACTAGACTCTCACAACGCCTAATAGGTGCCTCTAATGGTCTCCTTTGTACATGTCCAAACCATCTTAGTCGAGCTTCTTGCATCTTCTCTTTATTAACGTGCAAAAATTATTCACTTCGCATTTTAATTTTAGTGCACTTTAAATTAACTTGTAATTGTTGGCTGCGTAATTTCATTGTAATATTTGTAATCAATTGTGACGCATGCACGAGATTTTAAAATTAATTTGTTTAATTAATTGTGCTTCGAAAAATACTTCCATGAGTGAGTCATTGCATGTGCACCGCATTAGGGTTATCCTCTGTTAGTTCATTGGATTGTGTACTTGAACTCATTTGCATCTTCATTTTAGGGTTCGTCGTCGGTCAATTACATTCATCGCATGCTCACGTGTGTTGTATTTAGGGTTAGGGTATCATAAGTCCGCATCCTACAGATTTGTCCGGCGTCAGAACCAGTGACCTCGAGGTCACATTACAACACCTCAACAAGTGCGCCAAGGCCCAGTGCACAAGGCATCCCCGCGGAGCGAGGGTCCGGGGAAGGCCCACCACAAAACTAACAAGTAAATTAGGAAAAAATATATAGGCTAAAATTATTAAACTAAACTTGCAATTAATTATTTAGATTTGCAGAGAAATACAAAACCAAATAATTAATACTATACACTCCCTCACAATGGGAATAAAAAAGGCCCTCAAACTGTTTCAAAATTAATATGTACTATAAGGATTTGAAATATGGGCTACACTAATATGAAATCAAGAAACAATGAATGAGATATCCAAGGAAAACTGGAAGACTCAAAAAAATGACATCAAATTAGTACCAAGACACAACTCAGACAACAAAATAAATTAGGTATGGGCAGTAGCAGAGATCACAGGAAACAAAAGTCAGTATCTCGTCCAAATAGAAATGATATAACTAGAGTAGAAAACGACTACGAATAGTAGATATGAAACCGTGGAAAAAGAAAGCAGATAACAAGCACCAGCCAAAGGAGATGAAGGACAAAACCGCATGTCTCTAATGAATACATCAGCCACGCGATTGCTAACTCCTGGCTAACGACTAAGGGTAGAACGTGCATTCTTGCAAAAATGAAAGTCATTTAACACTGCACTAATTAAAAATATCCGAGAACCTAAATATTTAAATGCTTGATCGTTGGGATTTAACATGAACTCCCTTTGGATAACATAATGCCTTCTAAATATGAGAACTTGAACAACAACATAAAATTCTAAATCATGCATGATGTGGCGAGTTTTTGTTTAGTTTAGTTTCTCGCTAAGAAATCTTGACACCCCCTCTAGTGAGACGTGTCATAGTCTACCTCAAAGACCATGTTCACATTTCATAGCACCAATACATGTGCTTTTGTAATCATGTTATCAGTTGAAAGACTTGCGCAACATCTAATTTGACTTAAATCTGGGATAGATTCAATCAGGAACCGAAGTTACTAATAAATAGCCGACTAAAGAAGCTAAGTCATGAAATCCTCTCGATTTATCGATCATATTAGAAGTAATCCAACTTTGGATTACTTCTAATAATTTCGTTCATTGAATGCAAGAAAGTACTAGATATTTGACAAACCAAAGCGAGCGATAAGCCACTGATAGAGACCTTCTTGAGTCTTGAAACAGAAAAAATAAATAAAACTTGGTACATTCATCCCAAATTGTATTTGATCATAACCACACCTAAGTCAATCTTAGAAAATATTTTAGAGCCAATCGACATCAAATGTATTGATAAGTTAGAAAATCTAACCGCAATTGATGGTAATCTACGCCATAATAAGGGAGTCTAGATATACGAACGCAATTGCTGATAAGATGTACTAAGGTTGAAAATATCGGATGTCGGCCACATGTCGCATTGGATTTAAAAATTTTGGATCTCGGAGATATTTTAAAATAACGGATTCAGATATTTCATAAATACAAAATATATACTAATTACTAAGCATGTTAATATGTTCTAAAAGTTAAAATTGGTATAACAGTTTCAACAAGCAATGAGTCATGTACATCCCAAATTAAAGTTAAATAGCATTTAAAATAAAATATTTATAACACACTATGATTACTAACAAATTCAAAAATAAGTGCAAATATATACATTGTGAAATATAATTATTAGTGTATAATAAATTCATTTACACGACAGTAAATTTCACAACAAGAAAAAAATCAAAAAGTTAAATGTCCTTTGATTGCTACATTTTCTCATGCTTAATAAAATGCTGTTAAAAGCATAAAAATCATTAACTAATAAGTGTATTGTAAGTACAACACCTATAAAAAAGCGAAATAATAAGTCTAATTAATTTAAGCACATGTAATATAATGCATAAAAGTGATTTAAACATATATATTGCTAACATAACCTAAAATAAATAGTAGATGGGAATTTTACAAGTCACATCCACAGATGTATCGTAAAAAATTGATATGTTGGCTTATATTTTACTAAAAGATATAATTATTTTTAGGAAGAATATTGTTTAACACTCAAAAAATACGAGTCAGGGGGCATTTAAAACACTGATGCATACATAATAAAGGTGGCCATTTGGTGTAATGAGAAGCCATTTTGGTGTGATGGTACATTAAACTCTACTTTAAAATAACTCTATCAAAAACGTTATCACACATTTTCTTGCCGCCTAAATAATACTCATTTTCCTCGACAAGACCATCATCATCATACTCTTACTCTATCAAGTTATTTCTAGGAGGAATTCTTCTTTTACAGGAAGTGGAAAAATGATAGCACTGATCACACTTGAATGTGTCCACGGGGTGACACTTATTTGTTGTCACATTCCTCAACACCATCTTGATCATCTTTTAGACTATCTCAATTATTTCTAGGCTCTTTATCTATGTGTAATCCGGTGAGGGTGGAAGGGAAGGTGGACGGGGCATTTTTGCTATGGTGATATTGGACAAAAACGCAACAGTCACAGAATGCATGTTTGACAAGACAACGGTCAATGGTTGCAACCAATACCAAGAAAATAACACTAGCTTTGGACATAAAAGTGGATGAAGTTCTATATGTGAGGTCGGGCTTTCATGAACAATAGTTCATAATCACTGTGTTCATAACCACCACGGCCCTGCAAAATAAAGTCATCGTAAATGAGATTATATAAAATTTACCTTTAAAGTCTGTAGGATATCTTCTTATTGCATAATATTCTCGAGACACACTTTTATTTTAAAAACTCATATCTTCACATATATCCTCATTCTTCTTAATAATAAATTAAAATCACTTGACTTAGGTATATTATTACAAATTTCACCGCCGCTAAAATTGCATATCATATACCTTGTCTTTTCTTTACTAACTGAGAGTCCTCTATCAAGGAATCTAAAAACCAACATAAGATGTGCATCCACTTTCTTCAAGAGGCGCAGAAGTATAAATCCAGAAATTGGGAATCTATGGCAGATCCATACCAACAAAGCAATACTTTAAATTACCTAAAAAAAAAATAAAGTTTCATGTTAAGTGAAACCAGGTGCAAGGTAACAATATTCTTGGGTGTATATACTCATCTGCAATTGCTTAAAGAATAAATTTTCAATATTTATCTTGAAAGGTGAAAAGAAAGACTGTTGAAAAGTTCAGATGTACTAAAATTATACAAAAAAGTAGAAATTTATCCCAAGATTGAGATGGAGATAGAAAGATTATAGGCTCAAAAAAAATCTAACAATTTGAAATTTGGATACCCACCTTAGCATAGTAATCCTTCCACACCCGTCGGGCAATCTGGTGACCACCAAGATCAAAAGCCTTGAACTTGATCTTTCCAATGCTCAGTTCCTCCGATGTAGGGTGCTGCGTCGGTTGATGCTGCACCAACCTCTGCCAAAACGATAATTGAAAAAAAAAATATGAAAATAAAAAATTTCATATTAAAATGGATTTTTTAAAGCTAGGATCATGCTAAATGATTTTTTTCTTCAATTAAAACCCAAAAAAAAGCTTTCTAGACACAAAAAAATTGACCATGAAATCATGTTTCTAAGATCCAATGATTTTGAAACCAAACTTATTGATCAATTTATGTTTGAAAATGGGTTTTTTAGATTCAAATTGAAAAAAAAAAAATTCACACGATCCTAATAAACAAATTTCATTTAAAGATCTTCTGAGAGACTTGTTGGGAGGTGGAAGATTGAAAATGCAGGGAATATTTTCCCTATATTAAAACCGACATCAAAAGAAGGAGATCTGAAAAAAAAAATCAAGAAAAACCGAAATAAACATTGCGTATGAAATTAGGAACAAATTTCATTCAAAAACTTAAAGTAACAACGTAACAATATTACCTAAAGAAAGAAAGATATTCGCAAACAGTTCATCACGGAGCAAAAAGACATCAATGAATGAATCAATATGCGTAAATAATCCAACCAGATCCACTGATGTTAATTTCAAGAATCTATCACCTGCCGGCTGAAATCCGAAAGCAAACAAATCAACCCTCACACACGCAGAAAAAAAATCCAAATTCCTTTACCTCGTCCTTGAGCATGTGCAGGAGAGTAGTCTTCCCTGCGTTATCGAGACCCAGGAAGAGAATCTTGGCCTCCTTCTGCCAAAGCCCTAGCGAGGCTAAAACGCCGTAGAACCAATCAAGGAGGAACATGGCCGATCGATGGTACGGCCAGTTCGCCTCCGGAATTCTCCGCAAGGGTCAGATCCGGCGGCCGCAGACCTTCCGGTGGGAAGATCGCCGGACACCGGACGACGATCTTCGAGCTGGGAGCCTGGGATGAGCAAGAGCGACGAAGAGCGAGAGGTGGGGGGTGAGGAAAATATAGAGCGGTCCCAGATTACATTTCTGAATTGTTATAAGCATCTCAATTTTAGCTATTGGCACCTAATATTGTTAAAATTAGAGGATAAATACATTTCTGAAAAAACTAATCTCATATCACATTAAGGCCTAAGCTTGGCGCGGCGGGAGGAGATGGGGCGGGAGGAGATGGGGCCGCCGTTGGAACTGGAGGGGGGAGGCCGTCAATCAAAACGGAGCTTTTTTCTCCATTTTTCATGGCACGGCGGGAACAGATGCGGCAAACGCCGTCGCCGGTCATTTGTTTACCCGCAGTGTGGCGGCGTTTGCCGCAAACGGAGGGGGGAAATGCCGCGCCAAACGAGGCCTGAGGCTTTGTTTGGTTGTGTTGTTGCTATTGGAAAGTTGCTGATAAGAAATGAAATTTGAGATAAGTACTGTTTTTTGAAAAACAAAGTTTTGTAAAAATAAAAAAACCAATTTGGGTAAAATGAAGTTTGCAAAAGAAAATTTTGAAAAAGCTTTTTGGATACAAACGCACGATGGGGAAGATCATGTACTTGGCTCTTGTCGGGAAGAAGAGAGGCGGGCAAAGACCAAAAGAGGGAAAAGCGTGTTGCGTTGCAATCGAACTGGCGATATCAGGCGCGGACGGCTAATAGCATAAAGGCGATGTTTATTAGTAAACGATGTTTGCCCAGACAGCCCAACCAAACGCAGCTTATGCATCAATGTGTGTTTTGGCCCAACCAAACGCCACCTAATTCGCACCTCTCCCTGCCACTCCCGCTCACGCGTCCCGAAACGAAGCCCAGGCGCCGCTCCCACCTATCGTAGACCCTCCCACTCACCGCTCCAGCCGCCAACCCACTCCGGCCCTCAAGATCTCCTCTCCAACAGCCGCAACATCCCCTCTATGTATCAAGATCTCCTCTCCAGGCATGGGATTGTTCATCAGTTGACTGTGGCATACTTACCTCAGCAAAATGGAGTTGTTGAGAGAGAAAAACTTGACGATTCAGAATGTGGCAAGGAGTATGGTAAAGGGCAATAAGTTACCAAATATGTTTTGGACTGAGGCAGTACAATGTGTTGTGTATTTGTTGAATAGATGTCCGACGAAGAGTGTGAAGTACAAGACTCCATATGAGGCATGGAATGGATGGAAGTCAAGTGTTAAACACTTGAGGGTGTTTGAGTGTGTAGTTTATGCTCACATCCCTAGTTAGAAGAGAAAAAAACTGGATGATAAGAGTGAGAAGAGTATTTTTGTAGGCTACACTCTCATGAGTAAAGCTTACAAGTTATACAATTTTATGATGAAGAAGGCAATCATCTTTAGAGATGTGTTGTTTGCAGAAGATAGTTGTTGGAGATGAGATGAGAATGAGAGAAGTGTGAAGGGGATGTTCTATGATGATGAAGAAGAAGAAGGTGGTCAAGAAACTGAAGTTGCGAATGGTGGAGTTGAACCATCGTCGTCATCAAGCAGAGATTCAGGGGGAGCTTCTACTCCCTACTCTAGTGGAGTAAGCACCAACATAAGTAGTTCTAATGAAGTAAGCACTAGCAGGAGCAGCTCGAAAAGTCCTCAACCAAGGGCGAGAAGGTTGGAGGAGATCTACGAGAAGACGGAGCTGATTCATGTTAATTTTTCTTTATATTTTCTTTTAGCAGATTGCAAGCCGTATTCGTATGATAAAGCTGTTCAGGAGAAGACATGGAAGAAAGCGATGGATGAAGAGATAACATCCATCAAGAAGAATGGTGCTTGGGAGTTGTTCACTTGACCGGCAGGTCACAAGCCAATAGGAGTGAAATGAGTGCACAAAGTGAAGACGAACAAAGATGGAGAACTGGAGAAACACAAGGCAAGACTCGTCGTGAAAGGCTACATGCAAATCCAAGGAATGGACTACGACGAGGTCTTTACTCCAGTATCTCAAATTGATACCATCAGACTGATCATCGCACTAGCAACTCAATATAAGTGAAAGATCTGTCAAATGGATGTTAAGTCTGCCTTTCTGAATGAGTACCTAGAAGAAGATGTGTATGTCCAACAGCCTCCTGGATATGAAGTGAGAGGCCAGGAGAAAAAAGTCTACAAATTGAAACATGCGTTGTATGGGTTGAAGCAGGCGCCTCGTATATGGAATGAACGTATAGACACATACTTTCAGAAGAACGGGTACATGAAGAGTCGTATGAGTATACACTCTACACGAAAGTGAAGAAGAATGATAATTTCATGGTCGTATGCTTGTATGTTGATGACATGGTATTCACTGACAATAATCCTCTCATGTTTGAGGAGTTTAATAGGACGATGAAGAAGAAGTTAGAGATGACTGATCTGGGAGAACCCACTTACTTCTTGGGCATTGAGGTAGAACAACGTGAAGATGAAATCTTTATTTCTCAAAAGAAATATGCGGAGGAGATTCTGAAGAAATTCCTGATAGAGAATAACAATGTTATATATCTCTACTCATGTAGATCCGGGAATGAAGTTGAGGAAGGATTCTAAGAAACAAGTAGTTGACTCTACGTTGTTCAAGAGTCTAGTTGGAAGTCTACGCTACATGACTTTTAATAGACCTGATATCATGTATGTTGTTGGAGTTGTTAATAGGTATATGGAGGAGCCAAAGCAAGATCACTTCACCGCAGCAAAGAGGATCTTGAGATATCTGAATGGGATGAGAGATCGTGGTTTAATGTACTCAACTACAAAAGAGTTGAACCTAGTCGGGTACTCCGACAGTGACTATGGTAGTGATGTGAATGACCGGAAGAACACTTCCGGATACGCTTTTCATGTGGGAACAACTGTGTTCTCATGGTGTTCAAAGAAGCAGACAACGGTTGTCTTATCTACTTGTGAAGTTGAGTACATTATAGTAGTAACATGTACTTGTCAGGCAATTTGGCTGAGAAATCTCGTGTAGGAGTTACATCATTCACATGAGGAACTCGTAATTGTGTATGTTGATAACATATCTACGATTCAACTTGCGAAGAATCCTGTGTTACATAGACGCAACAAACATATAAAGACAAAGTATCATTTTCTTCGTGAATAAGTGCAACAGAAGGGGGTGAAGTTAGTCTATTACCCCACAGGATAGCATATTATAGACATCTTTACGAAGGCATTGAAGACAGAGACGTTTGAAAAATACAAATTCAGACTCGGCATGTGCAATCAGGTTTGAGGGGGGAGATTGTTGGAAGTGGCAAACCCTTCGTCGAGGTTGTGACTGGATGGTTTGTCGGAGGATGTGGAAACAAAGGAGATGACATGCATTTGAAGATGAGATGAGCTAGATAATATCTTTACCACTATAAAGGAAATATAAACTCATGAGTTCGAAATTATAATAGTCGTCTGATCATGACTTGATAATTCTCCTGCCGTTCGATCGAGTTCATTCAAATCACACACTCTCTCCACTTTTTACTGGGTCTCTTAAACCTACTACTAGGGTATCCTTAACCTATGTAAAATTACAATTTTACCCATATATAACACACAAAATTAAATAATAATTTCAGCGCATCTCGCAAAGCCCAGCCCGCCAGTTCACATAATTTCAGCGCATCCCGCAAAGCCTAGTCCGCCAGTTCACACAGTTTAAGCGCAGCCCGCAGCCCGCAAGCCAAGAAGCACGCCTGATTTCAAAACATCATCGCGGAATTCTATATTTAAACACAAAAACTTCAAACCTGCCCGACATTGTGGGATTAAAAGAATGGGGTGAATAGTGCGGGACCCGCCTATTTTATTATTATAAAACAATATTATTATAATATAATTATAAAAGCAATGTTTTTATATATCTATATAATTATTATGAAATGTCAGGCGGGTGAACAGTACTCCCGCACTGTTCACCCGCCTGTTATATTATAATTATACATTTATATAATTATAATGAAATTATATATTTATATAATTATATATTTTATATTTATATAATTATAATATAATTATAAAAGCAATGAAATGTTTTGTTTTTTAAGCCCGCCGGGGGGCGGGCGAAGCCCGCCGTCGCCGGCCCGATACTGTGGAGCGTGGCCATCGGGCCGGAGGCCCGTGCCTGTCACTCGTGTGTGTATATATATATATATAATTTGACGGAAGACAAAAACGAGAATGACTTAGTAAATAATATATATATATATATTATTATTTGTAAAACAGGTGGAATTATTAATGATGCAAAGGCGGCGCCACTTCATGAAGGGGCGTGAAACTGAATGGTGTTATTACTTAATTATTAGAGTCGTAAAAGGTCGGTTATGTGGCTGATTTTTATTGAAGATTAATACCTATAAATATGTAATAATCATTTGCAATATAATGTGATGTTTTTAGTTGTCTATCTAAATCATCTAGAGGATGGTGAATATGTGAGGTCTGCGTCTTTTTGCGGAATAAAAACTTGTAACAACGCCCCAACCTTGGTTACGTCCACTCTCCACCTCACCGATCTAGCACCACGCTAAACTTGGCTACTTCATTATTAGCTCGGATTGAGAAACAATCCTACAACTCGGAGCAACGCCCCTGCAACTCAGAGTCAAAAACTCATACAAAAATCTCAGAGAACAAAACTCCTACAATTCGGAGAAAAATTCTCCTACAAAAATAAATGTTTTACAAAAAATACAAACAGAAATATTTCAGATCTTAATCTTCACCCCTTCTTCCTTCTTGAAATTTGAAGCTCTATCAGAAACGGATCGAAGAAGAGAAAGTGAAATCTCTGGATCTGAAAGTTTAGGAATCAGCACGATCAAGGAGTAGATCTGTCGATGTTGAAAGTCTTGATCTATTGAAACCTTCTTGTTCTGAAAATCTTGGATCGGAGAAGGTCAGCGGCGAAGAAGACGATGAGTAGTCGGCGGCGCTTCCCGATTTAGAAATGAATAATTGCGATTCAAAAAACTTAATTTTCTTCTTAGGGTTAGTCGATTATGATAAGACCTTTTATAGGACTTGTCTAACGGTCATAATCATTAATGACAAAATACGTGAACAGATAAGAAACGAAATCAATTTGAAATTACTTCCGTTGGGACTTAACAAAAAATTTCAAAGAAAGAACTTCATTTCTCGAGTGAAGGAATGACTTATCGAGAACAACTTTTGTTTCTCGATAAGAGGTATAAGGTTCTGGAGAGGAAGTATTTAAGTAAAACATTGAAAATTAGTTCTGGCTTCTTGAGAAATAATTTTATTACTCGAGAAATAAGTAATGAATTCTCGAGAGCTGACTGGACTTCTTGAGAACAATTTGGACTTCTCGAGAAATAAATTCGGCTTCTCAAGTAATGACTTCCTTTCTCGAGACAAATCTTGGCCATCTCGAGAAATAACTTCTGCTTTCTCGAGAACAAACTTTGGCCTTCTCGAGAAGTAATTTCTGCTTGCTCGAGAACAACACTTAGAAGAATTCTTAGATATACTTAAGACTTCTCGAGAAGAACATGGCTTTCTTGAGAATAACTCTTGGGCTTCTCGAGAAATACTTCTGCTTCTCGAGAACAATAACTTTACTTCTCGAGTACTAGACTTAGAGCTTCTTGAGAATTTTACTTACAGAAATTTCTTAACAGATTTTTTTATTCTTCTTATTGGAGATTATCAACCCATAGTTTCTTCCATACTTTTAGTACTTGAAAAAGAAGTGTGTCCCAATAGAGAGGGTACACATGAGTCAACATCATGAATCACACAATGAGGGATTACATTGTATGGTCATGTGTTTGGTGACTCGTTGTACACTGACATTGGTCTACACTTGACAATTATGACCTGCAAGCACTTAATTTGAAAAAAGTATCAAATACAAATTTAATTCATCTCAGTTCAAACGTAACTTCATACAAATATAGGTTATTGTGGATACAATACCCAACATAATGTGACGGAAGTCTGGCAAAGTGTGCAACGGTATGCGGAGCAGAGAAGCAATTTGCGGATAAAATTTTGAAGACCGCAGCAGTGCGTGAATAGCTTTCGAAAGTCTCTCGCGGACTGATTTTTTGCTTGTATTCACAGACTGAATTTTGCGAACTCCAACTCGACGGCTAACAAAAGAGAGCAGCGAACAACTCTTTGTCGAAAGCCTCTCACGGATAGCTTTCTGTGAACAGGAGGAGTTGACTGAAATTTGGAGGACAGTCCTGCGTTGCGGACAGCAGCTCACGCAATGATTCTTTTTCTTGTATTAGTGTGTTGCGTTGCGAGATTTGTAATTGTGAACACAAGTTGTTTGAGTTTGTCTGTTTTGTAACCTTTGTTAATAATAATAGAAGTTGTTTTGCTCCTTCAAATTATGTGAGCCCATTGCATTCGCTTCCAATACGTTGAACCCTCTCCGGCCAAGGGGAGCTCCTCATAGAGCCTTTGCAGGAAGGGGAGCTTATGCACTGCCGACAACCCGAGGCTCAAAATAGAGCTCGGGTGGGGCAGCGGTGATGCTCCGATGGCCGGAGGCCGCATGCAATTTGTCCATAAAATTAGGGAGGAGAGGAGAAACCACCTCAGGTTGAGGCCCTCCTGAAGGGGACTGTGTCAGGGACTCAGGGTGGCATTATGAAGATGGGTGGCGGCGACGCTCCACTACTTTTTCTTCATCGACACCGGCAAGGCTCAAAACTGATGACCTAAGTCGCAGCCAGTCTTGAAGATGAGAAGATCAGAAGAGAAGAAGAATGTAAGATAAGATGAACTTGAAGAAATAACTGTCTATCCACTCAGGCTCCATTTGGCATGGTGGTGGTGGTCGTAAACGTATGGGTTAAGACGTCATTCATTTAGGATCATCTAACAAACATCATCCATTTGAGCATAAAAGTTGATGAAGTTCCTTAGATGAGCACTAACGAATGACAATATAACCCCCATGGTCATGACCGCCACCATCATGCCAAACGAACCCTCAGACTACAGACGCAGTTTTTAAAAAAGACGAAAGTTATTTGTTTGACAAACTTGTATTAGAATAGTATTATTATAAAAAGTAGGCTTATTTTTGTACAACTACTTTTGTGAAACTTTTGCTTGCTATATAAAGAGTATGAATGGAATGTAATACTTAGACTTTTCTATTAAAACCTTCAATAAAACTCCATAATATCTTGTGTTATTTCGTTGGATATTTGTGTGCTTGAATCTTCTCAGTCAAATATTAACCATCACAAACAGCCTGGATGTCTAGGGGTCGGGATGGAGGTGTAAAGCTGATTCAGAGGGCCGGGGATTAAATAGGCAGGTTGAGGACCTCCCCCGCCCTCTTCTTTTTGGCTTGGGTTACTGACTAGGACCAAGGTGGCCACCTGTAGGGGCATGTGACAGCTGTTGCGCAGGCTTCTATACTTGGGGGCAGGGGAATTTGGATCCACTAAACAAAATTTTAAGGTGCAATGTGTCAAAAGGTATGATTGAGGGTCCAAGTGTCAAATCCACCTTAACATGAAATATAGAAGAGAAAGTGTGGACAGTAAGAGAGAAATCTAAAAATGGTGGCAAAACAAGAAAATATGAAGATGTTTTTTATAAATGGCGAGTCCCTCACATGGCAGAATGAAAAAAGGGTGTGGTGAGGCCCCCTAGGCCTACCCTTAGTCTAATTGGGCCCAGACTCGGGCAAACCCTGACTGGGCAACTAGATTAGGGCTTTATATATACCACTATTTGAAATTAGTCTATTACCCAACTTAAAATGCTGCCTAAAATATTAGGTGATTGTTATCCGCAGATCGAATATGACTATCCACGGACAAAGAATAGTCTTTTATGAGTGTTTAGTATTCACCTCAAAATTTTAAAACATTTATTCACAAACAAAAACCCTGAACCCTTTTTCCTTCCTTGCCACGATCTCGCTCTCTGCCTCTTTCGCTCGCCCATCCCTCGCTCGCCCATCTCTCCATCGGACACCTCTCGCTAGCTCGCTCGCTACGACGGATCGCCCGCCTGATCGCCGGCGAAGAAAGTGCCCTCAACCAGTCCAACAAGATCTAGATTTGCCACTGTTTTTGCTAGTGAATGTACAACCCCAGATTCACTGAGGTAGAACCTAGATTCCCAAAGGACCAGAGTTAGGCTAGCTTTTGGCTAGAGGTCGGGTCAACTGGCAGATGGGCGAGAGGGTTCCCTCCCATGGCAGGCGAGAGGGTTCCCGCCTGGGGCATGCGAAAGGGCTTGCGCCCGGGTAGGCGGGATCCCCTAAAGGTTGGTTTGGGCCAGGCGAAAAACTTACAGAGCGGCGGAAGGGCTCCCGCCCAGTACAGTCTAGGGGTAAAATTACCAGATTGCCCTCGGGAAAAATACCAGATTGCCCTCGAAAAAAATTACGTGATTGCCCTCAGGAAAAATTACCAGAATACCCTCGGGTCTGTAGTAAGCCTTTTTGCACAGCAGAATTACGCTGTTGGCAGACTATATACTGAAAATCTATAAATACGACCCACATGGTACCTCAGAAGGCAATCTTTCATACTTTCTCAAATCAGTTAGTGCTTTCTGAGGTGCTCTCAGCCCAGCAATTGACTAAGGAGGGGAAGCGCTCAGAGATCTTCCGGGTTAGAGGTGGGACCTCCCAGCTAAGCCTTAGGGTCAGTTCCCGGTTCTTCGTTGCTAGTCAGGGGTTGGGGGTTGGGAGAAATAGGTGTTGCCTACACCCCAAGGTCCGAACTCTCGTTGAGACCAGTTTTTTGACTTCAACAGTGAGTATTTCTTCTGCCGACCTCTCCTTCTCTTGCTCGCCTTCTACAATTTTGTTTGCGTAAAGAGTTCATTAGAGTATAAAACACCAACAACGATTCATAGAAATATAAATCTACAGGCAAAGTTGAGTTTGTGAGAATGATGGAAAGTATAGGAGTTGAATTTTGTCTTGTCTATTCAAAGAAGCTGAAAATGCAAATATAGCATGATTTATAACGAACATTTTTATTGTTAATATGGACAATACAATTGCATAAGTTCATAGTTTTATTATTTTTATTTTTTATATTGGTCTGTCAATAACAACAATTTCCGTCAATAACGAATTTATCCATCTTCAAACTTGCGAATAACAATCCTCAATATTAGGGTCCGTTTTCGGTCCATTTACGTACCTATTTTTAGGTACGCATATAAAAGGCGTTTTGTTCTTGCGTTGGGGCCCGCGTTTTCACAAAGCGAAGAAGTCTAGGGTTTCTTCTCCGTCGCCAAGAAGCCGAGGCCTTCGAAACTGGTTGCGATCACCTCCTTTTGCTGCTAATCGAAGGAAATATCCTCGACAAAGGTTAGTCTTAAACATCGTACTCCGATTTCGTGGCTATTTACTGAGTAGTTGCGATTTTCTGTTATTTTTTACCGAGCAAAACAGTTCTGAAACTTAACATTTAGCATTCCGACTAGTTTTGTATTACAATACGACAATATTGTTGTAATGTTATAGTCGTGCACGAAAAGACCCCGGTCCCGGTCCGGGACCGGTCCTGGGCAGGACCGGTCTTTTGGGGCACCGGTCCCGGACCGGTCCTGCCCAAACCGGTCCCGGTCCGGGACCGGTTTTCCCTCTGAAAACCGGGACCGACTGGGACCGGAAAAACCGGTCCTAACCGGTCCTAACCGGTCCCAGACCGGGACCGGTTTTTAAATAAAATTTATTTTTTTAAAAAAAATTTAATTTAATTTATATGTTTTAATATTAATTAAAAAAAACAAAAAAACTTGTACATGTACACAAATCACAAAATGTCAAAATCACAAATACAAAATTTTAAAATTGCAATTTGCAAAATAAATAAATTTTTTTATTAAATATGGAATAAAATTACAAAATTAAAATATAATTACAAATGAAATACAAAATACAATTTATAATTAAAAATCCAAATACAAACATTTGCAATTTAAATTTGAAATCAAAAAACTAAATACAATTTGAAATCATTCTGCGACGCTCCCCAGATTTAAGTTAGTAAGCTCGTCTTCAACTTCAGACTCGCTATCTTCAATTGACGAGACGTGTTGTCTCCTCCTCAAAGCGTCCAAATGATCCTTGTAGCAAATGCAAATCTCCAAAGATTCTTCGGTCAAACGGCTCCTTCGCTCGTTCAGAATCCTGCCACTCAAAGAAAATGCAGACTCCGAAGCTACTGTACTAGCTTGGATGGTTAGTAAATCGCGAGCCATTAAGGCCAAAATAGGATAATTGTTAGATTTATTTTTCCACCAATTTAAAATGTCAAAATTTTCTATTTCGTGCGCGGTCATAAATTCTTGAAATTGTGTTTTGCTATATAAACCTAATTCGTTTAAAGTGCTCGAAGTTCGTTGTTTTTTCTTCGAAGCTAATTCTAAAAATTTATTTTTTAAAACATCTTTTGTTCGCGGGGCGGCGGATTCCTCGCGAGGTCGCAATCCATATATTTGATCGTAATAATTGTATAGATTAGTAAAATCAGAATTAAATTTTGTTACACTAACGTTGTGGTAATCATTAGAAGATTCGTTTAAATCTAAATTTTTATTAATTTCTTCTATAAAATTTTCCACGCCGTCTACACTCATTAAAGGGTTTAACGCCGCCGCACAAGAAAACATAGGTGGCATATGCGTATAATATTTTAAAAATTTTGCCTCCATTAAAAAAATTAACGGACGCCACATTGGGTTAATTTTGTAAGTTTTAAATGTTTCTGTAATTAATAAAAAAATTTCAATGACGAGCGAGCTTGTAGGATAGTAAACTCCTGATAAAACAGTTGTCGCCCTATAAAAACTTTCTAATAAATTAACGTAATCTTCGATTACAGCCCAATCTGACGCATTTAAATCGTGTGCTTCTTCTACGCTATTATAAAATTCGGTTAATAGTGATTTTTGTGACAAAGCCCGTTTTAACATTTTGTACGTGGAATTCCAGCGTACGGGCATATCATAAGATGGACCCAAAAATTTTTTACCTTGTGCAATAACAAATTTTTTGAAATCTTGTTTTCTTCGTTTTGAACTATAAATAACACGTAACATAGTACGTATTTTAATAACGTAATCGTTCATAAAATTTAAACTATCTTGCACAATTAAATTCAACACGTGACAAACGCAACGTGTATGAAAAAAAATACCATCAAACATAGGTTCTAGATCATTAATTAAATATTTAATAGCCATATTATTATTAGAGGCGTTATCAAATGAAATACTTAAAATTTTATCTTTTATTTTGAAATCTCGAATACACTTAATAATCACCTGGTAAATTGCTTTACCGGTGTGCGGATATTCAAAACCTTCAAAACAAATAATACGTTTATTTAATTCCCAACTATCGGGATCGACCCAATGACAAGTTATGCAAATATAAGAAAGCCCGTCTACTATGCCGCTAGTCCAAACATCGCTCGTTAAATTAACTCGTCCCTCGAATGTTTCAAAATAATTTTGTAAAAAAATTTTGGATTGCATGTAAGCGTGTAAAGCATCACGCCGAGTTGTAGTACGACTTACCTGTTGATATTTTGGTTGGAGTGCTTCGTGTATGTACGACGTCATTTCGTCGTTGTCGTAGTGGTTGAACGGGAGACTGCTTTTGATGACATTCTCCATTTGTCGCTCCCGTTGCCGAGCTTGGTCATACGTCCAAATCTGCCCGGTCGTTGAAATCTGAGCTGGGTTGGTCTCCGACGGAGCTTGTTTGGATAGACACGATTTGTTGTGTCGGGCGAGAGTTGTGTTGCTGCTGTTAGCCGCCATAAGCTTGCCGCAAAGTTTGCATTTCGCCTTAATTTCGCCGCCGATCCGCACCTTCTCGAAGTTATCCCATACCGCCGCTTTATGTCGGTGCTCGACAATCTCATGTCCGACGGACGCTGAGGAGGACGCCGGCATGGAGGAGAAGGAAGCCATTTGAATGAGTGAGAGAGGTGAGAGAGAGAGTAAGAGAGAGTGAGAGAGAGTGAAAGAGAGTGAAAGAGAGAGGGAGGGGGGTTTTATAGATTTTAAAAAAAAAACAAAAAGTTTAAAAATATAAAAATATATTATTAAATATTATTTTATAATATTATTAATAATATATATTAATATATAATATATTATATAAAAATATAAAATAAATTAAAAAAAAGAGCCAAACGGCTCTTTAGAAAGAGCCGTTTGGCTCTTATTATGAGAGCCTAACGGCTCTCATTTAATGAGAGCCGTTGGCTCTCATTAAATGAGAGCCGTTGGCTCTCATTAAATGAGAGCCGTTAGGCTCTCATAACCGGTCCCGACCGGTCCCGGAACCGGTCCCGGACCGGGACCGGTAAAAGACCGGTCTTAGACCGGTCTTTTACCGGTCCCGGTCCGGGACCGGTTTTGGTCCCTAAAACGGGGACCGTCCGGGACCTGTGGACCGGTCCGGGACCGGACCGGTCCTATCCAGGACCGGTCTCTGACCGGTCCCGACCGGTCCGGTCCCGACCGGTCCGGTCCCGACCGGTCTTTTTGTGCACCCCTAAATGTTACGATACAACAGCTGTTATATATATACATGAGAACTCTCGCCCCTTGATAATCCTTGTATGTGTCCAATAAAATACACGTTATTTTCGTACACTAAATTCGCATTGAAGAGCATATTCTAAGTACATTTTGTACGCCTCATCATTAGAATGTACTGTAGGAAACACAACTTTCTCCTTGTTCACCTGCCAATAAGACAACAGATAAAGTAAATATACAACTGTATTACACATGTAATACAGTCTTATTTTAGCATATATATACGATAGTAATAAGACAGTATCTTACAGTGTTTATAATATCATTACATGGAAGAGTATTCTTGTTCAGTTCCTGCGTCTTCTCAGGTGTTATATAACTGTCCTCCATAGATCTACGACAGATGAACGTGTTGCTGACCTCTCCCACAAAAGAAATGACACAGAACATATAAATTTATCCTTAAACAGACCCTCAAAATTGTAAAACATTCCTCATAATCTTCATCAAATAACAAGAAACAGAGAAAAACCCAAGATATTTCGGGAAGCATATACTTACGGACTGGAATGACGGGGTATGCAGATCTCCGCCCGCGAGAAGGGTATGTTTCAGATATGCGTCGGCAAGTTGAGCTTCGTTCCAGGCTTCTTCACTTTTGTTGTGCTATTTGAGAGAGTTAGGCCGAAACGACAAAGATGAGCGTAGTATTTAGTCCAAACCCAGAAAATGAGATGGCCAATCCTCCTGTTTTGTACATTCAAACGAAGAAGACGATTACTTGCCGCTCGAAATCCTGAAAATGTGAATGCGAAATTTTTTTGAGAGAAACACGAGCTCTTCCCAAAATAAAGACCTTTTATATGCATAAGTACCTAAAAATTGTGCCAAATATTAATACCAATGGAAGAAAATAAAATTTCAGAACGAATTATTAATAAAAAAATTCATTGAAGATCGATAATCCATCGAAGAAGACCAAGGGTTTGTTTGTTTTAGCTCTGGCGGCTGGAAAAGCTCTTTTCCAGCCGCCAGAGCTATTTTTGGCCGTTTGTTTATGCAGCGGATTGGGAATTGCGTTTCATAATACGCTGAAATT
Source organism: Platanthera zijinensis (assembly GCA_039513925.1). Lineage (NCBI taxonomy): Eukaryota > Viridiplantae > Streptophyta > Magnoliopsida > Asparagales > Orchidaceae > Platanthera > Platanthera zijinensis. The sequence continues at coordinate 275,844,356 of CM077079.1, forward strand.
TCCGCTCTTTGGAAAGCAGTCCTTCCCCCGCTTTCTGCTCTCCCAAATCGCGGACGAGAGCGAAATTTTCTCCCCAAAAATCGCGAAGATCCTCTTCCGCAGAGCCCGTTCGCAAATTTCTCTCCCGATCGCCGACCTTCTTCTTCCGTCAGCCTCAGCCCGGCCTCCCCATCCCTAGCAGCGGCCGCCGATCTTCTCCGGAGAGCCAGATCTTCTTCCGCAGCCGCGTCGACGATTCCGCAGCGGCCGACGATCATCTTCCGCAGCCCTAGCAGCGGCCGACGATCTTCTTCCGCAGCCCTAGCCACGTCGACAAATCCCGACCCAGCATCATCGCCTCCGGCCGACGATCTTCTTCCGCAGCCCTAGCAGCGGCCGACGATCTTCTTCCGCATACCTAGCAGCGGCGACGAATCCTGACCCAGCCTCATCATCTCCGGCGACGAAAGTGATCGCAGCGGCGACGAATCCTGACCCAGCATCATACTGATCCAACATCTACTCGCTCCAGCGTCCACCGGGGCTTCTCCAACACCTATACTTTCCAATCCGGGGTATGATCTCTTCTTCAATCCAGTTTTTTTGGGTTTCTAGTAGGGTTTTGATTGTGTGTAGGTGTGTGTGTGTGATTGTGTATTTGTGTAATATTGTGTATTTGTGGTTGTGTATTTCTATAATATTGTGTATGTGTGATTGTGTGTTTTTTGTGTGTAAAATGATTGTGTGTGTGTGTGGGGGGGTATGATGTGTGGTGTTTTATTGTGTATGTATGTGTGGTTTGATTGTGTGTGTGTGTGTATGTATGTGTGGTTTGATTGTATTAATGTTTTATAGTGTATGTATGAGTGTGTATGTGTGTATGTTTTATTTTGTATGAATGTTTTATATTGTGTATTTGTGGTGTTTTATTGTGTGTGTGTGTGGGGGGGGGGGGGGGGGGGGGGGTGGATGAGTGTATGTGTGGTTTTATTGTGTATTTGTTGTGTGTATAAATGTGTGTGTTTGTGTAATATTGTGTGTGTGAGTGTGTATGTGTGTGTGGTTGTGTATGATTGTGTTTGTTGTGTATTTGTGTGTATGTGAGTGTGTATGTGTGTATGAGTGTGAATGCTGTATATTGTTTATTTGTTGTGTGTATGGTTGTGTATGAATGTGTATGTTTGTGTAATCGGGGGTAATATTGTATGTGTGTATGTGTTATTGTTTAATGTTGTGTTGTTCTGTATGTGTTATTATGTATGTGGTGTGTATGTGTGGTTGTACCAAATTTTTTTTATTAAGTATTTGTTTTGATTAGTAATTTTTAAATAGCATAATGGGCAAACCGAAGGAAGGAGGAATCCAAGCGAGTTGGGAGTCAGGTGAGGTGATGTTGTTTTGTGATCTCTGCCTAAAAGAGATTGGTCTTGGGAATCGTCCCACCACCCACTTTAGCAAAGAAGGGTGGACAAACTTGATTGCGGGGTTTAAAGAACGAACCGGGAAGAGCTATGATCGACTGCAAATGAAAAATAAATGGGATCATTTGAAGAAGGATTGGAAGTTGTGGAAGGAGCTGAACCATGGCGAGACTGGATTAGGTTGGGATCCAGAGAAGAGAACTATTGCTGCATTAGAAGAATGGTGGGCAGATAAGATTAAGGTCAGCCCAATTTCATCTTTACGTTCTAATGCTGTCTTTTTACCTTTGATTGATTTTAATATTTATTTCTTTACGCTAACAGGTTGTTCCAGCCGCGAAAAAATTTCGAAGCGGAGGTATTTCACCTGATTTGGAGGAGAAACTGGACAGTATGTTCAGTCAAGTGGTCGCAACTGGAGAAGCTTCATGGGCTCCCTCAATTGGGAGTTTGCCACCAGATGTGGGAGGGATCATGTTAGATGAAGATGATGTCGCAGACAACTTAGAGAACAAAGAAAAACAGGGGAATGACATTTTCTTTGATGTCAGAGTTACATCACTCCACTTTAGCTGTGAAGCCTCCACCCGTTGTCACAGTTAAAGAGGTGGTGGAGTTGCTTTCTAGTTATTCAGAGCTAATGGCAAACTTGGAACTATATTACTTTGCACTCGAGCACATCAGGGACAAGACCACTAGGGAGATCTTTATGAGTATTCCAGAGCATATGCGGGTTTGGTGGATTATGAAAGCGTACGAGAAGAGGGATCAGTGAGAAGATGATTTGATGCTCTACCTCGGTGGATGTTGTTGTCGCACATGATGTATCTGCTTATTGTTTTGATGTTGTCGCGCATGATGTATCTGCTTACTGTTTTTTGTGCTGTTGCTTTATATATCGACATGACAATATGTTTTGATGTTTCTGCTTACTGTTTTCTATGTACCTTTTAGATATTGTATATCATGATAGATGATTTGACGTGTAATTATTCATTAAATGCAGTGACTAGTAATGGAAGATCATGACTCATCTGAAGATTCCGGTGATTCAACTAGTCTTTCACCGGAGCGGACACAATATATAGAGTATTGTCGTGTGGTCATGTCATCGATCGAGAGGCTGAATTATCATGTCCGAGACAGACGCCCATGCATGACATCTAATCAAACGGGGGCAAAATGGATCAGTGTATTACTAGAAGGACATCCCGACAGAATTCATGATGCATTTCGAATGTTTAAACGGATTTTCACAGATTTACTTCACAAGCTGGAGGTAGATCACGAGCTTCAAGGATCAAGGCGGACGTCCTCAAGAGAAATACTAGGGATCACCTTGTATATCTTAGCACAACGAGGTTCTTTTAGATTAACGAAAGAACGGTTCCAGCACTCAACTGAAACAATAAGTAGATATTTTTCAGAAGGGATTAGATCGCTTCTGTTACTCTCGATTGATGTTATAAAGCCTATTGACCGTCAGTTCAGAGATATTCCCGCTGAGATACGGTATGATTCTCGTTACATGCCATTTTTCAAGGATTGTGTTGGTGCCATTGACGGTACACATGTTGATGCGAGGATACCCATTGAAGATCAAGTACGATACATAGGACGTCTTGGCACGACGACACAAAATGTAATGGCAGTATGTGATTTTAACATGTGTTTTACATTTGCTCTTGCTGGATGGGAGGGAACTACTCATGATAGTCGCATCGCGCGTGCTTTGTCGGACGATAGATTACAGTTTCCGCATCCCCCACAAGGTATACTAATCAATATGTTTACATTCAGTCAATTAGCCCTTATTTGATAATGTTTATCGGTTTAACAGAGCAAATAATTGCAGGTAAATATTATTTGGTGGATGCTGGATACCCATTAAAGACGGGTTATTTGAAGCCGTATCCAGAAACAAGGTATCACTTATCAGACTTTGTCCGTGAGAGTCGGCCTGTTCAAGGCAGGCACGAACATTTCAATAAGGCGCACTCATCTCTTCGTAGAGTTATCGAGCGAACGTTTGGAGTGTGGAAAAAAAAGTGGCAAATTTTAAGCAAAATGCCGCAGTACACCTTCAAGAAACAACGCTCCATTGTCCTTGCAACAATGACCTTACATAACTTCATTCGGAGACATCCATCTCGCTGGGACCCTGAGTTTAATGCTTGTGATGCTGATGAGTCTTCTTTCATTCCCTCAGAGGATGCACTCCCTGCGGCAGAGAATGATATTGAAGGCGATATGTATGATGCTGCTGGAGTAGAACATATGTCTACAGTACGAGATATCATTGCCGAAGAAATATACAATGCGCGCAGGTGATCAGAAGGCGAAATATATGATGCTACTGGATTGGATGTTCTCAAGAGTCGCTGCATGTTGGAAGAATATTTATCCTACTTTCTAGAACTATGTAATAAAAGACTAATGTTATGTGTTATTTTGAAATTTTTAGTTTTTAAAAAAACAGCTTCCAAAAGTTGTTTCTCCAAACAGCCAAAATTTGCGCATCCAAACAGTCTGCAGCTTTTCAAAGAGCAGTTTTGCAAATAACAACCAAACAGACTGCAGCTTTTCAAAACAGCTCCCCAGAGATCTATTTTAAAACAGCTCTATCTGAACAGCAGCTTTTCAATCCGCTATAGCTAAAACAAACAGACCCCAAATCGTTTTTGCCGCCAAACATCGGGCGATCGTGAAAAGCTCCGGCAATCTCTCGCGAGCCATTCGCAAAGTCCGGCAATCTACATCGACCGTCTATGAACCCCTCCTAGGCGCCGACGAACTCGTCTTCGGCGACGGCGAACTATCTGCAAGGCATTTGAGGTAAATTTACAGCTCACCTCCTCATCCCCTTAGCCATCCTCCAGGTCCTCTGAAACTCGTCACCTCCGGCCACGACGGTCATGAGAAGCTTTACTCCGCACAATCTCCGTCCATCACTCGCTAAAAAGTCGAAGGCCGGATCCATCTTCAGTCGCCACTCTATCCCCGACATCCCTCTCTCTAAGATCCCCGCACCCAAACCCTCGTTAAACCCCGCGAACCTCTCGGCGATCCTCTCAGAAAAAAGTTGGCCATCGGCTTTAAGATCCGTGTGCGAATCTAGTCTAGGGTTTTCGAATTCAAAATCACTCGCTAGTACTTTGCAAAGTCAGCAAGACCCCATTCACTCACTCAAACTGTACATATGGGCTTCCAGTCTGAACAAAGGATTGACGAATGACCACTCAGTTCGAAGGGCTCTTTCTGATGTTTTTTGGAGGAAGGGCCCCGTAGTTTTATCCCTCGATCTTATGAAGGAGATTAAATCTTCCGGGCTTCAAATCACAGAGGAATTACTGTGTATTCTTATTGCAAGTTGGGGGAGATTAGGGCTCGCAAAATATGCAAACCAAGTGTTCGGTCAAATTCCCCATATTGGTCTTAGGCCAAGCACCAGGATTTACAACTCAGTCATCTTTGCATTGGTCAAGGCGAATTCACTCGATCTAGCCTACTTAAAATTTCAACAAATGGCTTCGGATAACTGCGCTCCCGATCAATTTACATACAATTCCCTCATCCATGGATTGTGCAAGTCGGGGATAGTCGAGGAGGCTCTTCGATTGGCGAAGCAAATGCAGAGTTTGAAAACTAATGCGAATGTTTTCACCTACACAATGCTAGTTGATGGTTTTTGCAACGCAAAGAAAGTGGACGGGGCTTTTCGGGTTTTGGATGCGATGCGGAGTAGGAGCGTAGTTCCTAATTGTGCCACTTTTCGATCGTTGATTCACGGAATTTTTCGATGTTTGATGCCAGAACTTGCTTATGAGAGGTTGAGTGTGTTCATAGAGAGATACAATGTTCTTCATGTAAATGCTTGTAGCACTTTGTTGTATTGCCTTTCGAAGAATAACATGGTGTCCGAAGCTGCCGAGTTTCTCGAGAGAATTGGCAAAAGAGGTTATGTTTTGGACACCGCCACGTTCGGCCTTATCCTGGCTTCCATGATGAAGTGTTTCACACTTTCCAAAGCTTGTCTTTTTTTTGATGATTTTGTTTGCAGGGGTGGGAAACCAGGATTCAGTACATATCTTTTACTCTGTCAGCACTTATTGAGGGAAGGAAAACTTGTGGAAGCAAGGCAATATCTGAAGAGCATGGACTCAAACAATCTATTATGCAGCACTGAATCATACAACATGTTGATAGATTTATTTATCAAGTCTGAACTGAGGGAGGTGGCAGTAAAACTCTTTTCTGAAATGCCAAGAAGGGGCTTTTCTCCGAATCTAATAACATTTAATACAATCATCGGCGGACATTTCCGGGCTGGAGATATAAATATGGCAAAAAATGCTCTGAAGATGCTCTTAGATCATGGACTCAAGCCAGATGTTTTCACTTTCTGCTCCATTATAGATGGCCTTTGTCGAGCTCACCAGCTCAGTGATGCTTTCAGTTGCTTTGAAGAGATGGTGGAATGGGGCGTTACTCCTAACGTTGTTACTTATAATATACTGATTCGTTCTGTTTGTGCGGTAGGGGATATTGATAGATCGATGAAGTTGTTTATAAAGATGAGGGCCGAAGGCATTAAACCCGACGTTTTTTCTTTCAATGCTCTCATCACAAGCTTTTGTAAGATGAATAGGATCGATAAAGCTCAAAACTTTTTCTATTCAATGGTGAGATTTGGTGTAGTTCCAGATATATATACTTATAATGCTTTTATAAAATATTTATGTAATGTGAGGGGAATTGATGAGGCCAAAGAGGCTGTTTTGGTAATGGAAGCCAATGGGTGTCATCCAAATGAATATTCTTATCAATGTATTGTGGGCGCGCTTTATCAGACAGGTCGTTTACAGGAAAGCCATGAGTTGTTTTCTGAATGTGAAAGGAAGGGTGTTCATATCAGTGATCCTAGTAAGAGGGTGGATACTCAACCTAGTGTCAGTTGACAGTTAATTATGAGCATGGAAGCGGTTAAAACTATGTTCGTGCATTGATCGTGTATTGAATTACCCTGCTCTTGTCTGGATTTATCGATGGATTGGCGGTGCATTTGAAAAGTTTAAGATCAGTTTGAACCAGAATGTTGTTGATTGTTTTGACACAAGTGATCATGTGTAGCTTCACTCCGCTGACTCGAGCTCACTTTCAGTCAGCTATAATATTGGTATGACCGTTCTGCTTCCACATTGAAGAACTCTTCGTTCTAGAAAATATTCTATAGAGCAGCAAAAGATTCATGGCTATCTGCATTTAGAGGTAGAATTTTTTATTTGTCATAATATTTTCTAATAGATGAAAGCATTAGTGTGCATCAGCAGAATATTTTTTATTATGTTTTCTCATATGCTCTATTCTTTAAATTAATCAAATCATAAGATATGATTCACAGTTCCAGCAAATTTTAAACATGCGAAGGCTCTGTTTGGCGCTGTTTTTTTTTGCTCCGATGAGTTTGGACAAAAACACCACCATCATAGAATGCATGTTTGACAAGACAATGGTTATGAACACCACCAAGAAAATAAAACTAGTTCCTTAGGTGAGGTTGGGCGTTCATGAACGACAGTTCATAACCACCGCATTCATGACTGCCATATTGAAATTGTTGAAGTGGTAGTGGAGGTGGGCGGTCTGAAGTGGCAGACCGCATAGTTCGCCGAGATCGCCGCGGCCTGGCGGATTGAAGTCGGCGGATAGCTGGGTTGACCTCTTCTTTTCTCCGGCGGTCTGGATCAGCAAGCACCCTTGGTGAAGTAACCGGGCGGTTAGGGTTGTCTAACCGCGGTTGTGGCGGACTCATCTAGAGTTCGTCGAGTCCGACATGTTTGTTCTTGCGGACTCATCTGGAGCTCGCCGAGTCCGGCTGTCTTCTGTGCTTGCGGTCTGGTTTTGAGATCGTGAAGATTGACACAGTTGCTTGTTCTGTTGATCACCCGGAAACCGCGCTGTCTGGATAGGGACAGTCTACAATTGTGCAGATTGGTGTTGTTATTCGGCAATGACACGGTCTTGTTCTCTGGTGTCACGGTTTGTTTGGAGGCCATGGAGTTTGCTTATTGTGGACTTAGTCACGGGAGTGTGACAAGTCTGGTTGTTGCCTAGTTCGCGGAGATCGCCTGGTTAGCGGTCTGGTTGCAGAGTCCGCATAACTGCGTGGATTGGATGTAGAGTTCGCGAGTTCGTCATTAGTGTGAGGTGGATCAGGACGCGTGACTGAGATGTCCAAGCCCACGCAGACTGATGGTTTTTTCCGCTCAGCTATGCAAACTGTCGGAGTTGTCTGCATTCTCTTGCGGGTTGGTTATGCAGATAGAGTGGTGTGTCCGCATTTCTTGCGGACAACTCTTTCTTCAGTGGCGGACTGATGCTTGTATCCGTACTTGTGCTGATACGTGATGCTAACTGCAGGATTGAAGGACAGTTTTTTTATCGCTATGGGCGGTGACAACACTCCTGCTTACGTCTATAAATATAAGTCTCCGACTTGTCATATATAACAAAATACATTGAGAACTCTGCTTGTGTTTAAAACTTGCGGTTACGTTTTTCTGACCGGGGCGACTAAGTGAGGTTAGTTATCTGTGCTGGCTGTGCGGCTAGCATCAGACGACTAGACAACTAGTGAAAGTTTGGTGTGAAACAGTTCGCGGATAACAGTCAGCGGATAACAACATGTCGCGATCTTTGCGACTTGAAGTCACCTTACTCGGTGTTGCAGATAGTTTAGAGTTCGTCCGGTTTATCAGCGGGTTCTGTTTAAAGTCCTTCAGCATTCAATAACAGACAGTCCACGCGGCTAGTTGTGGACAGACGACTTGGCCAGTTTTGGCGGACAGGGCTTGCAACTTGAGCAGTTCGTGCGGTTACAGTTTCTGTCCGCACGGTTTCTTCTTTGCCTACAGTTGTATTTTTCTGTTTTCTTTGGGTACAGGACGTCAAACTCTTGCCCTTCAGCATTTCGTAGAGGGCGAGGTGGTCACCCTCCGTGCGAGACGGCTTGTATATGCTCTCACTTCTCTGGACGGGCGCGAACGACAACATTCCGAACACACCCCACACGAAGACGAATTTATCGGTCCAATGATGGACTTTGTTCAGTGTCTCGACTATCTTGACCCAAGCATTGGCAAAGAAGACAACGCCATCAGCAGTCGCCTTCAGGGTCAGGATTTTGCGGAAGGCGGTGATATCAAAATCGATCCCCTCCTTGTGCATATAGCAAGCAAAGGCGACCAGGGCGCTAATGCTGTTAGAGTTAACCTGTGCCGGGACTAAACCAAAGTACTTGAAAATTTGGTTCACCTCGGGCCAGAAGGGGAGCCGCAACCCTGCTTGGAAGTGGGTCAGGGGAATGACGTGCTTGTCGGTGTAGAAGGTGTTGATGCTCTCACCAGTCACGGGCCGCCGCGCCGTGAAGCCGGCCGACACATACTAAGCCTCAAATTTCTTGAACTTGGCAGTAGTGGGCTGCGAGTCCGGGAAGCTGCGATCTATGAAGTTCGCGACGTAGTGGGCGCGACCCTCATCACCCATAGTTTCACGCGCCATTCTGGCACAAGCGACGCAAATAGAAACCTTGTTGGGAAGAGAGGAGGAAAAGACTAAGGAGTGAATGCACCTTTCGATCCCAAACCCCACTATTTATAGTTTTCGGGTCGGTTCGGGCCACTCTGTCAGTAGGCAAACTCGCGAATTGTTCACTGAAGAGCACTCGCCGCGCTCAGGCGCACTCGCCGCGCTCAGGCGCACTCGCCGCGCTCAGGCGCACTCGCCGCGCTCAGGCGCACTCGCCGCGCTCAGGCGCACTCGCCACGCTCAGGCGCACTCGCCGCGCTCAGGCGCACTCGCCGCGCTCAGGCGCACTCGCCGCGCTCAGGCGCACTCGCCGCGCTCAGGCGCACTCGCCGCGCTCAGGCGCACTCGCCGCGCTCAGGCGCCTGCACTCGCACGATAACTCAGATAGAGAAATAACACATAGATTGGCAGAAACAAATTAAATTTCTCTTACCACTCGACATATTAGAGTGAGTACAAAATGGTCAAGCACCCGATATAAAGGCGAGTACAGGTTGGTGCGGGGTACAAAAAATATATAATTGACGAGCACAAAATATGGTGAGTACAAAAGAAAGCGGAAAGCAAAAACGGAAACCCGATCTACGACTCGCGGCGCAACTGTCCAGTCCCCCGACGATGCGGGCGGGCAGGGTGGCGAGCAGTCCAATTCATGCCCATTGCTTTGTGGAACTTCTCTTGTGCTCAATGAAGGTACTATTCCCCTTTGCGCATGACCTCTTCAAGCCTGCTCGCCTCGCCCACTGCCCCAGCAACCTGAGTGAACTTCCGAATGTGATCTTCAGTGGTGAACATCCGGGTCTCTAGCTCATATACTCGCTCTTCGACATCCAACATCCGCAAAAATAATCCTCCTTCGCCTTCTAGCTGTGCCTGGTAGTTCTCGACATCGTCATTGCGATGCATAACTTGTTCAAGTACATGTTTAGTCTCAAGGGGAGGCGCGACCGAGAGAGTGGAGTCATGGGCAGTTAGGACTGTGAGCAGACGCGCACTGAAGTCAGCGCTCTCTACTCACGGGTCGGCCATCAACTCGCGCAGGGGGCTCGACATCCTGGGAGGTGTCGGCCCCGGCGGGGTCCCTAGCGAGGAGAGTTCATGATCCTCTTCCGAAAAATCAACTGAAGACAAAGGGGGGGGGAGATGTTGTCAGGAAACAAGGTTTAATGAGGCGAGAAATACAAGACTAAGAGTTGGGCGACTCACGCTCTGGGGACCCATCGCATCCCCCCGCGAGGTGGGGCCTTCGCCAGGGTTTTTTCGCCGTACGAGGGTGACTCGCCCACTTCAATGTGTCGGGTAGGAGCATCGGTCCCCAAAGCAACGACGAGCAGTGGAATCTGGACCCTAGGAAGATCAGGCTCATGTCGAACAACCGCGTCATTTTAAGTAGGCTCGCTCTGAGAGTCGCGGCGAGAAGCAGCCGCGAGGCGAGGAAAATGATCATCCCAATCCAAGTTAGCAAGCCCGGGGGGAATCAGAGTCTTACCGGAGACAGAGAGGCGAGAAGATCTCTGCGACTTGGATAGTCGTATTTTCTTCGATCTCGCACCATCTTTCCCCTGAGTGCCTCTCCAGACCAATCACGATGGCAGGATCGACAACTGGCTGCAACGCCGAAACACAAATTCTTCAGGACTATACCCTTTGTACTCGCGGGAAGGAGGGGTATACTGCGACTTACCTCGATCGGTGCTGGTCGGTTGGCCAATGAAGGCCAATCCGCCCCACCATCTTGTAGTACTCCCTAGCCAGGGTTCACCGTGGATGGAGCGGAACTCGCCTCGCTGGAGGGAACCTCAGCCATTTCTCTCATCTTTTTCCTCTTTGACCCTTCGGACTCTCGTTGTCACTTTGGGGGACCACCAAGCAAGGCGAGAAGGGCCTCAGATTCATCATCTCGAACATGCGAGTCCATCACTTTTGAGGGGCAACAGTTCCACAAGGAAAGTTTAGATGGAAGAGTCACACCCTGCCCCCCATATTTATAGAAGCAGAAGGGTAGCGCACTCCGATCCGCCGAGTTCAGACCATGCACTCGCTAAATCAGGGTTGGATAATTTCTTTCCGACCCCTATCGAGCTCACAAAGAAGCGAAGATTGTGTACAACCCCAATTTAGCGATCCCGGCCAAACCCGACCCAAGAGAGGCCAGGTAAGCTTTAAGACCACAAGCAATCTATAGGCAGTAGGCAACGAGCTCGGCTTGACATCGAGCTTGACACGACATCAAGCTCGACATGAAGGCAAACTCGACATATCAACGAGCTCAGTAAAGGAGCGGGACCGGCAAGGCAGCAAACACGACACAACCGCAGGAAGGCAAGACACCTCTGAACGAGGCGAGTCAAGGAATAGGGCGAGCTCTAAAACTCAAGTGCAGCGAGTCCCTGTCTATCTTGGTCTGAGTACTCGCCCCGCCGCCAGAAATCTCCAAGAGACCCATTTGGACCGTTTGTGGACCATCATGGTCTGCCCATAGCCCTCTCAAACAACGAGATTCCGCTGTCCGCAGGCCATTTGGGGGCTGCTAATAGCAAAAGCAAAAAAGCGGAGGTTGTTATCAGAAAGCCATAAAAGACCGTTTTACCCTCGAAGAGAATTTTTCTATAAATAGACCCCCAAATCACATTGGAAAGGCAGACCCAGCCTCCTAGAGCTCTCGACTCACGAGGTCTTGCTCCGTGCCATCCAAGGTGCCGAACTCAGTTTGACTTCGGGAGGGGAAGTCGTAAGTAGCGCTTCCGGGTGTGGCGAGACCTCTCTGCTGCAGCTCGACGGGTCTGTGTGTAGGTAGATACTCTTCACCTAGGGAGGGCCAACTCCAAGCTCAGAATACCTTGTTCTGGTGCGTTGAGGACGAGTCTAATAACCTGAACTGCTCGCTGTTAGTCCAAACTCCGTTAAACCGGTATCCGGATTTCAACACGAGCATAGATACTATTTTTTCTTTTTTACCAGCATATGTAGAATATTTTGGAGAATATGATAGCAAACTGTGCAGTGCTGATGAATGTTTCTTTTAATATACCAGGTGATAATCAATATTGGAGGGCTTTTTAGCTGGATGAGTCTACTTCTGCCATAGTCTGATTCATCCCAAATTTGATTTGTTTCTGACTGATGTCAGTAGTAAGGGCATTAGGTGACTTAGGCTTCATTTGATTTGGCGGTGGCGGGTCGATCCGGCGGGTGGAAATGGAGTGTTCGAACCGGAGGGGGGAGGTGGCTGCTCCAAACGGGGCTTTTTGGGACGTTTCTCAAGCCGGGCGGGTGGAAACGGAGCAAACGCTGCCGGAGTTTCATTTGTTTACCCTCCTTCCGGCGGCGTTTGCCCAAAACGAAACACCAAAACGTCCAAACAAATAGAGCCTTAAACAACTTGCTATATTAAAAGTTAGTTCTGCATGAAGAAACAACTAGTTTAGATATCATTTACTATTGATTTGAAATGTTTATTGCAGATGATGGAGGTTGCTGGGATGATTGTGGTGGCACAGCATGAAGAAGCATCTACAATTCAAGAGGAAACAACTGCTCTTGAGAAGTTTTTGACTAAAATATAGGCTCTGTTTGAAGTAGCCTTTTTGCTCGGATGAGTTTGGACAAAAAGGTCACCCCTATAGAATGTATGTTTGGTACGACAGCAATTATGATCATCACCAAGAAAAGAAACTAGTTTTGAACATAAAAGTTGATGTAGTTCCTTAGGTGAGGTTGGGCGTTCTCGAACAACAGTTCATAACCACCGCTTTCGCTACCGCCACCGCTTTCACCGCTTTCACTACCACCACTGCTGTGCCAAACTGAGCCATAGTTACTAAATATATGCACTGAATGATTGACTCAATTATAGTTTTCTTAATATGCAGTGATTTTAATTGTCTATCTAGTTAATATGCAGTGATTTTTATGGGCAATTAGCAAGATGCACCCTCCAAATATAGGGTTTTGGCAAAAATGCACTCCAAATTATTAAATATTGCAAAATGCACCTCCCAATTAGAAAAAAGATGACGTTTTGCACTATGATGGGAGGTGTATTTTGTCAGTTTTTTAATTGTAGGGTGCATTTTATCTAAACCCTGCAAATAGCATTGAATGATTGATCGGACATTGACTAAATATATGCAGCTAATGAGAAGTTTTGATCCATTTTTATGTTTTTTATTTCATTTGCAATGTTGAACTATATGTAGATACATATTGTAATGTTAAATTGGATTGGGATCAAAATTTTTATATTCTGAAAACAGTCATACTAAAAACATTAGTGTCAAAAGGCCAACAAATATCTAAAATGAGTGTTTAAGGCTCGGTTTGGCATGGTGGTGACGGTCAGGAACACAAGGTTAAATTGTCATTTGTTAACGCCTATCTAAGGAACTTCATCCGCTTATGTTCAAATTGATGATGTTTGTTGGGTGATCCCTTAACAAATGATGTTTTAACCCATGTGTTTACGACTGTCATCACCCCGCCAAATGAAGCCTAAAGAGAAGCCAAAAAAAGAGAGAGTTGCGGTTAACATTTCTATTATTTTTGGATTGAAGTGTGGTTAACCAGGGAGGGGTAGACCAATAAAAATTTGGAATGAAACTGCAAGTAAAGACACGATGTACTTAGACATTAGTGAGATTATGGGTCTGTTTGTTTTAGCTCTGGCGGATTGAAAAGCTGCTGTCCAGATAGAGCTGTTTTAAAATAGATCTCTGGGGAGCTGTTTTGAAAAGCTGCAGTCTGTTTGGTTGTTATTTGCAGAACTGCTCTTTGAAAAGCTGCAGACTGTTTGGATGCGCAAATTTTGGCTGTTTGGAGAAACAACTCTTGGAAGCTGTTTTTTTAAAAACTAAAAATTTCAAAATAACACATAACATTAGTCTTTTATTACATAGTTCTAGAAAGTAGGATAAATATTCTTCCAACATGCAGCGACTCTTGAGAACATCCAATCCAGTAGCATCATATATTTCGCCTTCCGATCACCTGCGCGCATTGTATATTTCTTCGGCAATGATATCTCGTACTGTAGACATATGTTCTGCTCCAGCAGCATCATACATATCGCCTTCAATATCATTCTCTGCCGCAGGGTGTGCATCCTCTGAGGGAATGAAAGAAGACTCATCAGCATCACAAGCATTAAACTCAGGGTCCCAACGAGATGGATGTCTCCGAATGAAGTTATGTAAGGCCATTGTTGCAAGGACAATGGAGCGTTGTTTCTTGAAGGTGTACTGCGGCATTTTGCTTAAAATGTGCCACTTTTTTTTCCACACTCCAAACGTTCGCTCGATAACTCCACGAAGAGATGAGTGCGCCTTATTGAAATGTTCGTGCCTGCCTTGAACAGGCCGACTCCCACGGACAAAGTCTGATAAGTGATACCTTGTTTCTGGATACGGCTTCAAATAACCCGTCTTTAACGGGTATCCAGCATCCACCAAATAATATTTACCTGCAATTATTTGCTCTGTTAAACCGGTAAACATTATCAAATAAGGGCTAATTGACTGAATGTAAACATATTGATTAGTATACCTTGTGGGGGATGCGGAAACTGTAATCTATCGTCCGACAAAGCACGCGCGAAGATGCGACTATCATGAGCAGTTCCCTCCCATCCAGCAAGAGCAAATGTAAAACACATGTTAAAATCACATACTGCCATTACATTTTGTGTCGTCGTGCCATGACGTCCTATGTATCGTACTTGATCTTCAACGGGTATCCTCGCATCAACATGTGTACCGTCAATGGCACCAACACAATCCTTGAAAAATGGCATGTAACGAGAATCATACCGTATCTCAGCGGGAATATCTCTGAACTGACGGTCAATAGGCTTTATAACATCAATCGAGAGTAACAGTAGCGATCTAATCCCTTTTGAAAAATATCTACTTATTGTTTCAGTTGAGTGCTGGAACCGTTCTTTCGTTAATCTAAAAGAACCTCGCTGTGCTAAGATATACAAGGTGATCCCTAGTATTTCTCTTGAGGACGTCCGCCTTGATCCTTGAAGCTCGTGATCTACCTCCAGCTTGTGAAGTAAATCTGTGAAAATTCGTTTAGACATTCGAAATGCATCATGAATTCTGTCAGGATGTCCTTCTAGTAATTCACTGATCCATTTTGCCCCCGTTTGATTAGATGTCATGCATGGGCGTCTGTCTCGGACATGATAATTCAGCCTCTCGATCGATGACATGACCACACGACAATACTCTATATATTGTGTCCGCTCCGGTGAAAGACTAGTTGAATCACCAGAATCTTCAGATGAGTCATGATCTTCCATTACTAGTCACTGCATTTAATGAATAACAGCACGTCAAATCATCTATCATGATATACAATATCTAAAAGGTACATAGAAAACAGTAAGCAGAAACATCAAAGACATATTGTCATGTCGATATATAAAGCATCATAGAACACTAATTATAATCCATATAAATATGATAACCAAAAAGCTAATACTCATGCAGATCGTACAACAACAACAAACAAACATAAACATCATCGTGTTTTAAAAGCAAAATAGACAAGACATAAAATAGATCAAAGTAAGCTCGTGTCACTGAGCCCTCTTCTCGTATGCCTTCGTAATCCACCAAACCCTCATATCTTCTGGGATACTCATGAAGATCTCCCTAGTGGTCTTGTCCCTGATGTGCTCGAGTGCAAAGTAATATAGATCCAGGTTTGTAATGAGCTCTGGGCTGCTTGAAATCAACTCCACCACCTCTTTGATCGTGACAACTGGTGGAGGCTTCAATGCTAGTGTGGACTGCTGTAACTCTGACATCAAAGACAATGCCAGTCCTTTGTTCTTTCCAATCTTCCTTCTTTTACTCGCCGCGGAGGACGCATTTCCAGGTGTTGAACCTCCCCCTAACTCTTCTGGTCCACCTTGATTGGTCTCTATGTTATCAGCCACATCATCGTCTTCCAACTGGATCCTTCCGACATCCGGTGGCAAACTCCCAATTGAAGGAGCCCATGAGTCTTCTCCAGTTGCGACTACCTGACTGAACATAATATTCAATTTCTCCTCCAAGTCAGGTGCAATACCGCCGCATCAAAATTTCTTCACCCCTGGGAAAACCTGGTGCAATAAATATATCAATATTAATACCTGAACAAATATAAACAAATATATCAATATTACTGAAACAGAACATGTTTTCGTGCATACCTTGACCTTCTCTGTCCACCATTCTTCTGATGCAGCAATAGTCCTCTTCTCTGGATCCCAGCCTAATCCAGTCTCACCATGTTTCAACTCCTTCCATAACTTCCAATCCTTCTTCAAATGATCCCATTTATTTTTCATCTGCATTCGATCGTAGTTTTTGCCTGTTCTTTCTTTAAACCCTGCAATCAAATTTTTCCATCCTTCTTTGCTAAAGTGCGTGGTTGGCCGATTCCCCAACCCAATCTCTTTTATGCAGAGATCACAAAATAACATCACTTCGCTTGACTCCCAACTTGCTACAATTCCTCCTTCCTTTGGTACTACCATTGTGCTATTAACTAATAAAATTAAAATACAAATTACTAATATATTCACAAACACACACACCCACAAACACAAACATTCACACTCACATTCACATACACATTCACATTCAAACCAACACACTCACATTCACACTCACACTCACACACATATTCACACACACACATTCACATACACACTCACACGCACAATTCACACACACATTCACATACATTCACACTCACATTCACATACACATTCACATTCAAACCAACACACTCACATTCACACTCACTCTCACACACACATCCACACACACACATTCACATACACACTCACACACACAATTCACACACACATTCACATACAACCCAACACACATTCATTCACATACATTCACACTCACACACACATTCACATTCACACACACAATTCACACTCACACACACAATTCACACACACACACATTCACTCTCACACACATTCAAACACACATTCACTCTCACACACATTCACACACACATTCACATACACACTCACACACACAATTCACACACACATTCACATACAACCCAACACATACACATTCACATACATTCACACTCACACACACATTCACATTCACACACACAATTCACACTCACACACACAATTCACACACACACACATTCACTCTCACACACATTCAAACACACATTCACTCTCACACACATTCACACACACATGCACATACACATTCACACACATTCACACACACAATTCACACTCTCACACACAATTCACACACACACACACATTCACTCTCACACACATTCAAACACACATTCACTCTCACACACATTCACACACACATTCACTCTCACACACATTCACACACACATTCACATACACATTCACACACATTCACACACATTCACACTCACACACAATTCACACACACACACACACATTCACTCTCACACACATTCACACACACACATTCACATACACATTCACATACACACACACACACACACACACATTCAAGCACACAAATTCACATTCAACCCAACACATACACATTCACACACATTCACACTCACACACACAATTCACACACACACACATTCACTCTCACACACATTCAAACACACACATTCACATACACATTCACATACACACACACACACACACACACACATTCAAGCACACACATTCACATTCAACCCAACACACACATTCACACACATTCACACTCACACACACAATTCACATACAAATTAACACACATTCACATTCAACCACATTCACATACACATTCACACACATTAACACACACACACACACACACACATTCAAACACATTCACACACACATTCACATACACATTCACATATACACACACACACACACACACATTCAAACACATTCACATACACATTCACATACACACACACACACAAACATTCAAACACATTCAAACCAACACATACACACACACACATCAAAACACATTCACATACAAACACACTCACAACCACAACACAAGCACAACTACTCAAAAAATATAGCACATACACAAAAAATAAAACATATACCTGAGAAAAAGCCGGTGCTAGGGCTGGAGTTGCAGATCCGGAGGAGGAGGAGAAATCTGGAATCGGCTGCTAGGGGTGGAGTTGCAGGACACCCGATCGCCGGTCGCCGTTCGGAGGTAGGGCACGGGAGAAATCTGGATCCGGTGCTAGGGTTGGAGAAGAGCGTTGCGGAGGTAGGGCTGGTCGCCGGTCGCCGTTCGGGTGTGATGTCGCCGGTCGCCGTTCGGCTGGATGAAGGCTAGGGCTGGTCGTCGGTCGCCGTTCGGCGGGATGTCGCGCAGCGGGATGTCGCACTGGGGGGAAGGAGACGCCGATGTCGTTCGGGATCGGGAAGTCTCGCTGCAGGTAGATCTCCGGTCGCCGGTGCAAAGCTGCGGCCGATGCGCGTCGCGGATTCGCCGTCGTCCTGCGGGATCGGGATCGGGGAGGAAAAGAAATCGCAACAGCGATTGTTTGGGGGCAGCGCTTTCAAGCGCTGAACGCAGGGGGGGAGCAGCTGTGGGAGAAGTGCTCTGGGAGCAGGTATTTTAAGGAGTGCTTTTTAATAAAAGCTGTCCCAAACAGACCCATAACAGCTCTGGCGGCTGGAAAAGCGCTTCTCCAACCGCCAGAGCTAAAACAAACAGACCTATGGCAAAAGATAAAGCACAATGGCGGCAAAGAATTCATATAACCGACCCCATTATAGTGGAATAAAGTCTTAGGACCCGTTCGTTTGCACTGTTTTCATTTACGGTTTTCGTTTTGCTTCAAAACAAAAAAAAATCAAGTGTTTTCGTTTTGGGACAAAATGGAAACTTATGTTTGTTTGCAAAATGATTTTCAAGTCCGTTTTGAAGCAAAACAAAAACTTATGTTCGTTTGACTCATAGTTTTTGGTTTGAGCCGAGGTCATCATCCAAACATTGGGGTCATCATTCTCGATTTCATCTGCCGCGAAGACGGGATGGAGAGGAAGAACGGGGTTTCACTGTGGGATGGAGAAGAAGGCGGCCGCAGAGACGGGATGGAGAAGATGCGAGAATAGAAGATGCGGAAGAGGAAGATGAAGAAGAAATGAAACTGAAGCGGAAGATACTCGCCGTTGAGTGAACTGAAGCGGTAGATGCGGAAGAAATGAAACTGAAGAGGAAGAAGAAATGAAACTGAAACTAAAACGGAAGAAGATACTCGCTGCCCGGGTACTTTTCCTCGCCGGTAACCATTTCATTTCCTGAAGCAGAAGAGGCTTAAGATGTGAGAATAGAAACGGCAGCAGTTCCATCATCTACCTCCTTCCTGGGCGCCGGAAAGAAGTCAACAGTGCCGGAAAGAAAAAAAGTACCGATGAGTATATTCTCAAAACCGAACAAAACAGACCTAGCGAGCTATGTTTTGGGGCAGGGCAAAATTAGAAGAAATAAAAAACCAGCATTTTCTGTTCAAAATCAAAACCGTGCAAAACATAGTTAAACGAATACCCACATTTTGACCGCGAAAACTAAAAAGGAAAAGGCTATGAAAACAGTTCAACCAACGGGGCCTTAGTGTTTTTGTTAGGTGATTGTTATGAGCAAATCAATTTTGAATATGTGCAAATCAATTTTACGGGCAAATCAAAAATTTATATGTGCAAACCAAATTGTTACGTGCAAACAGATATAATTTTTTAATTTTTTTTAAAATAAAATATGAACAAATAGTTTAACAACAATATTATAAAATTTAACGTATTACAAAAGTTTCAAATTCATAATGAATACAATTTTTCGAAATTCTTTTTCTTCGCTGGAAAAATACGAAACCAAATGATGAAGATGAGAAATACAAAAAGAAATGTTTAAACCAAAAATAAGGAGCTGAAGATGAGCGAGAATGTTTGAAATAAATAAATCTGGAGCTCCCGTAGTGGTCAGAAGCGAGAATGTGTGGTACGTGTCATCACGTATAGCGGTGTTGTATGTGTCATCACGTATGACGGCGCTGTAGGTGTCATCACGTATGGTGGCATTGTAGGTGTCATCACGTATGGCGGCGTTGTAGGTGTCGTCATGTATGACGGCGTTGTAGGTGTCATCACGTATGGCGGCGTTGACGGTGTCATCACGTATGACGGCGTTGGCGGTGTCATTACGTATGACGGCGTTGGCGGTGTCATCACGTATGGCGGCGTTGGCGGTGTCATCACGTATGACGGCGTTGGCGGTGTCATCACGTATGACGGCGTTGGCAGGTATGGCGGCGTTGACGGGTATGGCGGCGTTGGCGGGTATGGCGGGTATGGCGGGCGTTGGCCGGCGTGGGCGGGCGTTGGCGGGCGGCGGCGGCGGAGGTGATAGGGAAATGGTTTGCCCCTATCAATTTTACCGTAACATTTAAAATAATTGTTTAATAGTTTTTATTTTAAAAATTGATTTGCACCAATTCAAAATAGATTTGGCCATAACAACTACCTTAATTGTGGCAAAGTGCTACAAATCGGCCTTGCCCTCCAATATCTGCTGGTTCCGATGGCCTGGTCGACGCGGTTCCTCGCGGCGGTGGCGTTCCTGGCGGCCGGCGTGGTCTTCGCTCCGGATTTCTTCGGGTCGACAGTGGACTCCCCCGCGATTGCCGTCTCCCTTGCAAAGCTCGCGCATCTTCTTTGCTTCGCGACGTCATTCGGAGCCTCCCTATGGGTCACCTTCATCGGCGGTATCATCATGTTCAAGTAATGCTGTCCTCCTTAAACCCTAGTAATGTCTTTCTACTTTGGATTGATTAGAAGAACCAGTTGATCCCTGTTCCTTATACTGTTTTGATGAGAGCTGTTTGGGATCAAGTAGGATTTTGTAAATCTCGATTTTGCCTGCTTAACACCTATTTATTGTTTTTAAGAGGGGATATTGAATCCCGGATTTTACGTGTCTTATCTAATCCAGATTCAAATATGCTATTTATGAAATCGCGTTGAAAGCTGGATTTCCCTGACTTTCGGGATTTTCAATGCCTTTCTTCGTGAATATATTTCCTTTTCCCATGCACTGTTTCTTCCTCGGGAGCCTTGAGGATTTACAATTTTTTGTTCAGTGAAAGCAATAGAATATCTGTTTATTTCATTTCAAATCTCATAAAAATAGTCTCGATCAGTTTAGATTTTTTTTTTGTGAATGTTGATTAACGAGGTAGAATAACTAAGTTACGTTTGACTAGTAAACTAAACTTTCTTTTTGTTGTTCATGCCATCATTTACCAAAGAGAATATGTTGCTGATTCACACTACTGAAATTGAGGCTTCATTTGGAAAGTTGGTGGGAGCAACCGGAGGTGGGGCATCTGGGTTGATTCGGCGCAGCTGGAGGTCTTTTGCGAAGGTTTGTGGGAGCAAACGCCGCCGCGCGCGCGGGGGCGTTTGTTTTTCCGCCTTGCGGCGGCGGTTGCTCCCGCACCGGCGTGAAAACGCCCTACCAAATGAACCCTCAATCTCTTTGTGCCTTTCATTACTATGCTGAGCTTTGGACACTAATCATAATCCTTAGGTCCTTCTCATATTTGGATGGCCATTTAACCCCTTAGTGAATACCATCCTATCTATGTGAATCTTCAGTTGCATATGTAAAGGAAAACCAACCCAACTATATGTGTGATAATTGAAACAAAAAGGGGAAACTAAGGCGATCAAATTGCAGTTCTAGTGCTTCAACCATTGGAACATCCACAGTTTTAGCATGAGATGGAATATCATTCTAAAGATTCTTGCGATTAGAGACTCTAGATTAGGAAAACTAGGAACTAGGAGCTCTCCCCCTTTTTCCGCCAACTCTCAGTATAAAAGTGGACTTTGTCATTAATGTCATGGATAGACAAATCCTACTTTGTTTCCATTTTCAAAATGATTTCTTCAAAGTTCAGATTGAATGAATTCATCTGCATAAAAGGCTTCATTTTTTGGTTCTTCAAATGAACTTCATAATTTAGAGTTAATGCTCAGCCAATTTCACCCCCGCATGGTTACTTCTCCCAAGTCTGCACTCCATATAGTCAAATACTTGGTAAATTATTGATGATTGATTTGATTCATTGCATTATGAAGCAACACAAATCTATAATGTTCCCATGATGCCTTAATTACATATGAGTGCATGAAAGCATGCATACAAAAACTCGTGCTCTCAAGCTAAGTGCTTGACATGGAGCGTCCTTTTAAAAAAAGGCTCTGGCATACGACACATGTACAGAGGATCTACATAAGCTGGAAGCAAGACCACACACTTTGTAGATGTCACAATCGCCCGAAGGCAGTGACGTCTCAAAGCGATTGCCTTTCTAAATCACGTAGCAGTCATTACAATCCTTGTCCTCTCACCAAACATGGATATTCACTTTCTTGATTCCCACACCTTGCTCAATCACACAGATTTAGATGACCCGGGCAACGCAGATGAACATGTATTCCTATATAGAGTTATAAGATAATTTCATTAATCTCGACAAAATCCACTTTCCAATGGAGAATCTTAGATATCGACAAATTATTATAACAATGATTGAAACCATGTGCACCCTATGGTGTTAAAGACGCGCCTAAGGCTCAAGGCTCATCAAGCTCAGAGGTTTGCGCCTTTGTGCGTTTTTTTGCGCCTTTGGAGCATAAAAGACGTGCCTGAGTGATATTTCTGTTGTAATTTCTTTTCAAAATAAAGAAGGAAATAATGTAGGAACGTAACAAGTTTTACATGATTTAGTGTTTGTTAAACATATCCGAGCCATGAGACTTTAGATATGATGCAAATAACCACATTGATTCTATTTTTTAAGAGATATAAATGATAGTAATGAATGATTAATAAATAGAATTGCTGAAGAATTTGATCAAAAAGATTAACTGATGTTTAATACTGGTTATTTTAAATGGATGTGGTTGTGCCTTGCCCTCGTCACGTACGCGTAGAGACCTTTGTTTCACTTTACCATCGTATCTACCTGATAAGAGCTTCATTAGCTTCATCAGTCTAATACTCCATCAATAATTGTGGGTTCGACACCTTAGGAGGTGTGGTGAGTGTGGTTGTTGGTGTAAGATCTCGAATAATTGTGATGATAAAAACCCATCACATCCTCCGAGTTTGTGGCAGAGCAATATATTTATATATGGCTTCTATTCACCAAATGACAACTAATTTACTATAGATGTTGCAAAATTTGATTGGAGCAACAAGCAGGTTGAATCACCCACTTCAGCAGACCGCTGACTTCCCATATTCCAGCACTACTCCCAGCTTTCCCCACCTAATCAATCAAACCATCCACCACATATACCTCAAAATTTGCCCACTTCATTAAGTTATTGACACAAGGAGCAACCATACAAAATCCAAGTCTAACAACATTCATGGATACTTTTAGCGTAGATGCACACATTTTTCTGTTTAGTTAAATTATCACGTAAATTTCGAAGGATGCACCGATGAAGGCAATGATGAGATATGACCATTCGATTGGAGAATCCATTTGACGCAATTCTCATCCGAGTTCTAACAACTCAAGCTACCCATATTCAACGACATGGCGGTCTCAACATCAGATTGATTGGTTCAAATCTTCTATCATTGTGCGAACTCTCTCAGGAAGTCTTAAATGTGGGTTTCTTTTCTTGACATTCGAAGGGGTTGTAGTGACTAATTTTTTGAATTGCTAAACGAAAGTGTGACCTGTTAGACAGTTGCATGAGTTGTAAGAGGATGAGAAGGGGCCCAAACCTGACTAATTGTAAAAAATACACTTACACATATCATATTTCCATATAACTAATTATCACAAAATTACACGAAGTGCAATGATAATTTTAAAAATAAATAAATTGTCCATCTTAACCTTTAGATTGCGATCATAACATCTCTCCCATCTTCTACTTTGAGCTTGTCCTACTAGTGTTTACTATCTATGACTTACAGAGTAAAATGAAGTTACTTACAACAATGGGTTGAGGCGTAAACTTCTTCACAATTGAAGTCCCAATGTTCTTCTATCGACTATCTCTATTCATGGAAGTTGCTTGATGATAGCGGGTGTAACCAGTTCCTTGATCACGCTTCCACCTACATTTTAGGAATTGTTACATTGTAACCATAATCCTCCCTTATTATTCGAACAAGATCCTTTAACTGCAGTGTACGGTGTACCTATCCATTTGTAAGCGTTTGTCACAAATTTGTGCTTAACTCATCTTTGTAAGTATTGTGGTTTTTTGATTTCCACATCCATCCGGAGTAGATCATGAAATTCTGTTGTGAAGATTGACATTTGTTGCTCTATGTGAAGAAAGTGGATTGAGCTAGAAGGCTTTGACATTTTTGTAAATATTCCTCCACCATTGTCGTTTGCTTTAATGTGATAAATTTTCCCAAAGGCTTACTCATCGGTGCTCTTTTTTTAATCATGATGTCAGATCGGCTATGTTAAAAAATTGATTTTTTCCCCAAATAGAAGGCATCTCAAATTCTAAGCATTTTGCCCAATCCGCTTTATCACTCTAAAGGGTCCAGTTCCACGGTCAGCTAACTTCTTTACGGTACCTGAGGGTAACCGTTCCGGATTTAGCCGAACCATCACCAAGTCATCCACTTTGAAACTTGTAGCTCTTTTATGTTTATTAGCTTGAGTTGCATATAAATCATAAGTACTGTGTAATTTCCGCATAATTTTGTATACAAATCATGCAAATGTAATGGTTATGTGCAAACTGGCTAGTCCTAAAAATGAGTGGCAGTGATGCTAAATTTAGCGGCACTCGTGCAATGTGGCCATGAACAATCTCATTTGGAGATAAACCCGTTGATCTATTCTTCGAATTATTATAGGTTAGCTGAGCTTGCGGAAAAATTATATCTCAATTTTCCTGATGATCTCCTACCAAACAACACAGTAAATTTCCTAAATTTCTATTTACAACCTCAGTTTGACTGACAGTCCGTGGATGATAGGCGACTAAAAATAGAAGTTTAGTACCTAAAAGTCTCCAAAGTGACTTCCAAAAATAACTGGTGAACTTGACATCTCGATCGATAACGATAGTCTTATATATCCCTCGATGCACGACAAACTCTTTATAATATTGATTGGTTGGAGGGTGATTTTGATGAGAATTATTATTAAGATTATGATTAAATGTCGTTGGTGGATTTATACCCGCATTATTTTTCCATGAGAAATTAGGGTGATTACACAAATCAGGATGATAGTGATTTGGGGCTTGTCTTTGTTGTCCATCAATATAGTTCGCTTCTTTAGTGATTTGATTTAGTTGCTCAACTATGAGTGGTACATTAGGTGTAGGTGTAGATAAAGAATCTAACCTTTTATTAATCATGTTAAATTGCGATGTCATTTGAGCAATTAAAGAAGTGATTTGATCTACTTGATGAATTCCTACGGGATTGCTAACTCTTGTCTTTCATAAGTTTGATAATTATTGGATGTGAGATCTTCTAAAATAGCATACGCATCTTCAGGATATTTCTTCTTTAAAGACCCGTTCGCAGTTCCATCAACTAAAATCATAGTCGCAGTTTGCAACCCATTATAAAATGTAGAAACTTGTTAATGTAGGGCTAAACTGTGATGTTGACATTTTCTTAATAATTCTTTTAAACACTCCCAAACATCATAAAGAGTCTCTCATTAATTTGAACGGAAGGGCTTATGTCTCCGTCTTAGATGGTGAAAAATATTTATTTAAAAATCTTTCTACCAATTGGTCATATGTAGATATACATTTATGTGGTAATGAATTAAGCCAATCTTTTTCTTTCCCCTCTAGAGAAAGTGAAAATACTCTTAATAAAATAGCTTCTTCAGATGCACAATTAACCTTGAACATGTCACATATTTACATGATGGTTCTTAAGTGAGAATTTGCATCTTCATGAATTAAACCCCCAAATTTATTATATTGAACTTGGTTCATAATTGTGGCGTCCATTTTAAAATTATTAGCTTCGATCGCAGGTCGAGCTATACTATAGTGCAAACCTCCTCTAACGGGTGTATTATAATCGTGACATGTCATTCGTGGTGCCGCTCGTCGATCGTTTTGATCAATTTGACCAGTAGAGTTTATTTGTCCATCAATGTCATTAAGAACTTGTTGTTCGTTATTATCCATTGCAGGATGGATAATATTATTAATTCTAAAGTTTTTTGGTTTTGTCTACAAGTGCGTTTAATTTCTAAATTCAAAGGCAATAGTTCATGATTTTGATATCTTGACATACACAAAACAATTTTTTTTTTAATAAATAATAAATAACAAAAAAACTTGAGCTCTAAATACTCAGGATTTATTAATATTGCAAGAAACAAAACAATAAATTAGTTTTACGTCACCGGCAACGACACCTAAAATTTGATGTGTCCAAAACGGATATATATAAATTACGCAAGTGCACGTGCCGAATCAAGTAATAAAATGAGAGCAGAGATCATTCTCATGAGTAAGTGACTAATCTAACGCTTGCAAATACTAACTTATCATTTTCTTTAAATCAAAACAATTTTAATTAATTACGGTGATTTTGAAAATAACTTAAAATACTAAAAAAATTAAATAAACTATTTAATACAAAAATAACTTTGATCAATATGGAGAAGTAACCTTGTATTTTGATTTCCTATGCTTGTTAAGATGAATCATTAAAATGATAATTTATGAAAATGGTTAATTATTTTATCTTGCAACGATTTTAAATTGGAAATTCTCATCTCTCGAATTATGAAAATTCGTATATTTCTTTATTCCCCTAGTTATCTCTAACATAAGCGGAGTAGAGAAATATCATAAAGCTCAAAAATCAATGTTAGTAAAAGATGAAATCTCTCTCTTTTCTACGCTATATTGGATTTATGATACACTTACGCAACTCATCTCTCGAATTATGAAGCGCAGTGAAAATACAAAAATTTCGGTGAAATATTCACGCAGCTCATCTTTCGAATTATGAAGCATGATACTAAAATCTCCCTCCAATTACTATGTAACTCTTCTCTCGAATTATGAAACACAATAAGAAGATGAAGAACCGAAATCTCCAAAATAAGGTTTACAAATCCATTAAACATAAATTCTCAAACATATATAAATATTAAAAGAAAATCATCATCTCAACAAGTATAATACTCTCATCATACAAGACCATGAGAGATTAGTTCATGATAATAGAGACACACAACATAATTAAAAAGATCTTACAAAACATGATGAATGAAATTGAAGTGTTGTAGGAAAAGGTCTTGAATTTTTTTTCTCAAAACGATCTTCTCCTCCGCGGTGCTCTAGCCTCCTTCTCCTCCAAGTAATTGACGATCCTCTGATTGCTGAATTCTCCCCTTCATGGTCTCTATTTATGCTAGCCGAACCCCCTCATCAGCCCTCTTATTTTTGCTCCAAGAGAAATATCTCAAAAGATATGTTTCCTAATATAAAAATCCTCATTTTTAATGAAATATCCTTTTAAGAAATATAGTTGATTTTCTTGTAGAATTTTAGTCCCTTTAAGATGGTATTTTGCTCCTTTATTTTATGCTAAAACTGAACCAAAGCCTTCACAAATTCGGATTTGAATATGACACCAAAATCTGAATTTTAAATTTGAATTTCGGATTACAGCTTGTTGCAACATTCCTGCAACAACTTTTTCATGAAATTGAATTGACTTAGCTCCACATCTACAAGTCCAATATCTTTAGCATTTCTACAATAAAACATAGAAAAATGACGTTATTACCCAACTTATAAATTATATTCAATTGATAATATTTTACCGATTTAAATTCATTTTTCTTAAATATGAGCATAAAATCAACGAAAATGGATTAAATAACTTCTTTTTAAGAAGTTATCAGGTGGTAACACTGATACCCTTTTGTCGTAGAAGAGTAGCCAAAGAACACGCACCGATGAGACCGAGGGTCCAATTTGTCTCGATGAGGTAATGTGAATATGGACAAAACATACACACCCGAAAACACGATGAGGTAAATGGGAAGTATAAACCACGGTCTTGGTAGACAACCGAGCGAGGGGAGTAGTATAGTCAAGAACCCGTGAAGGAAGCCGATTGATAAGGTGAGCAACGGTGAGAACATCGTCACTCCTATAGGATTTTGGAAGGTGCATAGTGATCAGAAGATAACAGACGACATCCAACAAGTGCCGATTTTTCCATTCGACAACTCCATTTTGGGTAGATGTATAGACACAAGTAGTCTGGTGGATGATACCATGACTAGTGAGATATGAACCAATTGCCCCCCGATCATCATATCCCCCCCCCCCATTATCACTACGCAAGACACAAATAATGCCCTTAAACTGGGTCTGAACCATTATATGAAAAACCTGAAAACACGAGAAGACTTCACTCTTTTTTTTAACAAATACACCCAAGTGGTGCAAGAAAAACAATCAATAAAGGTAAGGAACCAACAAAAATCATAAATAGATAAAACAGGGGACGGACCCCAGACATCAGAGTGAACAACATCAAACGGTGTGGTACTGGGAGAAGATAAATGTGAGGAACTGTGTCTCACATGTTTAGATTCATCACAGACATCACATACAAAAGTTTGTAAAAAGGTACAAAATCAGGAAACAACTTTTGAAGATAAGTTGTAACAATAGCGCAAGAGAGACCCAAAGAAGGCGAAGGCTGGAGATCCAAGTAATACAGACCACCACGGTTCCTACCGCTGCCAATATTTCGCTTCGTACCCAGTTCCTGAAAAACCCAAGAATCAGGAAAAAAGGTCACAGGACAATTAAGAGATCGAGTAATATCACTGATAGAAAGTAAATTATGAGCAAAAGAGGGAATATGAAGAATATATGTCAGAGAAAGTGAAGGGGAACATGAGATAAAGTCTTTGCCAGCAATGAGAGACAACAAGCCATTAACAGAGATAACTTTGTCCTTACCAGACAAAGGAGTGTAAGAGAGAAAACCTGAGTAGCCAGTCATGTGGTGCGTGACACCAGAATCAATCACCCACTTAGAGGAGGAGGTAGCGGCGACATGGGCACTGGGCATAGTAATAGAGACAATGAAAGTAGAGACACTCAAAGGCTGATCAGGTTGAGAGTGCAGCATGCGACGGAAAACATCCAATTCAAGAGCAGTAAGCTGCCCCGATACATCACTGGAAGACTCGTCGTAGACGTTTGTAGAGTACACAACATCATGAGGTCTGGAGTCACCCTGGTGATGTCCCCCCCGCCCTGGCCCCCGCCCCCGACCACGACCACGAGGGGCAAGATGTGGGTGGAGCTTGTAGCACATCTCCCGAGTATGGCCTTTGCAACCACAATAATCACAACTAGAAGCAGACAAGCTAAGGCTGAGAGGGTGACCACAACCAACGCTAGTCAAGGTAGTGCGCTCAGGAGGAGTATTTGTACTAAGAGACTTTCGGCGGTCTTCATCACCAAGGACCATGCTAAAGGCTTCCCGAAGAGACGGGAGAGGGGATCAGTGAAGGATATGTGTCCGCACCATGTCAAATTCCATATTCAGCCCATCAAGAAGACATGGAGACGAAAACGATCCTCTCGTTGTTTTAACTGAACAGCATCCGCAGTGCACACTGGAGTGAAGTGCGAGAAGTAGTCCAACTCCTGATATAGACGCTCGAACTCAGAAAAGAACGATGACACCGTCATAGAGTCTTCTCGCAGTTCCAAAATGCGGCGAGTAAGTTCATAAACATGTGTAGAACTGCTAATTTGAGAATACGTCTCACGGGCACGGGGCCAAATTTCGAAGGCCGAGTCCATCAACATGTAACTCCGGTAAACCTTCGGAGACATGGAATGAAGAAGCCATGAAACTACTAGGGAGTTCTCTGAGTCCTATCGCTTCCAGGAGGGATCAACTTTTTGGGGCTACTTAACAGTTCCATCAATGTAGCCAAACATCTGATGGCTGCGTATGACATGTTGCGCCGCCCGGGACCATTTAAGATAGTTCGTGCCATCTAACGTGATGACAGTAATCTTCAGGGAACCGGAGTGGCCATGGAACCGTTGAGGGTCACTCATCTGAGGCTGAATCACACCCGACGATGACGTTGAAGAGTCACTCATGACGAATGATCAAGCAGTCCCACAAAGAGACACGAAGTAGGCACCACGCTGCACGTGAGGCGCCGAAGTGGCAGGAGAAAGTAGCGGATCTGCCGGTAGAGCAGGGAAAACGTGAGAAGCAAATTCTGGCAGAGCAGCGGATCTGTCGTGGAAGACAACCTGACTCAGATCAAGCTGGAAAAAAAAACGACGGTAGATCGAGCGAAAGTGGGTACCAGAACAGAAGCCCGACGCAGGAGGGGATACCAGAACAGAAGCCTTGCCGGAGCAGATTTCAGAGGAGCATGAGATGTGCCAGAGCAGACAGGGCCGACCTAGGTTGCGCAGCAGTAGAAAGGAAAGCCGGTGGCTTCATGGAGGGACGGCGGACACGTCCCTCTCAGCGGCCGGCAGTGGCGTGAGCGCCGTCCGTCATTCCTGTAGGGCGAGCACAAGCCGGGATCGGGATCGGGCCGGCAGCTTCAACGTACGGGAGAGGATAGAAGCGGACGGGGCGGGCGGTAGCGGAAATAGAAATTAGGTCTGCTCTGATACCAAGTTGAAATGAGAGGAAAAATAATGCTATCTGTTATTATGCCTCCATAGAGGGCTATATATAGGGTTACAATAGACTTGTAAACATAAACACCCGATGTGGGACTAAACCCCACTCACACCTATAAGTGCTTGTAATAATAATAATATGACAAATACCCGACTTGTAAATAACTCTCAACTGTTCTTTGTATCTAATGCATTATGATTGGGTGCCCTAAATACGACATTCGAGCAAAGCAACCCCAACCTGCTAACACAAGATTAGTGGAGCGATGTGGAGCACTTGTTTCTTCAGATTTTCATTATCGACTTTTAAGTAGTGAAAGAGAACTGGATCTGTGGTAAAATAGTAATATTTGGGCTTGGTATCTTCTATAGCAAGGGAGAGGATGAGCAGCACAGCAAGGTTAGGAGCAGGACCAGGGACAAGCTGAGGATTGAAGCTGGTAAAGTTTGTGGCTAGCCAGCATAAAAACCCATAAATCCCTTCAGAATGGGGTAAACCCATATCTTTACCGAAGGATTTAAATAAATGGTTAAATATGGGATTGAAATTAAGGCGTGTTATAGGAGATCCCAGCTTTCTGTTTGGCAGGTTTGGTTATAATCTTGGCTAAATGGATTCTGAATCCTCAAAATTTGAGTTCTTTAACTTTTTGGGGTTTGGAATTATTCAATTTACAGGCTCACTATAATAAATTTTCATATGCACTAGCTATATAAGCCTGCTCAGAGATGTATGAAAAATTCTTCACCCTTCATCACTTTTTCTTTGCTATGCTTCTCTTCATTTTAGTTTAACTGGTCTGCTTGTTGATAGCTGCATTTTGGTTGAATAAATGAAGGGTTTTGCCGAGGCATCAGTTTGGAAACTTACAGAGCAAAATGTTCCCAGTATTCTTCACACTGATTTCAGTATGTGCCATGTCTTCAGTGGCGGCATTTGCATATCTCCACCCATGGAAGTCTGCTTCATCATTGGAGCGATACCAGCTTGGATTTCTTCTATCTTCTCTTAGCTTCAGCCTTTCTAATCTCCTGGTTTTCACTCCTATGACAGTTGAGGTGATATTCTACAAGTATCCTTCTCTTTCTGACTTCATAATTTATATTGGTTGAATCTTGCATAGAGAATTTTAGATGAACAGTTGCATATTGATTTATCCTAATGTGTTTGAAATTAAACCAATCCTTCTCTTGTTTTCATTGTCCTATTGCCACTTGCTTCACCAATTTTGGTTTAAACACGTCATTTTTTGATCATGCAAATGTTTTCCTAATGCAATGTTTTTCTTTGTCATGGCTGTTGGAATTTATGCTTTCTAGTGGGATGAAGTTACTGTAAATTGGATTATTAGAATTATTGTATATTAGAAAACTTAGAAATATGAATGTGTTTGGGTCCTTGGCCGACTGCGTCAGCACCATCTTTATGCCAACCGTTCCAAGTGCTCCTTCGGGCAGGAGGAGGTGGAGTATTTGGGCCATTTGGTCTCTGGTCAGGGTGTTCGGGCTGACCCACAGAAGATTCCGAGTATGCAGTCCTGGCCGCGACCGGTTACAGTTTGTGTCTTGCGGGGTTTTTTGGGGCTCACAGGGTACTACCGGCGCTTCGTGCAGGACTATGGGAAGATAGCTAGGCCATTGACCCAGCTACTGCAGAAGGATTCTTTTTCTTGGAGTGAGGAGACGGAGGAGGCATTTCAGGCTCTCAAACGAGCCATGACCACCACACCAGTACTTGCATTACCAGATTTCACGAAGGAGTTCGTTCTGAAGACGGATGCATCGGGGGTCGGCATCGGGGCGGTGTTGATGCAGGCGGGGCGGCCAATCGCCTTTTACAACAAAGCCTTGGCCCCTCGTACCTTGGGTCTCTCGGCCTACGAGAAGGAGATGTTGGCGATCATTCACGCGGTGGCCGTGTGGCGGCCATATTTGCTGGGCCGGCACTTCAAGATCCGGACGGACTACCAGAGCTTGAAGCATTTCCTGGACCAGCGGGTCTCTTCGCCTCTACAGCAGAAATGGGTTACCAAGCTTCTGGGCTACGACTATGAGATTGTTTATCACCGGGGCAAAGAGAATGTGGTCGCCGATGCCCTCTCTCGTCTTCCAGAGGCTGCTCTCTCTCATCTTTCAGGGCCGTTGGTCGATTCCCTGGAGGATATTCAGGAGGAGGTGTTGCGATCTGACACGCTCCGGCCGTTGGTGGAGGCTTTACAGCGGGGCGAGACAGTGGCGGCCGGCTATCATCTGTGTAATGGCCGGCTTTACTATCGGGGTCGGGTGGTCGTGCCCGCCGATTCAGCTTGGAAGACGGTATTGATGCATGAGTTCCACTCGTCGCCCACAGGAGGGCATGCGGGGGTGCTCCGGACCCTCCAGAGGGAGAGTGCGAACGCTTTTTGGGTCGGCATGCGACGGGACATTCAGCAGTTTGTTCGCCACTGTGACATCTGCCAGCGGCAGAAGTATGAGACTTCTTCTCCTGCAGGGCTGCTCGTGCCATTGGACATTCCGCAGCTTGTTTGGGACACGGTGTCCATGGACTTTATTGATGGGCTGCCTAAGTCTAAAGGCAAGTCAGTAATTCTGGTCGTGGTGGATAAGCTGTCCAAGTATGGCCATTTTCTGGCCCTCAGCCATCCGTATACCGGGGAATCTGTGGCCTCCCTCTTTGCTCGGGAAATCGTTCGACTGCATGGCCTTCCTCGTGCCATTATTTCTGATAGAGACCCCACCTTCGTCAGTGGGTTCTGGAGGGAGCTCTTCCGATTGCAGGGTACTCGCTTACAGTTCAGCATGACACATCACCCGCAGTCGGATGGCCAGACGGATGTGCTCAATCGGGGTGTCGAGACATACCTTCGTTGCTTTGTGATGGATGAGCCTCGGAGTTGGCCGGATTGGTTACACTGGGCCGAGTACTGTTACAACACGGCATATCACTCCACCAGCAGGATGACGCCGTTTGAGGTGGTGTACGGGCGGTCGCCGCCGTCCTTAGCTAGCTATGAGCTGGGTAGCACAGCTCTTCCGGCAGTGGATCGCGCTCTTCTGGATCGGGATCGCATGTTGGTCACTCTTTGGGAGAATCTCCGCCTGGCACAGGAACGCATGAAGTCCCAGGCGGACAAGCACCGCACGGAGCGGGAGTTCGCCGTCGGTGACGAAGTCTTTCTAAAGCTCCAGCCGTACCGGCAGTTGTCCGTGGCTCGTCGTGGCAACCAGAAGCTGTCCCCGCGCTACTACAGCCCCTTTCAGATCATCAGCAGGGTGGGGCCGGTAGCCTATACTTTGGCTTTGCCGGAGGGTTCCCGCATTCATCCTACGTTCCACGTCTCCTTTCTCAAGTGGAAGTTGGGTCCGCATGTCCAGCCAAGTACTGACTTGCCTGAGGTTACTTCTATGGGGGAGCTGCCGCCGCTGCCAGAGGATATTTTGGGGCACAGGTGGAAGAGCCGGGGCACGGAATACTGGCCCGAGCTCTTGGTCAAATGGAAGAACCTGTCGCCAGCACACAACTCTTGGGTGGACTTCTTCGATTTCAAGGAGCTCTACCCGGACTACCACCTTGAGGACAAGTTGGCTCTTGATGGGGAGGGGAATGTTACACCCCCGCTACGATTTACAGGGCGTCATTATGTTCGGAGAACCAAGGGCGCGCTAAACAACGGGGCTGAACCTTCTGGTTCAGCCCCCACTCAGTGAACCGGCCAGCCAGGGGCTGAACCAGGCGGGTTCAGCCCCCTTGGGAGGGGCCGGCCGGCCCCTCCATGCCCGGATATATATATATCCGGGCAGCCCCCTTTTGGGGGTCATGAAGAGTATTATCAGGTAGCCTCTTTCTCCCTCTCTAACCCTAATTTCTCCTAGTGTTCTCTAGATCTCCCTCTCTTAATTGCTCTCTCCGTAGTTTTGCCCTAACAATGACTATACGAGGTATGCTTTGATTTACTTCTTAGAACAAAAATCAGATGCCTTCTCTTTCTTTGTGGACTTCAAAAGAGAGAGAAAACAAACTAGATAGAAGCATTAAGCATAAAAACACTCAGGAGTGACAATGGTGGAGAGTTTACCTCTCATGCATTTCACCACTTTTGTAAACTCCACGGGATAAAACGTGAGTTTACAGTTCCTGGATCACCACAATAAAACGGTGTTGTGGAAAGAAGGAATAGGACCATAGTAGAGATGGACAGATCACTCATGTTGCACCAAATTCTCCCTAAACAGTTCTGGGCAGAAGCTGCCAGTGCTGCAGTCTATCTACTTAATAGACGTCCAACCAAAATCCTGAAGAAAACCACCCCTTATGAGAAGTTATTTGAGAAGAAATCAAAGTTAGGAAAGCATAATGCTCATATCCTCAAAGAAAAAAGGGACAAACTAGACAACACTAGCACAAAATGCATTTTTATGGGTTATAGTGAAAATTGGAAAGCATATAGGCTGTTTGATCCTGCAACACAACAAATAATAATATCCAGAGATGTGATATTTCATGAGGATAAGTCATGGGACCGAGATTCAGATGGTGGGGGCAAGATCACCTCCTCTAGTGAATCGGTTGAGCCAGCTGAGGGCACCTTCCTGGAATCAGGATCACTTAGAGGAAATTTTTCAACCAGCAACAAATCCTGATGAGCAAGCTCTATCAGATAATGAAGAATCCCATCTTGAGTTATCACAACCCAGGAAAATGAGGTCCATTATTGATCTATATGAAATTACTAACCCAGTTCTGTTTCATTATACCCCAACATCATTTGGAGATGCAGCATCAACCAAAGAATGGCAGCTTGCATTGCAGGAAGAAATGGATCTTGTTGAAAAGAATAAAACATGGAGCCTAGTGCCCAGACCAAGGCAAAAATTTGTGGTCCGGCTGAAATGGGAATACAAGTTGAAGTGCAATGAAGCAGGAGAGGTGATCAAGCAGAAGGCCAAAATTGTGGCTAAGGGGTATAGCCAACATTTTGGGAGAGACTTTGACGAGACTTTTGCTCCAGTTGTACGAATGGAAACTATCAAATTGATTCTTGCCATAACAGCTAATTACAAGTTTCCAGTTTACCATTTGGACGTCAAATCTGCCTTTCTGAATGGTGTGTTAAATGAAGAAATCTACGTTGAATAGCCTGATGGTTTTAAGAAAAAGGGAAACGAAGACCATGTTTACCGACTTCACAAAGCTCTGTATGGGCTCAAGCAAGCCCCAAGGGCATGACACTCCAACATTTCGACATTCTTTCATGATGAAGGTCTCTCTCCCAGCAACCATGAACCATGTTTGTTCTTTAAGAAGACAGGAGGCAAGATTGATCTCATCATTTACTTGTATGTGGATGATCTTCTAATCACAGGAAGCTCAGAAGAATAAATCAACCTTTTCAAAAGGAAAATGAAGTCAAGGTATGAAATGACGGATTTAGGTCCACTAAAATTTTTCCTTGGCTTACAAGTAAGACAAAGTGCTGGGAACATCTTTGTATCTCAGGAGTCATATGCCACTGAACTTCTGAAGAAATTCAATATGATAGAATGCAACCCTTCCATAACTCCAATGCTTACTGGAGAAAAATTGAGCAAGGCTCAAGAAGGGGAAGAGAAAGTAAATGAAGAGCATTATCGAAGCCTTGTCGGGTCCTTAATCTACCTCACTCACACCAGACCCGACATAGAGCATGTTGTGAATCTGATATCCAGATTCGTCAACAATCCCACAAAGAATCATCTAAATGCTACTAAAAGGATCCTTCGGTACATTCAAGGGACAAAGCACCTGGGTCTTCACTTCAACTAGGATCTCCACCCGCTCTCACCGACTTCAAGGATTCAGACTGGGAAGGCTCGCTGGATGATAGGAGAAGCACAAGAGGGTTCATTTTCTTCTTTGGATCTAACCCTATTGCATGAAGCTCGCGAAAACAACAAACGATGACATTATCAACTACTGAGGCCGAATATATGACCTTAAGTACTGCAATATGTGAAGGAATCTGGTTGTAAAGGATGATCGAAGAGCTAATTGAAGAAAAAGGACATCCTATCAAACTCATGTGTGACAACATGTCGGCTATCGCACTGTCTAAGAACTCTGTTTTCCACAATAAGAGTAAGCACATAGGAATTAAACACCATTTTATCAGGGAAAAAGTGGAAGATGGAGAAGTTGAGATCGATTTTTGCAGCACAGAGGAGCAGATCACGGACATTTTTACCAAACCGCTGGCAAGAGCTCGTTTTCTTAAGCTCAGGAAAGAGTTAAAGCTTGACCCCCCGGTTCAAGAAGGGGTATTGGAAGAATGAACCGGCAGTCTTTATTCTGCATTAAATAGGATTAGTATCCTAAGCATCATGTTATCGTAAATGTAAAAGGGAATTAATTGAATATTAAGCCTCTTGATATTCCTTCTTCTATAAAAAGTTGTATCTATAACTGTTTGAATCTATGAAAATCGTGAATGCATTTGCTCCCTCCACATCCTCTGGTTCTCTGTAGTTGCTTAGAATAGGATGATGTGTAGGAGGCTAATTTCCATCACCTTCAACTGAAAAGCCTGGGTTTAGGCTCAATCCTCTTGATCCGAGGTAAATAGATTGAACGAGGTTTGTACATATATTTAGATCCTTCGGGGCCCGGTTGGCTCAACATTCCTTCAATATTGTATTTGCATTAGAAAGGAAAATAAAAAGCGCAATACACCAAATCAAAAAGATAAAATGCTATCCCGGTCATTCTGAACAAGCTCCGTAAATTCTGGAGAAAAGCACCGACTATCAGTCCAAAAAATCACTGAAAATAAGAAAAAACTAGCACAAAAGTCGGCCGGCTGGTTAGCCTCCCGGGGCACATGGTGTGGAAGAGCACTTGGGAAAAGTCAAATAGGAAAGCCAGCTTCTCTCTATCACAATAGGAATCGGCACAATGTGTATGTGTTGCTCGAAGCATCCGGATGAGGATCAAAGTGGAATCCCCTACCTGTTGCCCCTAGGTGGGTATAAATAGAGAAACCCAAGGAGTTTCTACGGGTATGAGTTAACCGTGTACCCGACACGACCCGTTATGTCTCCGAACCCGTTAATTTGCCCAAATATACACTAACAATCTCCTCCTATATTTGTGACAAATAACGTATACGTTTCGGAGTGCAGAAAATGGAGAATATCATAAACAAGTTTCCAACTTTACACAATTCCATAAGAGTTAGCACAGTTTTTAAGAAAAACATAAACATGAATTTTTAAAACAATAACATAGTACATCAAAAGAAAAAATGTGCTAATCAACAATAAATAAGTCTGGAAAACAAAAAATGACTACAGATAAACATGTAACAATTCTACTCAGAAGTAGATCATCATCATCTATGTCAAAATCCACTCTCTCCTCCATCTTCACCAGTGCCTGCAAGGAATTTCATGAGTCAGACTCTATGAATTCATAAACATATGCAGTGACGTATCAAAGTAAGCTAGCTCTACCTAAATGAGCTTAGTACTTGTAGCAGTAGTGAAGTAACACTGTCAGCATCTCTATCTAGTCTAGCTAGGACCAGTCAGGTTTTGATTTTAATAAATCAAACGTTGTTATCTTACTCATTAGTGACCACTATGTACCTCATCATATGATTTGGCACACCGTCATTTGCAACATTATCAAATGTGGAATAATGTGTTATGATCACTAATGTTAGATTAACTCGTACAATGACTTTTTATTCCCAGTTGAATAATTCTCAAATCAGCTTACAATGAGAAAAACGTTAAGTCATCAGGTGTGGAATGACTAACATCTAACCATCTTAGGCTTTCATCAAGAAATTATTTGGGGTTTTCAGTCTGTTATTAGATACTTGAATGTTGCGACTATAGGTTCTTGCTATGAAAACATAAACATAAGAGGAAGTTTCATATTTCTATGAACTTTAATCTCATCTCCCCCGATGTTTTAATCGTGAGAACTCTATTTAAGCCCTTTGTCAAGGCGTCTGCAACATTATCTTTTGACCTCACATCAACGAGGTTCACAATCCCTTGACTCGTAAGAGAGGTCAACCAGGCTTGTTTCATCCTGAGTTGCCTTCTTTTGCTGTTGAACAAAGTGTTCGTAGCAATCGTTTTCGTAGCCTGATTATCACAGTAAATTGCAACAGAACTCAATTTCCGGCTCGACAGTGGAATGTCCATCACCAAATCTCTTATCCACTCCGCTTCTTCACCAGCTGAAGCTAGAGCATAGAGTTCGGATTCCATAGAAGATAGTGCAATACATGATTGCCTCTTGGACTTTCAGGCTACAGCTGCTCCTCCTAATGTGAATATAAATCCACTAGTGGACTTGCTGTCGTTTAATTCTGAGCACCATGATGCATCAGAATATCATTCCAAAACTGGAGGATGACCATGGTAACATAAAACATACGTTTGAGTCTGCTTTAGGTATCACATCAGCCTATCGAGGGCATCCCAATAGTCTTGGTTAAGATTACTAGTGAATCTGCTCAACATGCCGACCGTAAAGGCTATGTCTGGTCTTGTGCAGACCATAGCATACATGAGACTACCAATCAGTTTAGCATAATCTGACTGTTGAATCGCAGCTCCATCATTGGGCTTCAAGCGATTATTGTAATCGTAAGGTATCTCCACTGCTCTACGTTCACTGTATCCCCACGTGTCCAACATGGACTTTATGTAGTGGCTTTGACTTAGGGAAATGCCATTTTTCTCAAAGCTCACTTGCATGCCTAGAATAGTCTCGGCTACACCTAGGTCTTTAATGCTAAACTCTTTCATTAGTTCTGACATAACGTCATCCACTACGGATTGATCAGAACCAAGAATCAGCATATCATCCACATACAAGCATATTATAGCGACTTTGTTCGATCTATGACGTATGTAAAGACATTTGTCCGAGAGACTCGTCATGAATCCCATGTTCTTTACACTATAGTCAAACTTCTCATGCCATAATTTTGGAGCTTGTTTTAGTCCGTATAGCGACTTGATTAACTTACAGATCTTATTTTCATGACCTACTATGAAGCTATCAGGTTGGCTCATGTATATTTCTTCGGTCAGATCTCCGTTCAAAAACGCAGTCTTAACATCCATTTGATGAACAATAAAGTTCTCAATAGACGCAATAACAAGTAGGATCCTAATGGTTGCTAAGTGACACACTGATGAATATACATCAAAGTAATTCATCCCACTAACTTGTGTGAAACCTTTAGCTACCAAACGTGCTTTATACTTAGCTACGCTACCATCAAGATTGAGTTTCTTTTTCAGAACCTACTTACACCCTATAGTTTTA
Source organism: Platanthera zijinensis (assembly GCA_039513925.1). Classification (NCBI taxonomy): domain Eukaryota; kingdom Viridiplantae; phylum Streptophyta; class Magnoliopsida; order Asparagales; family Orchidaceae; genus Platanthera; species Platanthera zijinensis. The sequence goes on from CM077079.1 coordinate 275,884,389, forward strand.
GCCCCTCTTGGCTTATCAACCAACGTGCAGGTGTTGTTCTGAAGTAGAGAATTCATCTCTTCATCAATGGCTTCTTTCCAGAGTAGTGAATCCCTTGATCTCATCGCCTCCTTATAAGTGGATGGATCAGCCTCAACGTGATAAGTGACAAAGTCACGACCAAAGGTTTTGGGAGTACGCTCTCTCACTGAAGTCCGTCTAGACTCTAGGACACTACTGTCTACCGGGACAGAATAGGAGGTGCTCGGTACTGATTCAGGGTCTTCCTCAGTAATAGTTGCTTGCATACCTGAGATTGTCAGGTTTTTATCCTTAAGAAACTTATCCTCAAAGAACACGGCATCTCTAGATTCAATAATTATATTATTAGACATGTCTAAGAATCTATCTGCAGCACTATCTTCAGCACAACTTAAGTAGACACACGTGTTGGTCCTAGGTCCAAGTTTAGACCGTTTAGGGTCAGAGACCCTGACATAGGCTATGCAGCCCCAGGTCTTAAGTCTAGTTAAAGATGGGGGTCTCTTAAACCAAAGCTCGTAGGGTGTGACGTCTAACTTAGCATGATGAACTTTATTTAGAATGTTGTTTGCAGTTAAAACTGTTTCTCCCCAATAGGCAGTAGGCATGTCAGCAGTGAGGAGCATAGAATTTAACATCTCTGTTAACGTTCTATTCTTTCTCTTAGCTATACCATTTGATTGGGGTGAGTAAGGAGCAGTGATTTCTGCTATGATCCCTTGAGAGGCAAGGAAATCCCGGAACTCACTGGACATGTATTCTCCTCCTCTAGCACTTCTAAACCTCTTAATTCTCATGTTTAGTTGGTTCTCTATCCTGGTTTTGAAAAGATAACTTTTCAAACGCTTCATCTTTAGTTTTAAGAAGATAGATGTGATAGAACCTAGAGCAGTCATCTATAAATGTGATCATATACTTCCTTCCACCTCGGGTGACAAAGCTTTTAAAGTCACATATATCGGAATGTATAAGCTCTAGCGGTGTTGTGCTCCTAGTAACCACACTAAAAGGTTTCCTAGTGATCTTAGTCTGATCACACACGTCACATTTCTCAAGCGGTGACTTAGTGTCTAATGTGATCTGGTGAGTTCTAGTTATTTGGAACATCTTCCTATAGTTCACGTGTCCTAGTCTCTCATGTAGAGTCTTAGGGCTAACTAAGTTTGTTTGAACTTGTTGAACTAACTCGTTTGCTAGACTTAGTCAGTACATCCTATTTTGGACGTATGCACATCCAAAATAGTGTGAGTTAACTGACAGTGTTACTCTACCGCTACAAAAGGTAAAAGACATATCAGCATCACATAATAAACTTATAGACACTAAGTTAGCAACTAGAGAAGGAATAAACTTAACATTTTTTAGAGTTAGAGTCTTACTTGAGGATAGCAGCAGCGTTGCATTCCCCACCTTCAAGACGTCAGCTGTCTCGCCATTTGCGACTGTAACAGACTCTTTCACAGCAGTGAGCCTTGAGGGAGAATGACCTTCTCCTCGTGAACATGAAAGAGTGGAATTTGTCCACCAGGTGCGCCTTGGACAGATCCTCCTCTTGCCTGAAGTGCTCCTCCAGTGCTTCCCAGATTTCCTTGGCGGTCTTCAGCTTGATATACGTCTTCGCCAGGCTGGAGGACAGACAGTTCAACAGGTAATCGCTGCAGAAGTCCTCATCAGCTATCCACTGGGCCTCCTCTTCAGTCCCCATTACGGCAACACGATCAGACTGAACTGTGTAGAACACGTTCATGTACTTCATTCCAAATTGGGTATTCAGCTTCCAGTCAGTGAATTCCGTCGCCGTAAACTTCTCCAATTTAATCATCGGAACAGGAGAGGAGAAGTTGCTTCCCTTCATCATTTTGTCTTATAAAAATTATTTACTCCTCTTCGGTCGAATACGGTCGGTAAATACTTGAAGAACAAAAAAAAAACTCCACAGATTGTAGAGTTTCTGTTCTCTGAAACTCAGCAAGAGACAAAACTCCACAAAAGATATTAATCAAAGACAAGATTACAATGTGGAAACAGTTGAATTTTTTTTTTTTTTTTCAGAAGCACAGTAGTAGTGCTGGAACCTGCTTCACGTTCCAACAACTAAGAACTCCTTGTTAGTCTCGAATGACAGAGACGATGGTGACAGGAAAACGGGAGCGCCGGGATCGACACAGCAATGGCGGGCCTTTTCCTTCCAATATTGATCTGGCCAAAACTGGAGCGCCAACGTCTTCTCCTTCGCGATCAAAAAACAGCGGCGATGCTTTTTTTCTTTTTTTCTTTTGTTGTTCCCGAACACCGGCGGCTGCAGGAAAGACACAGAAACGGCGGTGGCGAGATTTTGCCTCCTTTTTCCGATCAAGATCCCAGCGGCGGCAAAGTCGATCTCTACAGTCGATCGGCGAATCGTTCTTCCTCCGCTTCTGATCGAACGCACGGGCTCGAGACAGCAACCGGGGAAGACCTCTTCTTCTTCTTCGCGTACCGAGCAACGGGGCGATTTTTTTTTTCTTGATCGTTACCAGCGGCGGTAGAAGAAATCAACGGCGATCGGAAAATATCGGCTGCGGTTACGGGGGAGACGCGATGAACGAGCAACATGGCAGTTGCTTCGAGAATGTGTGTGTTGCTCGAAGCATCCGGATGAGGATCAAAGTGAAATCCCCTACCCGTTGCCCCTAGGTGGGTATAAATAGAGAAACCCAAGGAGTTTCTACGGGTATGGGTTAACCGTGTACCCGACACGACCCGTTATGCCTCCGAACCCGTTAATTTGCCCAAATATACACCAACACAATGTCCTTGCTTGAAGCCAGTCGAGCTGTAGTACTCCATAAGATTTTGGCAATCACTCTCAATAATGACACCATTAGCTGCATACATATCAGGTTTACTCAGCATTCCAATGTGTCTGTTTCAGACTCTAGTCATGCAAAATGCAAGCCCTAACACCCATTGCCTACTAGTTGGATTGATCTTAGATTACTGCAGAAACTTCTGTTACTGACATCTCATAAGAGTTGGAAACTTCAGCTATTTAAGATTCATACAATCCTTACTCCATACCCTATGAATCATAACCCAAATCTTAATTTTAAATCCTAAACTCTAATATTTATTTTCCTAAACCTAAAGAATCCTATTAAATGTTTGAAACATCAGCATGCACAAATAGCATATTGGACAGAATTAGAATTGGAGGTCAATTCCAATGAGAATCGACCTCTATTTTTAATTATAGGGCCTTGATTCCGTCCAAACAAACAAACAAACCCTAAATGTTAGTGAGAACCTTAAATCCTTAATTCTGGACTTTAAATTCTCCCAAACCTAGAGAATCATTATAAATGTTGAAACTTCAGCTGCCCATATTAAGAGCCATATGTACTCTAAACCATGTAAAGTCTTACCTAAAACATTAAATCATGCATTTTAGTTTCTTGTGAAACCTAAAGAATCCTACAAAACGTTGAAACCTCACATGCTGATATTAAAACATCAAATCACATAAATCTCAGCCCAAAAGCCTGAATCTTAAATTCAAAGCCCTAAACATTAGATTTTCATAAACCCCAAAGAACAATGATAAATGTTGAAATTTTGACCTTTACTCTAAAACCTATTAAAATCTTAATCTAAAATCTTAAATGCTTAGGGATCTTCCCTAAACCCTAGAGAATCATCATGTTAAATGTTGGAACTTAAAAAAGAATTACCTTAAATCTTAAAACCCTAAATCATAGAACACATTCAAAACTTTCTATCCCTTCTCCAACTGTGTTTCATGTGAATCTCACACTAACATGCATAGCGCTCTTCGATCTTATTCGCCCCCAGATGATGAAGAAAAGGCACAAGGTCGAGCGGGAGCTGGGCATCGGCGAGGAAGTTGGGTGGTCAAAAAATATGGAGGTCGCGAAAGCCAACCCTAAGCTTGCTTCCATGAACAACAAGTTCGGAATGATTCACAGCCTCTCCTCCCTTGCCAACGTTCTTTCCTTCGGCAGCCTCGCCATGCACTCCTGGTACCTCGCCGGTAAGATTCAGCTGTAGAAGTATTCATACAGTTTTAATTGCAAAAACAGTAAAAGATGATGATGTATAATTTGATCACTACTCAACTTTATTCTACTTTGAAGCAAAGCCATCTACCAATTAATATCCTCTTTTTACTTGCACACCAACAAATCTCTTCCTATTATTATTATTATTATTATTATTATTATTATTATTATTTTCTATTCTTATTTTTCTTATTATTATTCTCATATTTTAAAGAGGTTAGTTTAATAATTACTTTGTAACCATTTTATTATTGGTTTGTTGTTTTTATTCTTATTCTTATTAAATAATTTATTTTTCAGAAGTTTTAAGAAGGATATCAAGATCTAGGCTCCGTTTGGGGGGACTTATTTTCACCGGTCAAGCGGTTACGACCGCATGTATCAGATCTTAATTAAGGTCCGGTACATGCGGTCGTAACCGCTTGACCTGTGAAAATAAGTCCCCCCAAACTGAGCCCTAGTAGCTTAAAAAAAACTAGTAGGACGAATAATCTGTTCACAAACCAAATTGAATTCAAAATTTATCATAGAATGTAGTGATTTAGATTCAAATTTGTATGAATCATTGATTTCAGATTATTTGTCCCGAAATTATGATTTCGAATTTGAGTTCGAATTTGGATTCGGGCTTGAATTTGAATTCAAATTTGCTTAAGATGAATGGTCAAATCGAGTTTGATTGGTTGACCATGATCATCTATATATATAACATAGATATTGCTATTATTTGTCAAAAATTCGTGAATATTGCCAACCAAACTAATATTTGGATTCGAATTCAAAAAAAAAATGATCACGAACCGCGTATATGAACAGTGCAGTGCGTGTGCAGATCCGGCCGCACAAACACATATCAAAAATAGTGCGGGTGATTTGATGTGTATTGTGTAGAGGTATTGTTCTTCTTTTGTTGGTATCCCGACACCTGGCGGCCATCTAGGAGCCCATGTTAAGCCCTAAAATACACACACTATATGCCTCTATATTTATGTGCACATGTATAAAATTTATTTCACAGTTTTTTAGTAGTAATTTAGTGTTGTTGAAAAAGAAAATTGGTCAGTTTATTTTTGGTATTTTGATATAAACCTTTGCCTCTGTTAAAAAAAAATAGTTTTTTCAATTTTTTTTAAAAAATAAAACTGACTAGTATAAATTATTTATAAATTAATATATAATTAGTTTTATGAATAAATATATAGTTTGCAAGCGGCAAGTGTGTTGTCACGTTAGGGCAGTGTCATTGCCAAAGTACAAACACGCCGGGGCATTGAGAGTCTGTCCCGTGTGATGCTTTGTCACAAACATGATACTATCGTAGTTGGCCACTTGGCCGTAAGGGTGGAGCCTTGTGCTAGTCACTTGTGTGTGTGTCGAGTGACAGTGCACGGGGGCCCCTCGTGCCCCGCACGACATATTTGGCCCGCGGCGGTGGGCTTCTCCCGGTCCCGACGAGTTTGCCGGTGGGCTTCGGGTAGACCGGCGGCATCTCCGCAGGCAGCGACGGCCTAAATTCTGAGGGCGTGATTTTTTTATGGATCCGCCACTGGTCACGTTGAAGGGCCTGTGTTACACCATGCAATCTGATTATATATATACAAGCAGTCGTGCACGGGGGATCCCGTGCGGGCAACATTCGGCGTGGGTGCGGCATTTGTCGAGGGGGAGACAATCGTCGTGGGTGCGACATTTGTCGTGGGTGCGACATTTGTCGTGCGGGCGACATTTGTCGAGGGGTCGACATTCGTCGTGGGTGCGACATTTGTCGAGGGGGCGACATTCGTCGTGGATGTGACATTTGTCGAGGGGGCGGCATTCGTCGTGGATGCGACATTTGTCGAGGGGGCGACATTCGTCGTGTGTGCGACATTTGTCGAGTAGGTGATATTTGTCGAGGGTGCGACATTTGTCGAGGGGGCGACATTCGTCGTGGGTGCGACGTTTGTCGTGGGAGCGTCATTTGATAGTGTTGTAACATTCGTCGTGGTGGCAACATTCGTCGTGGTGGCGACATTCGTCGTGGTGGAGACATTCGTCTTGGGGGCGACATTCGGCGGGGGCAACATCTGTCGTGGAAGCAACCCTGGTCATGCGCGGTGATATCATTTGTGGTCTCAGATATCGATCGTGGACAGAGATAACGGTTGTGAAAACTTCCAAACATGTCTAGAATAAGTAATACAATGCAGAAAAAAATACAGATATATCTTTATACTATATTCATAATAGTACACTGAATACAGAAACAGAAGAAAAAATATAGTTCTTGAATATTAAAAATGTTCATTGATCCATACAATCTATGTATGGCTCGATACATGTAATTTTGTGAATATTTCTTTAAACACCACATTTCTAGTGTACACTCATTCGTGCTCCTCCAATGTACCAGTTTTAACCATCACTTTAGTGCTATTTGCAGAAATTCCTCTTGACAATGTCACATACAGTTGTCCATGGCTAAAAACATCATTTGGTAAATATACTCCAACATTTTAAATTATTTGGCCCTGTGATTTGTTGATGGTTAGAGCATAGCTCAATCGTATTGGGAATTGCTTTCGAGTGAGCTCGAAAGGCATCTTAACATCCTCTACGCTCTTCAAGGGAATTCGTGGTAGAAATACTCTGTGCCTTTTAAACTCCTCACTCAATACTTCTGCTTCAATAACATTTCTTGAAAAGTTTACACATGTAAGTCTTGTTCCGTTGCACAACCCAATTTTTGGATCAATATTTCTAAGAAGCATGATCGGTGAACCTTTCTTGAGATTGAGCTCGTGAGGTGGTAGATTCCCCGGATTTATTGAATTTAAGAATTCTGGCAAATATAAATTATGGGTGTCATCCACTACTGAGTCAAAAGAATAGTAAGTTTTATATTCTCCCGGAAATATTTCAAGACATTTTTCATTTATTTTATTGACATCTTCATTCAATGGTGTTATTATTGCTCTGCTTTCCATGTAATTGACATCTGTTGGGGAACCAAGCTCAGGGAATATTGCATCGATTAAGCGTTCATCTACCCAAGGTATGACCATGGAGGTTGGAATCTGAATCATATCATTTAAAACGGCTGGCTCATCACCGTTACCCACGCGTAGTAAGAACTCCGAGAAATGTGGATCGTCGTGAGCTCTCATGTTCATTGTTAAGCTAAGAATGCGAACATTAGTCCATAAATATGATTCAACAATGCTTGCGCTAATAATTTGAGATTTTGTTCCATTTACGACGACCGGTGTCAGCTGACGGAAATCACCACCGAAGATCATAACCTTACCGCCAAATGGCTCATTGACGTCAAGGACATCCTTGAAAGATCGATCCACAGCTTCGAATGCCTTGTTATGAATCATTGGGGCCTCATCCCAAATAATTGCTCCGACTTGTTGTATCAATTCACGCAAATCAGACTGCTTATTAAATCTGCATGTCGACATTATTTCATATCTGATAGGTATTTTGAACTTCGAGTGTGCAGTCCTCCCACCCGGGAGTAGGCTTGCTGCGATTCCCGATGAAGTCGTGGCTAGTATAATGAACCCTTCCTTTCTGAAAGTTGCCAGCAATGCTCGATAAAGGTAAGTTTTTCTCATACCTCCTGGACCATCCAAGAAGAACATTGCATTTTGTCGTTTTCGTATAGATGCACTGATGATGTTGAATGCTGACAGTTGTTCTGGATTAGATGAGTTTACTGAATTTAAGTCATCATCAGATATTAAAAACGAACGTTCATGTTCTATTAGGCTAGAGAAAAGGTACAAACCCTCAAAACCTTCACTTATGGCCGGCAGACCAAAATCTTTTATTGTTTTCTTATGTTGTTGGAGAATGTCATCTAAATCATGAAGCAACTTGTCTTTCTGATAACTGCTATTTGAAGTGCTGCTTGAAGTATAATCTTCTGTCATACTATCAAAATTCTCATCCCAAAGATCTTGTACAGATGTTGGTTCACAATATAACAAAATCGTTGCAAAAAGCCTTCTCAACGAATTTGGCATTCTAAAACATCTTGCTTCAGCAAGGCAATCCCGAATGCTATTGTCCTCTTCAAGAAGTCTGTGTTGCTCTGCAGCCTGTTTAAAAGTTGTACATTGAACACCGCCCGTACACTTTAGATCCTCAAAAGATTTTGGACCCTTAACATGATTAAGTAGAAGTCGTAAGTAAAATCTTTCACCTTCCATTGGGTTGACTGCATATATTCTACCAATAATCTTTTGAGTTGATACTCTCGGTATCCACTTGCGCTCGGCAGATAGATAGCTGTAATATTTTGGAAAATCTTTATATAAGTATTTCTCACGCTCATGGTCGTCATTATACACACAAAAAAATTCAGTTAACATCGATTTGGAGTTTCTCTCATTTGCCAAAACAGTTGAAATCATTTTCTCACTGCCGAAGTGAACCTGATGTTGATTTGATAAATGGATTTGCAATCTCGAAACAGAAGGATACATCCTCGTCATCTCAAACTTAAATATTTTCCACAGTGCCTCTGGGGCACAAACCCAACGACCGTCAACATACTTGCTCACCTCATCATAATTAGGGACAGGGCGAACTTCAAACGACACGCAATCATGTCTCTTGCAGACATACTTATACAAATACTTAATACTCTTAATACTACTACATATCTCCACATTGATGTGACAATCATACCTTAAAAGTAACCACGGGTTGTATGGAACGATCCATCTATTATCCACCACAACGCCACGACCAACTGTAATAGTTCTACTATTGTCATCCCGACGTCGATAGACAGGATATGAGTCATTTCCTTGAACAGTATACTCTGCAAAAGGCTTAGGATACCCTTTACTGCACACAAAATTCTTCATGCATTGTGCATTCGGTTTGAAGTGACCACATGGACCATGTATCATATGTTTCAGAACTGCATCATATAAAGGGCGATCCGCCTCTTGACTGGGTATCTCAGCACTAACCAAAGTATCGAACTCATCTGGAGTATTTAATTTATCTTCCGCATCAAAAATAACCAACATATGTACGTGTGGTAGACCTCTCTTTTGAAACTCAATAATGTGAACGTGCGCAACCACCTTTCCAAGGATACCTTTATTGAAGATCTCATCCTTTAAGTTTTCATATTTAGCTCGAAAGATTCTCGTAAGTAGATCTGGACGATGATGCGGGAGTTGTCCTGGATAAAGTTCATTTTTGATTTCACTCTAATTAGGATTGCACGTCATTGTTAAAAATATATCTGGTTTGCCGTAGTGTTGCACGATTGACATTGCATCTTGATACCTCTGATACATATCTCGAGGGCTGCTAATGAAGGAAGACGGAAGGACGGTTCGTCGCCCAATATTTCCTAAGCAAACAGAATTATGAAAGAATTAACATAGAATAAATGAAAGACTTCACTGTGCGACAACATATGTTAGAACAGTTTGAGAAGCATGAATAAGCAAGTAAATATACCTGCATCATTTTCACCAGCATTTAAGCAATCTTGTAAACCTTGATAAAGCTCCGCACGAATTTTATTTTGATTCAGGCTAATCCATCTGAGTTTTTGAGTCTCAATTTTGATGTAATTATCCACAGCGTATTGTTGAAGTAGTCGTCCTCCGCGAAGAAGTATTGATGAATTATTTGTGCGTATCTGTAGTAGGCCACAAATTATATGAAATTAGGAGATGTAAAAATCTATTACACCAAGCTATTAACCAATAGTCGTGAAATTTATAACCTGGAGCAAGCATGCGTAGTAGTCACAACAACTAACACGTAACCCCTGATCCGTCTGCAAAGCTAAATCCCAACCAAAAGTACCTTGCGAGAGCAGGAGTGGGTACTGTAGTGGATCATAAAACCTGAGTACTCCCTTACTGTAGTCAAATGCCCGCTTGTAGAATGGACTTTGATGTCCCTATCGGTAGACTCAGCGAAATCTTCGGCTCCCACCAACACTGCAGCTACCTGAGATGCGGTAGGAAGAATATATTGTCGGTTGGTAGATGAGCGTTCACGAATAAGTAGTTGACACGACTGTAACTGCGTGTGTTGAGCAATTTGTCTACAGGTTATGACATATGGGTTGTGTGTATCAAGGATATCTTTGATCTCATTCAATATTTCCGTATCGAGTCCATTATTTTCCGCCAAACGATGTGATGTCTCATGTTCGGTGTCGTAGATGAACATTTGTAAAAATCGTGGTCTGTCCCCCGGAGTAGGAAGAAGAGATCCAATTTTGTGATATATAGCCCCGTGTGCTCTAAAAGTGTACAAACCCTGGTTGAAAGCTGGTAGTGTTTCGTCAAGTGTAACACCCATGGAAGTGAAAGAGAATACGTGGTTGTATGCACGTATATTTTGCCTGAAATGACGTCCTCTTGTTGTCTGATCAGTGTAAAGAGCCAACAGTTGTGGGGGGGGGGGGGGACGGGAATGGCAGGTAAAATTACTTTGCCAAGTTTACAACATAAATTTTTGTTTTCTTTGTGGAATAATCGAGCTGCATAATGAGGGAAAATGGTTGGTTGTGGGAGCTGGAAGACACGGACGTTGTCGGAGGAACGGTAATTTCTTGCTATATTTTGACGTCCTGTCCGCGAAGTGGGCGCAGGACTACCATCTTCAATTTCATTCGGCTGATGTGGATGTTCTGGATTTGCTGGTCCCCCGTGTACGGCCGATGGTAAAATCAATGTTGGGTGCGATTGTATTCGCCTTGCATTCAGTGCACTCCGTTGTTCTGCAGTCAATGAATGTCTCCAATTATTAACACGCACTCAGGTTGACTCTCGAGTTTGCTCAGTTGGTGTTGTCGAAGTTAAAGGTCTCCCTCTTTTATGTTGGACTGGTCCACCCTGGCTTGGCAATGACGACTGACCTTCAGTTTGATGCTGGTCTGGATTATCCTGATTTTGATTAGTTGTCTGTGAAGTTCCGGCAGAAGGATTACCTTCAATTTCATTAGCTTGATTTATAGATTCTGGCTCGTTGGGTCGGACCTCCACAACCACTGGTAAAGTCAACGAAGAGCGCGACTGTGTTCGCCTTGCATTGAGTGCCCTCCGTTGCTCTGTAGTCAATGACCGTCTCCAATTACTAACATGCACTCGGCTTGACTCTCTAGTTTGCTCAGCGGATGTTGCCGAAGTTGAAGGTCTCCCTCTTTTATGTTGGACTGGCTCACCATGATTTGGCAACGACGACGATGCCTCAGCATGATTTTGATTGGTCATCTCCAAGTGTCTGCGATGTGATGTAATTAACTCATGAATTATCTGTTTTCTTGCAGACATGTAATCGTTATTTGCAATTTTGGGGTATTTTGATTGGCAAGTACATAAGTGTTACTTAAAAGAGGGTATCTAAGTACATCCTCAACACAGATGCTACTGTAACTTTGATAAAAAAAACCTAAAAACAAATTCAAATAAAATTTAATTCCATTCAGGGTACACAAGGCAATGCCCCTACAACCAAGCCGACCGTATCAGGCCTGCGAGGGAAATTATTAATCGCTTAAAAATAGGATTGATATTGAAATTATTTCTAAGAATCATTTTGGTATTTGCAATCTGAAACTTAGATGCTACTGTAACATTTGAGTATCACCAACAGAGAAATTCCAGGAGAGGGAGCTCGCATTTAACATTTGAGTGAGCCAAACAAATAAGAAGGTATCACTGAGAGAGGAATAGAGAAGGAGATTGTACACCAAAGGTAAGGAGATTGTACCATGATGAACTATAATTGTTATGCTCATAGTAAACGATCTGATTGTATATTTGTTAGCTGTGTATGAGGTGTATTTACTGCTATTTTATTTATAAAGAACAATGCATTTGTTTATAAAGAATGCTGCCATATGAAAAATCATTCTTATAAGCGATGAAGCCATATGAAAAATCATTCTTATAAGCCATGAAGCTATATGAAGCCATATGAAAAATCATTCTTATAAGCGAGGGAAAATCATCTGTTTACTGCTTTGTACCTCTAAAGCGGTACAGCTTTATAAAGAACAATGCAAATATAAACCATATGCAAATATGCAAATTGTTTACTGCTTCAGGCATCAGGTTTTCTGCGTTAAAAAATCAAGAAGCCATTTGCAGCAAATTCAAAGTAGATGATGGAATTCACAAACCTTGCAATAATATGTAAATCCTTTGGTGCATATGGAACAAAGACCTTCTATGATGGCAGCGAGGAAGGTGATCTGAGAATAAAGTTGTGCAAATTAATGGAATAAATCGCAACATTTGGAGAAGATCTGTTGATGATTACCTCTTCAAGTCACCCAAATGCGTAAGAAATATCTCCATATAGTTGAGAAACTCAAGAACTTATCCATTCTTCAAATGACCCATTGCTGAAAACACAAATCAACCAATTTCATAAATCTTTATAAATAGAACTTAATAAATTTGAATCAAGCAATTTCCTAAATCCACCATTTCTAAAAGAACCTAAATTCGAACTCATAATTAATGCCCAATGAAATTTATCAATCAAAAATAGGTTCCTGCAAATAATCCCAAGGATTTATTCATCGTTGCTTTTAATCCAGAGCAATGGCCATGCAATTTGATCGAAGCAATCTACCTGCAAAGAATTCCACATCCAATATATCCATTCCTATTTGAGTTAGTTTTTTAGGTCTAGTTGAAGAACATGAAAATTTTAAGTAGAAGCTAGTTGAATCAACACTACGGTTGCAGATGTTATGTGTTGAAAGAGGATGGTAAAAGCATAAACAGAATCTATTGAAATGAGTGGGTTTTGCAGCTAATACCTAATCTTCCTATGCATTGAAAAAAGCAATTTATGGAAAGAGAATGAGGTGCAGTGAGTAACTTCATTCCATGTGAGAGCAGCTGTAATCTCTGCAAATGAAGGTCCACATTAAATTCATATATGAATCATTTGAAGACTTCATATATGAAACTAATGGAGTAAAACTTCATTCTATTCGAGATTGGCATTGAAACTAATGGAGTAAAACATTGAACTCGCATTTATTTAGGAATGAGGAGAACAGAATAATCATTTGAAGACTTTCAATTATTTGAACACTAAATTATATGCTGCAGATTCTTTATATTTGAATGCTTATATAATGAGTGAAGAGATTACTTCAGATTAGCTAGAATCAAAATATGTTTATCACGGTAGAATAAAAAGTCTTCAAATGATTATATACATTTCACAAAAAGATCATATAATTTAAATTAAAAGAATCTACAACATATGATTTGATTATATACATTTCACAAAAAGTTTGCATCATATATATAAGCATAGGTGAAATATGTCTGCAGCATATAGAACCAAAATATGTCTAAAACCTATGGTAGAGTAAAAAGAAGAATGATATTTTTATCACATTATGTCTGCAGCAATTATAATCTCTTTATTCTACCATAGGTGAAATAAAATATGCTGCAGACTTTGATTTCTCGGTGCTTTGAAAATCACAGTGCTTATATGCAGCATATGTTGGTTCTACTAAATGTTCAAAACTATCAAAATCCAAAAGCAAATAAAATGTCCATCAATACCAGTGTTGTTGCCGTTGGTGACAGAATGTTGCACCGTCGATGAAGGGGTAGCGTCGCGGTCTTTTTTCCCCAATGTGGAAGAAGCAATTTCTGAAAGAGGAAACGGTCGATCGGAAAACCTCGCTCGATCGGAAAACCTCATTGAGACGACAAAGAACAAAAAAACCGGCAGAAAATGCTTACCGTGAGGGGTGAAGCTCTGTTGAGGGTGGCAAGGAGGAGAAGCTATTGCGGCGAGGCTTTGCAGAGGAGAAGAACCGTCGATGAAGGGGTAACGTCGCGGTCTTTTTGCCCCGATGTGGTAGAAGCGATCCGTGGCCAGCGGGAGGAAGGAGGAGGATGGATCGTCGAGAAGTGGAGAGCGGGAGGAAGGAGGAGGACGGGTAGATCTGAGAAAGTATTAGATCTGGCGTTAAGATGAAAGAGCGATCCGTGGCTTTCCCATAAGGCCACCGCTGACCGTTGATTTGCACGGATCCTGTGGTGGGAAATCAAAGGATTCGTGGCTTTATCCTTGTTTGATCCTTGACCATGGATTGCATTAGATCATATGGCTGATATGTTGGCTGTAAATAGAAATCGTGGAGGGCATTTTGGGAAGATGAAAATTACACATTTGAAAGGATTATTTTGGGAATAAAAAAGTTACACAAAAGCTCAAAAGCTCTTTCCTTATAGTATAAAGATATATTACTATTATATGTAAAAGGGTGTTTTGGTGTAACATTCAAAGTTGTGGCATATAACCATACTTTCATACTCAAATGATCTAACATATAATATAATATATATTTTAAAAATATAATATAATACATTAATATTCATTTAAGTAATTACATCGTATCCTTAAATTAAAAGTAATGATGAAAATTTATAAAGAAAGAATGAGTTTTTAGCAGAGCTCCTGAACCTACTAGTATATTATCATTACACATGTCAATGATTTTTTCGAAAAAGACTGTCATTAGATATGTCAGCGATATTTTCGAACATTTATCATTAAATTCATTAATTTATTAAAGTTGATTTGCTTAACATGCATGATAATAAATGAAGCTATATTCATTCACGACCGTCAACGCCTGTATGCTTGATATCCGACATTATTTTCCAATATATATTTAATGCCAGCTGTTCACTCAGCCTCAAATTTTCTCTCTAATTATTGTTATTACTACTATTAGTTAGACTGATTATGACTAATCAACTCCATTTTTGTTAATTAATTATAAATATATAAATATATCATCAATTATTTCCAGAAGCGTAGGTGAACTACACACTCTCCATAAATACACGCAAAGTGTGGGTATATGCATAATTATTCAGTGATTATTTTCAAGGTCCTATGAACTTGGGCTCTGTTTGGGGCGTCTTATTTTCACCGGTCAAACGGTTACAATCGCATGAACCAAACTTTAATTAAGGTCCGGTTCATGCGGTCGTACGTAACCGTGCTTGACCGGTGAAAATAAGTCTCCCTCCCCCAAACGGAGCCTTGATTGTCCCGTGATTTTTGACATGATTCATTGAACACATATCATAATTAACTCGAGACCTAGACCTCCTTCCGGTGATCCGCTCTCACTTCCGACAACCATGCAGCAATGCCAAGCTTGGCATCGGATTGGAAAAAGAGGGCGAACTTGATTTCGATTTTTTGTTCTGACAATTTTAATTACAGACAGATTGCATGTGCAAGAGCATTTTCAGAAACACATATTATATGATGATGATGCACGATTTTTGTTCTCATGCTTGCACTTGCAGTCTCATGTTCACCATTTGTATTGTCTTATAATGTGGAAAATTCAAAACATGCATGCATATTCTGATATTCAAGAGCAATGCATCTAGACATAAAGAGTTACAACATTTATTATCACAATCATAGAGCTACATCAATATCTAAAACGACCAAGAGTGGATCAACACGTATATTAGTGCGCATATCCATTAACCACCTACTAGAAACTATGTTAAATTCAGGCAACAACATAGGGTAAAAGTGAAACCTATTTTGCACTTAAAACAATGATAAAAAAATGCATCGCACCTCATTGAATTCTTAATGAGTGTTTGAAAAGATTCATAATCACATTTAGTGTACCAGCATTGTTAACTCAAGCTTATCTAGTTTTGGTGTGGTATTTAGAACTCCTACCTATATAATCTCTTGCTATAATTGTCATTTAAAATGCTAAGAACAGATAGCCCTAAACCCTAAGCCTGCATTAATATTCTAAACCCTAAACATAGCCCTAAAATTTAGGCTTCGTTTGACGCGGTGGTAGTGGTCGATCGAGAACGCGGTGGTCATGAACCGTCGTTCAGGAATGCTCGACCTCACCTAAAAAATTCATACATTTTATGCTCAAAATTAGTTTGTTTTTTTAGTAGCAGTCATAACCTTTGTCTTGCCAAACATACATTCTATGATAATGACGTTTTTGATCAAAGACATCGGAGCAAATAAGTCATGCTCACTTTAATCAAACTAATTTATTTTCTTGGTAGCGGTCATAACCTTTGTCTTCTCAATTCATACTACGTTTTTGCTCTATTTCTAACAAAAAAAACTCTAGTATCTTAAGAAATACTTGCTTATCCTAATTTTGATAGGAATACCACTTCATATTCTCCCCTCCATTTTAATTATTTTTCTTTTCTTACTCATCATTTTCATCTTGTGGTTTTAGCACATAATGATCTTTTTCTCAAATGATGTCGCCCTTCGAATAATGCCGTCCGTCAAATGAAGTCCCCCATCAAATATTGCCGTCATCCAAATATTATCGGCCGTCGAAAATTTTAGGACGCCAAAAATTTGCCGCGATGGGGCGTGCATGACAACCATTTGGAGGCTTTGACTTTTATTTTTATTTCTACGCTCTTTTCATAGTCATTTTTTATTTCAATTTTTCTAATAAAAGGACATTCAAATTATCCATCCGATCTGCAATCAGACCATCAACAAAACATGATGTTTGGCCGGATTTGTAACAATATCTGATGTCCACCCGATATTATTTCAAAAGATTTTTTTTTATGCATAAATAAGACCTTAAAACATTTGTAAAAAATATAGGGTGCTGTTATTAGCACTGCAGTTTTTGGCTAGTCGCACCGCACTTTCACCTAGGTTTTCGCGCCTTTTGAAAATAAGTCTTGTACATGCATTTTTAGAAAAAGTGTTCAACACGAAAGTTGTAGATCTCGACGAGATCTACAACTTTCGTGTTGAACACTTTTCCTAAAAATGCATGTACAATGCATATTTTCAAAAGGCGCGAAATTTTCAATGTATGTATTGTACATGCATTTTTAGGAAAAGTGTTCAACACGAAAGTTGTAGATCTCGTCGAGATCTACAACTTTCGTGTTGAACACCTTTTCTAAAAATGCATGTACAAGACGTATTTCTAAAAGGCACAAAAACCTAGGTGAAAGTGCGGTGCGACTAGCCAAAACTGCAGTGCTAATAACAGCGCCCAAAATTTAATTAATATTTTTAATAAAAAGACAAATATGTTTTACAAAAAACAATTTTGAATAGAGAACCGTACCATTCCTTGTACGGTCCGGTAAGCCGTGTAGTGCGGGTCCCACTAAAAAATTGAGAAAAATTCTCCGCCCGTTGACGTACGCGTCAGTTATTCATTGATTCCAACAAACTCTGATTTCATTGATTTGACTTACACGTGGCATCAAAAATGAATGCTGTGTAACTTATCAACGTGGCAACTGGCAAGTGGGCACCGTGTGACAACCCGTATTAATGATTTAATATATTTTAATTTGAGGATTTTCGACGTGGCTTGAAATGAACCGTCTTTATTATTTTTATACAAATATTTTTCTCCACAATTTGATCTGCCAATAATAAGTAATATAAGACAAGTTTTTTCCTGTATCACTCGCTTGCAGATGAAGGAGCGCGGGTAGCACAGGAGCCGTTCGATGAGCCTTAAAAGTTTATGTTTTGGTTGTTTTTTATTATTATTATTTTGGTAAAGGGCTGATGTTGGATTTAAAGCTAGGCGGTTTGGATCTTATCCGCTCTCAGAGGAGGGAACGTTACCCGTACGAAAAAATTAATCCCATATCGAAGGCCGAAGGGCCTGCCCAAACTTTTTTGGGTAGTTATAAGAGGTATTTTATAAATGTATGAAGTAATATAAAAACTATTTATCGTTCTATGATTTAGTTCATTCTGAAATTTGGAAATCCGCACACTTTCTATAACCACCTCTGTTCCCGATTTAGTGAAAATCATACTGATGCTTCCTGTGAAGGTAACACATTTTCGAATTAATCATGTAAATAATTAGTCCTTCGTGTTGTGATTTGTATTTATTTATTATTTTACTATCAATTCCAAATTTGAACTCGAAAATCAAATTTTTGACTTCAACAAAATCATTCCAGAATTAATTGTACAATGAAAATAGTCCTTTATCATTTACATTCCAAACATTGAGAAAAAATACATGTTGTTTGTTGGTGAGCGATCAACGGATCAACAATCATGGGCCCTAGTAAATCAAAAATATAAGTTATCTGTAGTGGTAGATGTAGGAATTTTTTCCTATGTGGGCAGACCTAAAAACTTGAATTTTTTTTGTAATACAGAGAATAATCAAACATAGTTTACTAGACATATCTACCACTAATACACATCTAAAACATGATACACATATCAATAAGCAGTGACGGAGGCAGAATTTTTGTTTAGCGGGGTCAAAAAATAGTAACGTACAAATGAATTACAAAAATGTTAAATATAAAGAAACGTAGAACCAATTTCAGCGTAAAAGTTTGAGATGCATCCCTTCAATTTCAAGAATAAAAAGTTGAAGATAGCTAGAAGAGAAGGATCATACCAGAGGTGCCGAAATTAGAGTTCTTTGTACCGTTGAACTCTGAAATTCAGGTCTCTCGGTTCTCCTGGAAGCTTTGATAAGGGTTTTTTCCCGTTAAAAGTGTCTCGCAGTGCCTACAAGTGGTTCGGCTTGATAATTAGGGTTTTTGGTTGGGGTTTACCAGGCCTGGACTTGTAGGATTACTCTGTTTGGGAAGAAAAATCATACCAGAGGCTTTTCCTTTACTTAGAAGAGAAGGATCAACTCGATTCCTGAATTTGTCGGAAACTGACCAGCAAACTAAGCGAAGGAGCGACTGAGACAAATACCAGAACTCCAGAAGGACTTGATGTTGTCTGTCATCGACCTTCCGGCTTTCAGATTGTAGAGGAAAGATCACAGAGGCTTACAAAAAGGAGGAAAGGAGTCGACGACTTCAATCGTAAGGAAGGTGATGTTCCTAAACTCCAGACGACGTTGCACGACAAAACCCTAAGTGCAATGTCTCGACTAAGAAGCGAGCGAGAGGCGGGTCGTAATCACGGGCATCGACGGAAACATTTGCGGTTGCTTTAGGATATTTTTTTAAAATCAAAACGGCCGACTCTTAATTCATATATTTTTAAAAAAATCAGGGGGTCAATTGACCCCCCTAGTCCCTTGATAGATCAGTCCATGTCAATAAGAACATGCACTTCAGTACTTCACAACGAGAACATATAAGACAAAAATAAAAGAGAATACATCAATGGACAAAAGAACGAATAAATCTAATTGGGAAAACTCAACCGTGGATCGTTTCCACTAAGTCTAATTGGAAAATTATGATTTTTTGGTTGGAAAGCTTTTTTTGTAGATACCACCTTCAATTCTTCTCCCTATCATTTGAATCATAATCATCAATATTTTTTCGTAATCACGGTGTGCAGGAAGCTCGTCTATATTGAATTCTAATTGTGGACAGACAGCTCCATCTGAAAAACCAACTGATTCTAAGATTATTTTTCTCTAAAAAAAAATTTCCATGATGACCTAAAATAAAGTTTATCTCAAATACTCAATAAAATATTTAACAAACAATAATCAAATATAAACAAACTAAATGATTGAAACATTTATCTGAATGAAGTAATTTCAAGAAGCCCTCGAGCGTTTTTCAGTAAATTATTAGTCCTTGGTAAGAAAAACTGTAATTTTAAATGTGAAAAATTATCTTAATTAGCAATTATATTAAACAATTTTGTGAGCTAATCGAAATAAGAAAATTGGAGGCTCATAAGTCACAACTCTCGGAGCAGATTTAATGCCCAAGTAATCAAGCTTGCACTTTGATCAGATATGTTCAAACTGCATCCGCAATATGGCAAAAAAATTTACATCCACGTGATTTTCAATACATATGAGATGGAGAAATCAAGCTATGGTGTAACATATGAAATTGGTTCAAGGCTGAACAACAAATACTAATTGTGATGTTCAACCAAAAAAAACTCTTCACAGAGGAACCATAAAGCTCTTCACAAAGGAACATATACATATGTGAAATCAAGCTCTCAATTTTCAAGCTAAAAAAAGAAAGAAACAAAGATGTTCAAAACACAATCAGTGTCTTAGTGGCGTAATAGCCCTATACTATGCTTCATGGAGAATATCTCATTAATCTGAAATCATTTTGTGTAAATGAAAATGTCATCCACCGACAGATTGGATTCACCAATCGGCAATCCCCCTAAGAGGAGAAAGAAATCCTAAGTCAATCGAAAGATCAAAATCATTTTTGGCATAGGAAGACGAACATGGTCTCTAGAAAAAAGTGGAGAAGGAAAAAAAATTACCGAGCTCGCTTGACGAATGACGAACACTTGTGCGTCTTGTGTCGTTGGCAAAGTTGCAAAATGCAAACCCTAAGGCAACCGGAATATCGAGAGATATGCAGGGCCTCAGAGGATCAACGAGTCGACATGATTTCGCTACAGCTGCTCCAGGCGAGTGCCCGCCGGCCCGACAAAGTAGAAGGAATTTAGCGTTGCTCCCGCTCGCACAGAAGAATCTTATTTTGCGATTTTTTTCTCAATGTGGACGGACACCAACACTTGCCCTTTATTAAGTCCGCCCTTGATAATCACCATGAGGTCCTTGACCTATTTAGCTTTGAGAGTGGGAGGTCCCACAATAAAGTAATCTATTATTGTTTTGTAAATATATTGAGAGTCTTATTAACTCCTCGTCGTTCTAGAGATTAGATCATTCTAAAATTTAGAAATCCGTCTATTTTCTATATCTGAATATATTCTTGATCTAGTTAAAAACGACATGTTGTTGTCCATGAATGTAACACATCTTGAGATAAATCATGAAAATCTGTGTCCGCTATAATTTTCGTAACATAATTAATTATCTTTTCGCCATATCCAAATTCGAACTCTAAAAACTAAATTTTGAACTTCAACAAAACTATGTTAAAATTGATTGCAAGATGCAAATAATCATATATCATTCACACTCCAAACATTTGAGAAACAAATACCTACTGATTAGTGATAAGCTAGCCAACAATTATGAACCTTAATAATGCAACATCATAAAGTTACTTGTAATTAATTATGACTCATTTCACTCTCATGAGAGGGGAGAGTTTATGGATTCGGATCCTCTGGAGTTCAGGAGGAGCTCCACAGATCCAACGTGCGAGAACCTCCGAATTCCACCAATCCCGTGGCTAAAAAAATTTAGTTACTAAAAGACAAAAAAACGTAAAGTAAAAATAACTTTAAATCTAAAAAATACAGGTGTTCTCGCGCGTTGGATTGTGAGAACCATCAAACTCCAGCCTGAAGTTATCCATATATACGAACTCCAGAGGATCCGAATTGAGAGTTTCTATATACTCCTGTCATCATGACATGTTAGCCTACTAAATAATAATATTTTTTCATTTAAATGATGATGCATTTAAAATATATGTATATAATGCTGCCAAATAATTCACCATGTCTTTTTTTGGGGTCCCCACATCAAATTCAGCTTTATAAAAGTGGGAGAATCTAGCAAGATTCTCAACAGTAGCTATCAGACTCCCAGCCACCACCAATCAAACTACCAACTGCTAACCATTAAATAAATAAAATAAATAATAATAATAATAATTATTATTTTCTTGTGCCACACCATTTTGTATTGATAATTTCATATTAATTAAGGAAGATGTTATTAGCACCGTACTTTTGGCTATCCCAAACTATTTTATAATAACAAACAACTGTTGTCAAAAATAGCTATCCACAAGCAAAATTTGTAAGAAGTGAGGCCGGTAGTGTCACCAGGTCGCCGAGTCGGCAGGGCGGTAGGTCACCAGGTCGCTATCGCCAAGCGATGTCACTATCGTCGGACGATAGTGTTTTTCGTCCGCCCTCCTTTGTTTACCCCCCAAGTTGCGTGGTTAGGTGTTTCAGACCGCGTAGTTGTGTAGACTGTGTTGGCAGACCGCCTATCTTGCTCTGGTAGCTGTATCGCTTGTGGCGGTGACCATATCCTCCTCCCTGCCTATAAATAGGGGTACCGACCCCCTCTTTTGTATCTTAGATCGTCGAGAACTATTGCTTTGGTGCAAGGTTGCGGTTAGGATTTTTCAGGCCGCACGACAAGGAGGAGAAGACTCTTGATCAGCTGTTCTGCGAATTGTGCGAACTGCCTGGGTTGTCTGGTGACTTGGTTTGTTGGATAAGTCAGTGACCCAGCAACAGGGCGGTAGGAGGCAGCAGTTGGCGGTCCGAAGCTATTGTGGGGTGATATCAATATTGCCAGGCGATATTCGAGTTTGGCAATCTGGGCAGCCACTCCTTGGCAGTTCTCAAGCAAGCGGTCTAAAGATCAATTTGCGCGGTCTGGTTTTGTAGTTCGCGCGAACGGGGCGAACTGGTAGGTTTGTCTCCAACACAAGTCAATAAAGGGTGTTCATGCGACCTCGTGGCTAGAGTTGCGACCTCGACAATCTTGGCGGTCTCAGTTTTCAGTTCTCCAATTTTTACTTAGTCTTTTTTGATCTCCATCTGGTGCAACGCAAAATCATGTCCCGTCCTGTATAACATTGAATAAATAATACAATTGTTTCTCTTATTCTTCTATTATTAGTGATTTACTTCTCTTGATTGGTTAATAGTGGTCCTGCAACCTTCTCGTCTTAAAATTTTACAATTAAAAGCTAAATGATTATAAATATTATCACCACAATTACATTGATATAAATAAATTTCTCGCCCACAAGAAAAAGTTAGCATTCAAAACTATTCATGCTTTGCTTCAAATTAGTCATTGCGAACAGTGAAATACGCGTAAATGGAAGAGAGAGGCGGCTGAGAGTTTGGTTAGTCTTTTTGAAAGGCTCTAAAAAGGACATAAATGTGAATGCAGATAGCCAAATCTACGGTGCTAATAATAATTGTCTTAATTAATCTCAGCCACTAGTTATGCTCATTGATAATAGTGCTCAAAGTACATTTTTTTTATTTCTTAAACCATTAGAATGCAAATTAAATAAATATATAGGAAAGCGATAGCATGCTTTTTTTAGCCACATAATATTAACTAATGTGAAAACAACTGATGGATTAGTTGATAGTTGTTCTGTGCAGAAAAATCAAAAACCACATCAAATCGTAAAACCGCACCGCACTGCGCGCACCTCACTCCACACCACGAATTTTTTTTTGAACAGGACCTTGGACGTTCCGCATCGTCAGGACTTAAATATTCAAATTGCGGTGGGCCCCATTCAAACCCTTTCTGGACATTTGCGAGCTTTCTCTTCCGCCTGTGAAAATCGTTTCACCGCCGCTTCCGGAGTCGTGCGGGTCTCGTCTTCCTCAGCTCCGGCGACAGAGACGTACCTGCGTCGGTGAGAAGAAATCAACACTCTCGTCTTCCGGAGCCGTGCTGTACCTTCTTCTTTGGTATGACATCGTTTAGGGTTAGATTCTCAGGAAGATAGATCGTGTAGGGTTTAGGGTTATGTTTTTAAAAAAATTGAGATTTCAGTCGGTTTTTAGTTTCACAGACGTAATTAAACTTAGATTTCAGTCGCTATTATGTGTATTTGCAGTTGTTTGTTAAAATACTTAGATTTTAGTCGCTTTTTTATGTGTTTTTGCAGTTGTTTTTAACAAACTTAGATTTCAGTCGCTTTTCAGTACATAGATGCAGTTTAATTTTATAGCTGGTATATTTTGAGTAGATTTCTTGAATATTTTGGGTAGATTTTTTTAATTCTGGTCCATAATGTTTGTTGTTGCTAACTAATTTTGTGATTTCATAACCTAATAGTTCTGATAAATATGAAATTAATGGAAAATCTTGCTTGCAGTCGCTTTTTTATATGTTTTTAAAGTCGTTTTCTAAAAAACTTAGATGCAGTTGAATCTAATACATAAATTTCAGTCGGTTTTTTGTTTCATAGACTCAAGTAAATTTAGATTTCAGTCGCTTTTATGTGTATTTGCAGTTGTTTGTTAAAATACATAGATTTCAGTCGCTTTTTATGTGTTTTTGCAGTTGTTTTTAACAAACTTAGATTTCAATCGTTTTTTAGTACATAGACGCAGTTAGATGCAGTTGAATCTAGTACATAGATTTCAGTCCGTTTTGTTATGTAAGGTAGAACTCAGTTGCTTGTTTAGTACATAGATGTAGTTCAATTTAGCGAACCCAAATTGTCCAAACTAGCAGGTTATGAAATCATGGTTTTAAAGTGGTTTCTAAATGTCCAAACAGTTAGTCTAGCTTTTCAGCATTTCTAAATGTCCAAATTATACAGTAGTTTCATCATTTTAGAACTATCAGGTAGTACAGTGGTTTTTACAGTCGTTTTTAAGTGCATTATGGATTTACAGGTAAACCATGCCCGGGAGCAAGAACTTAACATGTAGATGCGCTCCAAACACCTCATAGCAAATGTGACACCTCTCTTGAGTAGGTTGTCTGAGAAATCCATTGTATCACTCAGGAATGCCCGTCTCCTTCCCCTATTTCAAATGCCAACCTACCCCTAAAACATACCGATGTTGTACATTCATTTGAGGTTATACAACAGGCATAGGGAAGCCTTCAAGCTCGGGAATTACCATGTGAAGATGACAGTCAACGAAGTGGCCCTTATACTAGGTCTCCCAAATGCGGGTCGTCGTTTTATTTTTTCAAGAACACCCCTACTCGACATAACCCACAAGAGCTTAACTGAAGAACTTCGTGAAGCTGCAGCTGAGGATATGTCTCCCACAGTTGAGGGAGTCGAGGATAGAAGGATAAGTTTGCTAATAAAATATTTATTAGCTATGTTTTTTTTTCGTTGAAGAGCTTGAAGGTTCCATCATATATTACCAAGATAACATGTGTTCGAGAGTTCGTGAAATATAACTGGCCGCTTGCTATCCATGAGTTTCTTCATATACAGTTTGATCAATTAAGCCGTGTCAGTGATATCCGAAGTGCAGGGATCAACATTGGTCCTTTGGAGGGTTGTGCTACATTATTGCTGGTAGTTGATGTTCTAACCCACATTATATTTATTGTATTATGTTTAGTATTTATTGCTCTAATAATATTTTATATTTGCAGGTGTGGATATACGAACATACAAGAGTACATCCTCCGGTGCACGAACTAGCACGCCCAAGAATAAGTCGTTGGTCCCCCCTACTTCGGTACAGTGCAAAATTCTGCACTAAAATGCAGGAGAACTTGTTTCTCAAGAATTTTGTATGTCCTCGAAAACATAATATAATTATGTGTATGTACAAGTGCAATTGCTATTTTTCTTTTAATTGTCAATTATTCTCTGTAGGTCCAATGTAAGTTTATGGATGTATTAAATGACGAGAAGACCCTTCTTGCTGAGGAGGAATATTCTTCTGATTTTGAAAGTCCTCCGTCGAAGAAACATAAGAGAAATAGGCTAGACTTTGCCGCTTTGGACGAGAAGTTAGGTTATAAGAGTAATATGAAGGAGAAGAGGAGTAGAGTGAAGCAGGAGAAAAGCCTGCTGAGAAGAGCCAATAAGCTTGAGGAGGGTTCGAGAGGTAATCATGAGGAGGGTTGGAGAGGGCTTGAAGATCGAATTAAGGCTTACATCAAATTAGAGGTTGATGGATTGAGGACCTTCTGCGAAGAATGTTTTAAGGCCATAGAAGCACAATGTAAGCCTTCTAGTTCAGCCCCTTCAGCCCCGCTTTCACCGGAGCGCACCATTTTAACAAGCACAGAGCCCCCAACTACCACTTCTACTCCAAAGCACGTTAGTGTTCCAAAACCAAAAGGCTCATCTCCTAAGGTAATTATAAGTAGCCCAAGGTTGGTCGTAAAGGGTATTAAATGTGGACAGACTGTTAGCAGTTCTGATACACAACCCGACTATCCCGGTAGATTGCTTCTAACAAATAATGCTAGAAAGAGTGTTGATTTTGTCCTAAACACATTTACAGATAGGTATTTTTTAATTATCGTTAATCGATGCTTATGATTTTGACTTTCAGTTTTTCTAGCCTTTTTAAAACAGAATTCCATTTCCTCATTAAACATTTAGTGGTAATTAAATGCTGATTTTATTCTTAGCAGGGATATGTTAATTTTTCAAAGAGGAAACATTTCCATGTCCCGAGAGGAGTTAGATATTCTGTTGGGTCAAGGATGGATTCAGGACAACCATTTGAATGCATACTCTGTTGTCCTTGGAGCTAGGAAAAAAACCCCAAGAGTGTAAGAAATTTTCTCTATGTATCTTCAAATCACAAGGTATGTTACTTGAACACTAACACTTTTTTTGTGAAATAATTCCAATCAAAATATTGTATTTTATTGTGCAGTATTATAGAAGATGTAATGCTAAGAACTACAAAAGGCTTATTAGTCATATCACCCCCAACACGGTAATTTCTGCTGACATAATTCTGATGCCTTGCCATCTCGGAAACCATTGGGCATTACTAGTGTGCTGGTTAAAGATGAAACGTTGGGAGTACTATGATTCGTCGCCGAGTAGCCTTCATCGGGCTGGGGTCCGTGATAACGTACGTGCAAAGATTTGACACATGTTGAATATCAACAATTATGTTTGTTGCCGTTAATTAATTTTATTTTGTCACATGTATTGCAGCTGAAGGCCCTGGTTGATGATGTCTCGACTATATTTCCAGAAAGTTTTGCTAAGTGGCCACTGGAGGACACGATTGGCTTGCCAACGCAGGAGAACACATGAGATTGTGGAGTCTTTATTATAAAGTACATGGAAACGGTTTCCTCCACCAAACAGATATCATGGGAAGATCATCAGGAGTGGCAGGCCGACATGCCTCGATTTCGCGCAGAGATCGCGACCGATATCTGTAAAACATTCTCTAGTGGCACTTCAGAGATGATTTCGAAACTTAATAGCTCTCCGCACAAAGTAGAAGACAATGCTTGTTCCAACAATAGTTCCGACTTAATCATAAAGGAAGATGCATAGTTTTTTTCATAATGGCAAAACTTTGGAGCTTGTTATGGTTAAACATGGTTATGCTTTAGAACCACCGCAATTCATTGAATATTTTCAGTTTATTTTCTTATGTTATGACAATGCAGAACATTTTTAGTTTATTTATCATAATGGCAAAACTTTGGAGTCTTTATTTATGCATGTATTGTTGCTGGAGTGACAAATATTTATGCTTGCATAGTTGCTGGATTGCAGGACCTCACCTTGCAAAACACTTGATGTGGTTACTCTATTTGATTTCTAAATGACATCTAAGCTTGCATAGTGGCAATTTTGGGCTCAAATGATATCTTAATGATATATAAGATTGCAAGACCAACCTTGGGCTCAATTGATTTTTTATTATTCATTTGGTTACTCCTGTATCTTGTTGTGGTTATTGACCCATATGAGAAGTCCACCGCATGCAATAATAACAACAACAAACACTATGACGATCCTCCAGCAAAATCAAAACAAAGCATCAATACAATAATAAAAGTCATCATTAAACTCGCTTATCTCAGTTCATATATTACGACTTAAAAACATCAGGAATTCCAGGGAAATCAAAAGCTAGCTTTACATAAAATTCATCATTAAACTCGCTTGGTGCATCAGTTGGCAATGGAGTTGCGGTATTTGTTTGTGTCGTACCCTGCTCTTCAGCTGAAGTGTCAAAAAAATTGAACTCCTGCACAGTTTTTTCAACAATTATCTTCTTATTGACTGTGGTTTTCCTCTCTGTTGAAAAAATAAACAAGTTAGTGTAAAATTGTAAATCTAGAGTACAAATAAAATAAGAGCTTACTCTGTTTCTTAGCTCCTAACTCCCAATGTCCCTTCAAGCTTGCATTTGAAATTCCTTTGGGTTTCCTCTTTGTCGGGTCTTTTACCGATGAAGTATTCTTATCGTTCTCATCGCTAAAACCTCTCTTCCGCATTTCATCCGCCTCAACTATATCATCTGCTTGCTTTGCTAAAACATGCAAGCCTTCCAAAACATGTGTTTTTGCTTCCTTGCAGTTCTCTACTCGATATGCCAGGTCATAAGAGAAACGCATTAAATGATTTTTAAATATCAAATTGGAATCGCAATCGACAATGTTTGGGATATTTGGTAGGTATATGCCCCTTTTAGCATTATGACAGAACCGTTTTAGCAGATATTTGCTAGGAATTCCCCTTGCGTTTTTCATATTATAGACCCTCAGAATATGTTTGTATAATATACCCCGAGTCTCAAAACCTCTACATGAACAGTCCGTGTCATTGGTCTCGGAATTGTAGTTAACAAACCATCGTTTGTTATCCTCACTGTCATCACAGTGCTTTGTAATATATACGAACTGGTTTTCATCATGTCTTATTTCATCAACAATGCATTCACCAACTGCACCCTCCATGAATATTTTTTCAAAATTACCAAACATTTTACAGGTGTAAAACTTAGATACATGTTTAAGGATCACACAAGATCTGTAATTTAAACTTACCTTTCCTTGTTTGCATCTAAAATCTTCGTCACGTTCTCCTCTTCGCCAAGATCCCACCAATTTCTCCAATCCCATAAAACACTCCACCAGTAAACTAGTCGCCTTTGAACAACCATGCAATCCATTATTTGCAGATTCACTTCGTTGTGTAGACAATATACCAAGGTCTAAAACATCATTGTTAAAGGCTGTAGACAACTTCCTCCTAACTTTATGTAAGTCCTCCAACCATCTATTTTCTTTCAAGTTTCCTGTACTAATCATCTCATGCCAATAATTGTCAAACTCAAACTCATTGTCGCACTTACTCAAGCATTTATAAAAAAAATACCGCGAACACTTTTCTCAAAATTGAAGCATGGGACTTTTGTAGGCGCTTTCTTGGAGATATGCCATTGACATAACCGGTGACGAGTCCTTGTAAAAACTCTTTCAATAGCGATGGACATGGCTTGATCTTGGTCCGTGAATATAGTTTTTAGTTGTTTGCCCCCAACAAATTTTAGAAATGTGTTGAAAAGACAACAAAATGTATCGATGGTCTCCTCAGAAATAAAAGCCCCCCCTACAAAAACATTCTGCCAGTGATTGTTGACTGCGATGAATGGTGCACAAGCCAAGTTGTACTTATTCAATCTGAATGTTGTGTCAAAAATAATAACGTCGCCGTAGCAGTCATAATCAATCTTGCTGTGTCCGTCCATCCAAAAGAAGCTAGTCAATCTATTCAACTCATCGGTTTGAATATCATATGAGAACATGTTGTCCTCTAACTGTTTCTCCTGGAGTATCTTCAACAAACTCAGAGCGTCACCACTTTCTATTAACGCCCTCTTTTCCCGGTGCACAAAGTTATAGGCATCTGTTTTAGTGAAACCAACATTTTCGATACCACCAACTTGTTGCGATAGAAAGTTGTACGCATGAACTGTCCTAACTCCGGCATCTGTTAGGTTCTTAATAAGGTCACCCTGCATTTTAGAAATGCTGCGCTGAGATCTCAAAAGGTGTTGCTCATTCTCCATCGCTAACGGGTGATTGTGTTCCTCAATGAACTTTGTTGCTATCCAATTCCTACCATCTTTATCAGTGGTAAAAAAACACGGGCTGGACAACCCGTGCGTGTTTCTAATTTGCGATACTTTTTTGGGGAGGATCGCACCTTCCTCAATCCAGTTTTGGCACAGGTAAACTCTCGACATTTAATAATCCTTGTGTGTGTCCAGTAGCTCAAATGTTCTTTCCTAACACTGAATCTCATGCTGTGCGCATACTCACAATACATATGATACGCCTCGTCTTCTGAATGCACAATTGGGAAAACAACCGGCTGTCTGTCGACCTAATAAAACATAATGAAGAGTTAGTTCATTCAGAGACGGAAAAAGAACTATAAATAAATGTCAAAAAACAATTGCATTGAATTGCAGTTGTATTTCGAATTACAAATGCAGTTGAAAACATAAAAGGAAATCAATCTGTTCCTGTTGGGAGTACAAATATTAAGAAAAACATAAACTTGCAGCACAAGATCTAAAATACGTAAACAACATTACCACAGGATCATGTATGGATGAGTCTTCTGCATTTGTTGCTCCATTAACTTGCATTTCCGAGAAATTTGAAGATCTGAACAGGAGTGAAATGAGTAGCGCGAACTTTTTTCAAGATGCTAGGTTTCAGTCGCCGGAGAAGAAGGGGGACGGCGGGGAGGCGGCGAAGGTGAATTAGGCGGTGATGCTAGAGAACCCTAGGGCAAGGGGAGGCGGCGAAAGAACTTCTTGCGGAAGGGGGAAGCTCGCTGCCTTTGCGGAAGGGGGAAGCTCGCTACCTTTGCAAATATTTAATCAGGGGGGCCCACCGCAACCGGGGTATTTAAATCCTGACGTTCTGCATCTTCCGAGTTCCTGTTCAAAAAATTTTCCCCAAACCACACCGATCCGGTGGAGTGCGGTTCGGTTCTCGGGGTCTGAAAACCAAACCCTACTCGTTTCGGTGCAGCTTTAGGTTCCTAAAACCCGATCAAATCGTGCCGCACCGTACTTTAATTACAGGCATTGATGAATTTTCGGATTGAATATTTGATAATTTGAATTAGAAACAGTCAGGCTGTAATTGCAAGTAAGCAAATCGAACATACTCAATTTTAACATTATTACTGAAAGCGTATAATATTATAAATTTATAATAAATTAATCCTTAAATTTAAACAATCGAATAATCTATTAATAAATACAGTTGTATGTCTAATCACATCCGCACATTGCTTAAGCTTATCATATTTCGCTCTTCTTAAATCCTCTTCCTTTTTTATTAATTATTTCTAAAAAAACTGCTATAGAAACATTACCAATAAGTTCTCGGTATAACAAATTTTTATTATCTGCGCAAATTTGACTTTTTTTTTCTTTGCCTAAACATTTTTTAATTATCTGCGCAAATTTGAACAAAAGTTTTTTCCTTTACATGTGAGACTTTCAATTGATATTTTAAGAAATTTATTAAGGCTGCGTTTGACGCGGTTTATCGTAGCTTATTTGCTCCGGTGAGATTAGACAAAAACATCATTGTCATAGAATGTATGTTTGACATCACAAATGTTACAAAAAAGAAACTAGTTCGAGGCATAAGATTTTGACATGACAATGACATTATTGTCGAACCTCACCGAAGCAAATAAGTCGCGATAAGCCGCGCCGAACAAAGCCTAAATATGATTTGTAGGTTTGCTACACAAATGCAAATATTTGTTGCTAAAAAAAATAATTCTTTGTAAAATTCTAAACATGTACTAATTACAAAAGAAATCATGTCTAATACTCTAATAATTTCATTGCATAATTAAGCACTCAACATTTGATTAAATCACATGTCAAATTCATTTGACTAAACATGATTTAGAGTAGCAAAAACATATAATTAAATTTTTTTTATAGAGATGCCATAAAATCTAAGTTCTAGAGAGAAAAAGAGAGGAAAAATTGAAGAAGACGTCTCCCCTTCACCCGCCACACAAAAAAAATAATGCACTAAAAGACCTTCACGTGAGGGTGTACCGGCGAAATCGATTGCAAGGAGGCGGGCGAAGAAAGAAAGGGACAAACTGGAGCCCGTGGAATCATGATTTCAGTTGACCAAAAAACTGATGACGTGAAAAACCAAGAAGCGTGAAATCACATTTATTTTAGCAGAGTCGTTTTTCCCTCAACAAACTAAATAATTTTTGGGTCCGGATAGCATTTCCAGAGAAAGAAGCGCAAGTTGCGATCTCGTCATTGGATCAATCCTGCTCGACGTCCGATCTAGCATGTACTCGTCTATTTTTTTTCTTTTGGTGAAATCTAAAATAAAGCAGCCATTCCAACTCGCACTCCTTCCTCTGAATATGCTACCCGGACCCAAAATTAATTCCAACACTCGGAGCAAAACGCCAGAACAAACGTACCCAAATTCTGTTGGACAGATGGAGGTTGGACGGTTCATTTTAAACCACGTGGAAAATCATCAAAATAATAATAATAATAATATATATTAGTATTATTACAGCTCATATTGCTCCCACTTGCGACTTGCCAAATGGCATCACTGCATTCCGTTTGATGCCACGTGTCGGTCAAAATCTACGTGGTCACGTTTTTGTCGGAATCAATAAATTATTAGCTCATGACGCACGGCTTGTTCCAAGTTGGCCCGGCAAAATTCCTAATTCAAATTATTATTTTAATTAGAAAAAAAATAAAAGAAAAAATAATTGTTATAATTATCATGGACCCCTACCCCCCCCCCCCCCGGTCGGGCCTCACTCCGGTCCACTGAAACGGACTGAAAAATCGCGGTTCCTATTATACCCTCCCGCCTCATTGCAAGAAAGAAATTCGGGCTCTTCTTCTCCCGATCTACCCAATACCCAAGCTTCCCCGATCTTCTTCCCTCTCCATTCATCCGCCAACCAGCGCCCGATATCCTCCAGTTTCTTTTTCTCCTCATCATCTCGCCGCTCCAGTTTCTCGGCTTCTCTCGGTAACTCCAGCCTAACCCTCACGATCCACACATCTAGCGCGTTCTTCCCCGTTCCCGTTCGCCAGTCCCGCCGAACGCCTCTTCCACCCCGTCCGACCCCGGCGAAGCTTCATTGAGTCGGCAAAGCATTCAAATCCTGTGCTCCCAGGACCTGTTGACAGTGGCCTTGCATAGATCCCCGGCGTCCAGGCCTCTCCTCCCGCGGTGCTTCACTGTTCCCTCATCCCCGCCTCCAGCGAATTGCGGTGCGTCGGTGAAGCTCAGGTATTGAGAACTTTCATTTCCATGATTTTTCAGTTCCAGATTTTTGATTTCTTCATTGATTTGGTAAAGAAGAGTAATTATTACCAAATCATCATCGTTATCATTTGGAGCTGTTTCTGGCCATGATCATGATTCATTTGGAGTTGTTTTTGGCCATGATATTGGCCATTTTCCAGGTTTGGATTTCATTGAACCAATTTTTGAGGATTAGTGAGATATTAGTGAACACATTTGATTTGTTTTTTTTAACTTGCTTGTTCCTATCAGTGATAGGATGGAAAAACATTTTGAGATAGAGTGTAGTCTTTGACATGGTAGGTGATAGAGGAATGGAAGATGGGGAAAGGGGAGAAGGTAGTCTTTTATGAAAGCTTTGAGTTCGTGTCAATCCAACATTCAAGAATTCATTAGAAACTTATATGCCCCTAAAGAATTGGGATATGGCTACTGACGATGATGTGATGCATGGATGCCTCCATGATATCTTGTAGAGAGTGAAATAAGATCTCATTTTGTCAAGATTTATAGGCAAGGTTCGACACTCCACCGGTTATGTTGGCTCCACTAAACAAACCTTAATATGGTTTGTCCAATATTGAAGGAAGAACTCATCCACTATTATGACAAGTGACAGACCGACTATCGTCCACCATGATCACTTGGTCAACAAATACACCAACGACTTGGGGCGTTGGCCGATAATGTTCTCGATATTACAACACATTACGTCGGCTATTTAATGCATGACCACAAATATCATGCATGCATGTCTTCACATTCACAATCCCTCCAATATCTCCATCATAATGCAATAAGCTCATATTGTAAAAGCTGAATTTGCCACAATGACTGGCCCACGCTTCAGCCATTCCAATCTTACGCTTTCTAAACACTGTTTCCTCTGCACACCCATTGTTGACCTTCAACTACCTCCACTTGAAAACCCACAAGCACTTCCTAAATCAAATGCCCACTCCTCCTTGCCCTCCAAATGTGCAAGTACCAAAACTGAACCACCAACCCTAATGACTGTCACATCACAAGTATCGGGAAATCCACATCCAAGGCATTTGTTGACGCTGCAGGTAACCAAACTCTCCTGCACATCAATGTTTAAATAAAAAAGTGTGCATGCTCCTCGATCCCGAGGATGAAAACAATGCATGGCTAACTACGACGCATTGATGCTATATATTGGTCCTTGACAATCTTAATTTGTTCTCCCTCACGCAACTTTGAGGCCAAGTTCATTTTTTTGGAGGGATGAACTGTTACGAGTACATGTGTCATAATCAGAATAGTTATCGCATTACTCTAGTTGTGCTCTTAGGTAAGCTATGTGTGAGCTGTATCTCTATAAGAAAGGATATGTATGTGTTCTGTTTTTATCTTATGTCTAGGGATTGGAATTTGATATAGCTTGTGCTAGGGAACCTTGAATGTATCTCAGTATACACCAAGTCACTCTAATAGTACTCAATTATGCCTTTGTATAATCAATAAAATTATATGGAATACTTTTTCGGATCTGTATACCTTTACATTAATTGTTTTGACACCAAAATCACTTTTACAGTATCCCTCGATACCAATTGTTCCATAAAATACCCCCAACACTCAACCTCCAATATTGCTTAGGTGTAGGTCTAACATGTACTACCCCAATATATTACTTTACATGGTTAATCATGTTTGAATTCTTTGAGTTGTATTATTGCATAAAACATGGACGAGTTTCCATGTGACTATTTCATCTCCTCGCATGTTCAAAAACGACCTAATCGTTCGAGGTACAATTCATTATGCAAACAAAATTTAACAGGTCCCATTATGTGCCTTTCACGGATAGAGTTAACTGGTCAAGAACCAAGGTTGAATTCAAAGGATGTTGACAAAGGTATGACTGGATGTGCTTCACTCCATTTTCATTAGAGATTAATTATGATTTAAAGTATATTTTAATAAAGTAAATTAAGTGCAAAATGTTAAGATAATTCTTTGGTTTTAATTTGCATGTTAAAGCATAACAAAGATCTTTCCAATTGCCATGTGTCATTGCATGAGATCTACAGAGGACATGTGTTGTACAACTAAGCAACTACGTGGCAATATGGTAGCTGGGTTTAAGTCTTGTGATGAAAGATTCACATCTTCTCACTCTAGAGCTTTAGAAGGCAGAGAAAGTGCTGTAAAAAGGCTGGAGAAATGTGAAGGTGATCCTCGGAGAAAGATTGACAAGGTCAAATCACACTTGAGGTGGGTAATCTTTGTGATAATTTAAGTGAATTTCTTTTCTTTTTTCCGTTTTGTTTTTCAAATAATGAATTGTTCATAACTCATAAGCATGATTCTAAATATGATACTTTGTTAAGACATGGGAATGGAATCTCTGCATATTGTTCTTCATGATTTCATGGAATTACATTCAAATTAAGATTCTTATATTTTAAATTTCTATAAGATTTATATGATGTGTTCATGTATATGATAAGGATGAAGTTAAAAAATGTATAGATATGAATATAGAAGCACGGCCCGACGCAGCACCGCCCTATGAAGCTCCGCCCGACGCAGGCATCCAGCACCGCCCGACGCAGACATCCAGCACCGCCCGACGCCTCTCTCTCGCTCGCGATTTCTCTCCAATCGCCCTTCAAAGTCACAGATGGATGGGAAGAGGTTCTATTCTCCCCCATTTCTTTCCTAAATCTTGTTCTTTAAGATGCCTATTTGTTGTCTAAACTCTTCAAGTTGCAACTGACAAATGTGTTGCACCAGTTTCCGGTCTCCATTGCAGATCTCGGGGCACCGAGATCGACTTGCGGTTTGCAAACTCTCAGGAAGGGCGATTGTTTGTCATTGTAGCTCCGTTCTAAGATTTGCAGGTCTGTGTCCTTCACTCTTTTGCCTCCTGCCTGCCTTTAGGAGCACCATCTTAGTATGCTGATGTCTTCTGATGCCAACTAATGATCACTGGTTAGCTCCATTCTCGGTCCATGCTAGTTTGTTTATAGCCCGAGGTTTAGTGAGCTCATGTGTCAAGGTTGGGTTCATTTATTGAGCTATGCTAGTGAACGTGAACTCTACTCGTAAAACTTGTATAAATTACAGTATACATACCTGCGTGTACACACATATACCCATCAAGAATGTGTCTACTGTATAGACAATCTATGCATATATGTGCATGCATGCATACATACATAAACATGTGAAAAGAGTTATGTTACTGAACATGAACTCCACTTAAAAAAAGGCCTTCTTTGGAAGCCTCTTTGGTTGGAAGACTTTCATGGTAGATGCGGAGAAGAGACTCCGAAGTCAATTGGTGAACATATATTTTTTTTCTTAACTTTTGGTGATCTAATAGTGCATACATTTGAGTTGATTGTTGTTTGAGCTTGATGTTTAATTGTTTAGCATTAATGAGTTTGTTGTTTGCATAAATCTAAATTTTCGAATGTGAGTTTCTTGTTCTAGAAACACAAAATTGGAACAACTTAAATACAAATTGACTTCTTTTTGCTAAATAGAAATTCCTTTCCTCCACGACATCATCTCGCCTCTTCACAACTCTCCTATTTTCATGAAATCTGG
Source organism: Platanthera zijinensis (assembly GCA_039513925.1). Lineage (NCBI taxonomy): Eukaryota > Viridiplantae > Streptophyta > Magnoliopsida > Asparagales > Orchidaceae > Platanthera > Platanthera zijinensis. The sequence continues at coordinate 275,920,779 of CM077079.1, forward strand.
CATCAGCTTTCAAAAATTGATCCAGAATACTTATTACTGTTTGGTTGGGTGAAATTTTTTGTTAGTTTAAAGTACTTACCTCCGAAGTCACTGTTTGGTTTCAAACTGCAGTTTATGAAGTAAATGTACTTTATTTCTCACTGTAAAGTACCGCAGATTTGATTCAAAGATGCTGCCAAATGTGCCATATTTGTATTAACTTTCCTTACATGCATTCAAAATGCACCATATCAACAATTCCTATAACTATCTGTGTTTGTAGACACTTTTTCGTTGAGACGAGGGATGCCCTTGTAGTTGATAATAGGTAGCCTTATCCTTGCAAGCAAAAAAACTAAAGTTTTTCCAATCCAAGAGTTGTCTAGAAGCACATTTTATTTCTTACTAAACAATGATATTGTACTAGTTTTTTTGTATGGCGTGCAATGAATTTTTGTCATATGCGAACTAAATGCAAAAATACTTCATTTTTTTGTAACTTCCAATTGACAATGGCATTGCGGCATGCATGTTTGGAATTATTTCATATGAAACCATCGTTTGTGAACGCCCAACCTCACCTAAGGAACTTCATCCACTATTATGTTCAAAACTAGTTTCTATCTCGATGATTGTAGTCGTTGTCATACCAAACTTACATTCTATGATAATGGCGTTTTTGTCCAAACTCACAAGAGACGGATTTTCGCCTTCTGTCGGGAGCCAAAACATACTTCTCTCGAAGACGCCATTCGCCTCTTCCCCTCACGCTGGATGTGAGATTCGCTTAATCCTTCTCATTTCTGATTTTGCATTGCATCCCTTTCCACCTTTTCTACTCGATTTCGCTTCCATCCTCTATATTATTATGTCGGTTGCTCTCTCCTACTGTAATTAAAGATTTCTGCATAGCCATTACCCTTTATCTGCCATGAATCAAATAGGACAAGCTTTAAAATACCATTTTCCCCAGATTGATGTGTTTAGAGGAGATGCCCTTCTCAATATCAATCAATTGCAGTGCCCAAATCACACATTGATGAAGTGATTCATTCTTATAAAATGAAAAAAAATCATACAAATTTCTACTTTACTTGATGGTATTGTTGCTATGAAAAAAAATTATACAAATCATTCTTATAGATGTAGGGTCGCTAGCTACAAGAGTTATGTTGGGTTAAAGAATGCTGATTCGGATTAACTGCAGGATTCCTAATAATTATCATCATTCTCTCTAGTCTTAATGGGTTCTTCTTAATTGCTTCGCAAGAGTTATGTTTTTGTTAACCTGTTCATCTCCCTTTTATTAATGTAACATTTTCAAAGTTATGATTTTATACATCTACATTTCATGAGTTAACTACCCCTGCGGTGAGTGCTTTGTGTTGTGTGTGAATTAAGCTCTGTTGGTTTTGTAATTTCTTGTGTTTCTTTTAAGAGAGGCAACAAAGAATTATGGATAGGCATGCCACAACACTGAATATATCAGCACTGTGGATGGCTTGAGCTTGGATTTTTCTCCTTTTGATAGGGCGGTAGCAGTCGTGAATGCGGTGGTTATGAACTGTCGTTCGTGAACGCCCAACCTCATCTAAGGAACTTCGTCCATTTTTATGTTCAAAACTAGTTTTCTTTTCTTGATGACGGTTTTAACTGTTGTCATGCCAAACATACTTTCTATGGCGGTGTCATTTTTGTCCAAACTCACCGAGCAAAACAATGTGGCCAACAGAGCCATAATCTTTTTTTGATTGAAGAGTATGCCTTGTGTTTGGTTTAGAAGCAATATGGGAGGGCGGAATTTTGCTGCTGCTGCTTCTCATTTACACTGATGATGATGATGGTTAATGTTTCAAGGTTGAATGATTAGAGGATACATGTTTATTTTTGTTTTGCCTTTTTTATGATATTGTATCCATCTGACAATTTGATCAGCGATGCTCTATTTTTCTGAGTGTTGACGGTGAATTGTAGACGTGCAAAAAATGAGTTGCGGAGATGAGAATGCTTAGGTGAATGTGTGGACACGTGAGACTAGGCAAAATTTGAAATGAATGTATCAGTGATAAGATGGGAGGGACACTAATTGTTGATAGGCTCAACAACTCTCCCCTATCTTATGTTTTATATGTACCAAAAGATCATACAGCTGGAACCATTGACGGTTGTTCTGTGAGCAGCTTTTCTTATACTTGCAGAGATGCGACTGTTCGATCTTGGGACAATTCATGTCCGCGCTGCCAAAATTTGAAGTGCAAGCAAGGTAATTTTCTGTTTTTCTATAGAATTTGAAGCATTTCTGGAGCATATGTTATTAGGTACAATCATTGTTCCTTCGCATCTAATGCATTTAATATGTCAGTCTTTATTACTTGAGTGATCTTAATGCTTTGAAAAAATACCCAGTATTATTTCATAGGGCTATTTACCGGGTCGTCCCCTTTAAATTTGCTAAATTACATGTTCTAAGTATGCTGTCACTATGTGGATGGATAGTTTGAAGATTAGGATGGTAAAAGAGTAGACATGAATTAATTGAATGGAAGTTGTTAAGATTATGGCTCTTTTTGGCACGGCGGTGACGGTCACGAGCTCAGTGATTATGAACCGTCATTCAGAACGCCCGTCCTTACCTATAGGCTCCGTTTGGCAAAATTGCCTTGCCAAACGGAGCCTATATGATATAGTTTTATCAATTAGACATAACATGAATGAATGGTAAATGAAGATTCATAAAGTTGGTCATAAATAACTTGCATGACCTAATTTTACTGATATTTTTCTCCTTTTTCAATATTTTTTCCCAATGAAACAGCTTGTCCCGAAGAGGTACTATCTGCTGCCGCGATGCAATTGCATATGAGTCGAACCTCCCGTCACAGGAGCGCTTCGAAGTATTCGTCCGGAAGGAATAGATGGCCAAAGGCGCCTTCGATGAAGAAGATGAAAGCTGGCAAATCCTCCAACTCGATAATTAATATACCAGACATACCCATCAGAAAAGCAAATATACCATCTTCAGATCATCATCCAACCATTCAAAGAAAAATGGATTTCATTCCCCCAAACGGCAGCGGCCGAGAATCTTCCTCGAGGTGGTCTTCACCCACGAGTAAAGTCGAGAAGGATCCCAACCAGGGCGTCCCGCATGGAAATAGTTCATTCCGGCCTTCGTCGGCACCATTTTCGGCACGAGCAGCCGAAAAGCCCTGCGAAAATGCAGCCAAGGAACCACACGCAAAGACTCCATCCGCGGCATTCAAGGGTTCGTCCATCAGAGATTGGATCAGATGCAGGAGCAAGAGGTTGTAGGTCATTTTTAATCAACGCGGTGGATATAGCCATCGCCATGTGCCGCCGGCGAACACGAAGAAGACGAGTTTCTTCAAAGATTGTTTAGAGATTGGATTAACTTCGCCTGACTGGATTTTGCACAGCCTGACATGACTGATCATTGGGGGTGGCAGGTTGCATTGGGATCACTGGAATTGAATTCTTGTAATTGATTGCCCCAGAAATGGTTTGGAGTTATTTGGAGGGTACCCTCTGGCCTCTGTGTATCAAATTATAAATATATAAAAAAAATGTAAGAATGAACCAAAGATTTAGATTCATGAGAAGCTTGAAATGGCGAATATGGCGTCCAAAACGAAAAATATTTTGCGCATATTGTTGATTCGAATGTAAGGATTTGGGGATCGCTATGTAAATAGAGTATCAATTTTTCATGTGATTGAATGATCTCTTTCATAATAAAAATGTGCATAGCGTGTCCAATTTTGATTGAATGATCTCTTTTTTACAATAAAAATGTGCATAGCGTGTCCAATTTTGATCGAATATGCAGTGAACTTGTAATTTGACGATCTGATGACGAGAATTTGAACTATAAAGTCGATCTAGAATTGAAATACGATATCTCGAGCAATTGTAAGAATTGTGTTCATTCCTATCGTCCGCAATTTTATTCAATTCACTGGATTGTCTTGCTCTTGATGGTTTTATTTTCCTTCATTAATAATTTTTAGATAATTCAAATTCAAAATAGATATTTAGTGATCCACTTCTCACTTTCTTATAATTTTAGAGGCATGTCTTCTTTGATCATGTCATGAAAGCTTTATTTATTATTATTATTATTATTTTGGATCCATTCATTTGGACAGAATTGGAACATGGGAATTGAAATTGAAATTATGCCTCCGTTTGGGAAGACTTATTTTCGCCGGTCAAGCGTTACAATTGCATGAATCACGGTGAAATCGTGGTGAGTGTCTAGTACATTTTCTTTGATTCCTAAAGACGCATCAAAAAGTTGTCTCTAGACACTCACCACGATGCCCCCCTGCATCATCCACCGCAGTCTTCCCACCAGCGAACTCGCATCAAAAAGTTGTTAATTAATAACATCTAGTGTTTGGTGAAGAAGAAGCTGTTGTTAATTCTCTCTAACTGTCATCATCATTATCATTATCCAAACTATTTTGATCAGCTTTTTGAATCATCATTTTTCAATTGTTCCTCTCCACAACATAATTAAGACGAGATCTAACATATTGATTTGAGGCAACACCTCCTGAAACCACCTAAAATTTGCATTAAAATATTTAGGTGTAAACAACCGTGATATGTTCTGAAGTTAAACTAAAATAGTAAACATAAAAGGCTACATCACCAGGCATTTTATAGTGTATCAAATTATAAAATAGTAATGGGTTTTGAGAAACACATGTAGCCTTATGGAGTTGGCTTTGTTTGGGACCATGACAAAAATTTGGATCATTTTGTTGCTGCAAAAGTGGTTCAGGCACCCAAACCCGCTCTCCGCCCCGCCTCTTTTTTTTTCCTTTACCCCTTCTCTTTCTCCCCCCCCCTTTTCTTCTCCTCCCCCTCTTTTTCCCTCCCCCTCCCCCCTTTTTTTTCCCTCTCAAACCGAGTGGAACCCGGCGGCCCCCCCCCCCCCCCCCCCCCACAGCCGCTTGCATTTTTGCAGGTAGTTAAATGTTGTTATGCACACATCTTTCTTCGAATGCAATTTTGCGAAAATTTAGATAATTTAGTCAAAGAGATTTAAAAAAAAAGGTTTTCATAAACTTAAATGAACATATAAGAAAAAAACATATAAATTATTCCGCCGCGTTCACGATAGCCACTGTCGTGCCAAACGTAGCCTCATTCTCTCTGGCGTCCCGCCTATATATTTCACCTACACTTGTGGAATTATACAATAAACAATTGATGATATATTTATAAGGCGATTGTTATTCGCAAAGCAGTTTTGGTTATTCATGTAAGTGTATATTCGGACGAATAACGGGTTCGGAGGCTTTGCGGGAGATAACCCTAGGTTTTCACTATATATTCCTAGCTGGGGGCAACGGAGAGAGTGTTCCACTTAGACCCTCCTCCGGATGTTTCGAGCACCTTTCCTTTACACTCTCGAAACAGCCGTTTTCTCTCCCCGGTGCTCGTGCTCGTTCCCGACGCTGTCTGCCTGCTAGGGCAAGCCGTCGCTCGTTCTCCCGTGGTCGATCGACGACCAGCGCAGCCCCCCCTTCTCTCGTGCTCGTTCCCGTCGCGGATCTAGGGCTAGCCCTGCTTCCGGTGCTGGTCGCCATTCGCGAACTAGGGCAAGTGATTGCTTTCTCGTGGCCGATCGAGGACTAGAGAGGCCCCGTCTCCCGCCGCTCCCTGGTCTCCCGTTTGCCTGTTAGGACAAGTGGAGCCCCGTCTCCCGGCGTTCGTCCCTGTCGTTGGAGCCCTCCCGTTCGCGGATCAAGGGCTCACCGTCGCGTTCGACGATCGACGTTCCGGCCGACGATCCCCGATCGACAATCCGTGCAGATCCTCTACGTTCGACGGTCGACGATCGATCCTCTCGATGATCTGCTCCGCCGCTTCGTTCGACGATCGATCAACTCGACGTTCCCGCTGTGCTCGACGATCGGCTCGATTCACGACTCCCGATCGACGATCGTTCTGTTCCGCTCGACGATCAGTCGGTCGACGACTGTTCCGCTCGACGATCATCCGTTCGACGATCCTCTCCCGCAGTGCTCGTCGATCTGCCCCGACCCGTCGCCGATCTGCTCCGCTGCAACTTTCACGCCGCCGATTTTTTCTCTGTCCCGTGGAGTTGCTCATCGCCCTTGCTGTGGATTGCCCAGGGCTGCTTCCAAACCAGTGCAGTTCTTGTATTGTGTTGGAGTTCTGCTCCCTGTGCCCTCTTCCTCCTTCTAGTGAAGTCGATCCTTTGATTAGACTTCGTTGTCGCCTCTGCCCTGCTGCCTCAGTCGATCCAAGCCTCTGTTCCTGTGATAGGGTTTACAACAAGAAGAGCAATGAGGAACTCTTCCTTGTCCTCTCCGGTGCCCATGATCAAGCTTGAAAAGTTCACGACCTCCGAGTTCAACGATTGGAAGTTGAACACGCAGTTCGGGATAAAATACCTGAATGTCTTCTACACTATCAAATCTGTTCGTGCTGATGTTGCTAGGACAGAAGATGAGGCTCAGTGGGTTGAAGATGAGGATTTCTGCAGGGATTACCTGCTGAACTGCCTTTCCTCCAGCCTGGCCAAGAACTACATCAAGTTGCAGTCTGCAAAGGAGATCTGGGATGCATTGGAGGAGCATTTCAAGCAGGAGGAGGACCTCTCCAAGGCTCATCTGGTGGATAAATTCCACTCTTTCAGCTTCGACGAGAAGAAAGCCATTCTCCCTCAGGTATCAGTTTTTGAAAATTTGGTTGATTCAATGCATAGTGAGTCCATTAGCCTGCCCGAAAGTTTTGTTGCTGGCACAATTGTGTATAAGTTGCCCTCCTCGTGGTACAATTTCAAAACCGAAATGTATCGCAAGAAGATGCAACTTGGTTTGAACGACCTCAAGCGCTTTATACGCATTGAGGATAAGAACCGGACGAAGCACGCTTTGGAAGCTGTTGGCAAGCAGAAGGTTGCTGCCAACATGATTACAAGCTCCAAGCGCGCTCCTCCCCCTCATAAGACCAAAATGTCTCGCAGTAGCCCTCAGGTTGCAGGACCGAGTAGACCCTCTAAAAGTTTAAGGGTAAATGCTTCAACTGCAACAAGTGGGGACACTGTGCATCTGACTGCAAGCTTCCAAAGAAAGAAAGAACTAGAGCACCGCAAGAAGGCAACCAGGCTCATCTGGTTAGTCACGTTGAGCCATCCGACTTTGTTGCCAAGGTCGGACACGCGCAGGCCAGCACGGAGTGGTACCTAGATTCTGGGGCAACGTGCCATGTTTGCAACAACGCCAATCTTCTGACAGAGATGAAGGACATAAAGGAATCAGTGACTGTAGTAGATGGCGGCACAGCTGACGTACATAAGGCGGGGAACGCAACTCTGATGCTCTCCTCAGGTAAGTCTTTAATTTTAAAGAACGTAAAATTTATTCCTTCGTTATCTGCTAACTTAGTGTCTATTAGTTTATTGTGTGATGCTGGTATGTCCATTAACTTCTATAGCGGTAGAGTGACTCTGTCAGTCAATTCACATTACTTTGGATGTGCTTACGTCCAGAATAGGATGTACCATTTGAATCTAGCAAATGAGATAGTGCAACAAGTTCAGTTGAACTTAGTTAGCCCTAGGACTCTATATGAGAGACTAGGACACGTAAACTATAGGAAAACGTTCTAAGTAGCTAGAACTCATAAGATCAAACTAGACACTAAGTCTCCTCTTAGAAAATGTGAAGTGTGTGCTCAGACCAAGATCACTAGGAAACCTTTTGGTTAGGTTACTAGGAGCACAACACCTCTTGAGCTTATACATTCCGATATTTGTGACTTTAAAAGTTTTGTCACAAGAGGTGGGAGGAAGTATATGATCACGTTCATAGATGACTGCACTAGATACTATCATATTTCGTTGCTTAAAACTAAAGATGAAGCGTTTGAAAAGTTTTGCCTTTTCAAAACCAGGGTAGAAAACCAGTTAAGCATGAAAATTAAGAGGTTTAAAAGTGATAGAGGAGGAGAATATATATCCAGTGAGTTCAGATGCTTCCTTGCTTCACAGGACATCATAGCAGAAACCACTGCTCCTTACTCCCCCAATCTAACGACATAGCTGAGCGCAAGAATAGAACGTTAACAGAGATGTTGAACTCTATGCTGCTCATTGGAGGCATGCCTTCTGCTTATTGGGGAGAAGCAGTCTTGACTGCAAATCGCATTTCTGAATAGAGTTTCCCATGTTAAGTTAGAGGTTACACCCTACGAGCTTTGGTTTAAGCGACCGCCGTCTTTAACCAGACTCAAGACCTGAGGCTGTTTAGCCTATGTCAGGGTTCCTGACCCTAGACGGTCTAAGGTTGGACCTAGGACCAATACATGTGTCTACCTAGGTTGTGCTGAAGATAGTGCTGTAGATAGGTTCCTTGATATTTCTAATAATATCATAATAGAATCTAGGGATGCAGTGTTCTTCGAGGACAAGTTTCTCAAAGATAAGAACTTAACTATCCCAAGTATGCAAGCAACTATTACTGAGGAAGATCCTGAATCAGTACCGAGCACCTCCTATTCCGTTCCGGTAGACAACTCTGGCCTAGAGTCTAGGAGGACTTCAGTAAGAGAGCGAACCCCTAGAACCTTCGGTAGTGATTTTGTCACTTACCACGTCGAGGCCGATCCATCTAATTTTAAGGAAGCGATGAGATCAAGGGATTCCCTACTTTGGAAAGAAGCAATTGAGGATGAGATGAACTCTCTCCTTCAGAACGACACTATGACGTTAGTTGATAAGCCAATAGGGGCTAAAACTGTAGGGTGCAAGTGGGTTCTGAAAAGGAAGTTAAATCCCGATACTAGCGTAGCTAAGTATAAAGCACGTCTGGTGGCTAAAGGTTTCACATAAGTAAGCAGAGTAGACTATTTTGACGTATACTCACCCGTGTGTCACTTAGCAACCATTAGGGTTCTTCTTACTATTTCGGCCATTGAGAACTTCGTTGTTCATTAAATGGACGTTAAGACTGCGTTCTTGAACGGAGATCTGACCGAAGAGATCTACATGAGTCAACCTGAAGATTTCATTATAGACGGTCACGAAAACAAGGTCTGTAAGCTTTTAAAGTCGCTATACGGAATTAAGCAAGCGCCGAAATTATGGCATGAGAAGTTTGACTATACTGTAAAGAACATGGGATTCACGTCGAGTCTCTCGGATAAATGTCTTTACATACGTCATAGATCAGACAACGTCGCCATAATATGCTTGTATGTGGATGATATACTTATTCTTGAATCTGATCAATACGAAGTGGATGACGTAAAATCAGGTCTAATTAAAGAATTTAGCGTGGCGGACCTAGGTATAGCTGATACTATACTAGACATGTAAGTGAGATTTGGGAAACATGGCATTTCCCTAAGTCAAAGCCACTACATCTAGTCCTTGTTGGACACGTGGGGATACAGTGAACGTAAAGTGGCTGAGACACCATACGACTATTCTAACCGCTTAAAGCCCAATGAAGGGGTTGCGGTTCGACAGTTAGATTATTCTAAACTGCTTGGTAGCCTCATGCACGCTATGGTCTATACGAGACCTGACATAGCCTTCACGGTCGGCATGTTAAGTAGGTTCACTAGCAATCCTGGCCAAGACCACCGGGATGCCCTCGATAGGCTGATGCGTTAATTAAAGCACACCCGAAAGTATGCTTTATGTTATAGTGGTCATCCTCCCGTTCTGGAAGGATATTCTGATGCATCATGGTGCTCAGAAATAAACGACAGCAAGTCCACTAGTGGATTCTTCTTTACACTAGGAGGAACAGCTGTAGCCTGGAAGTCCAAGAGACAGTCGTGCATTGCAATCTCATCTATGGAATCCGAACTCTATGCTCTAGCTTCGACTAATGAAGAAGCAGAGTGGTTAAGAGATTTGGTGATGGACATTCCATTGTCGGGCCTGAAACTTAGTTCTGTTGCAGTTTACTACGATAATCAAGCTACTAAAACGGTTGCCACGAACACTTTGTTCAATGGCAAAAGAAGGCAACTTAGGATGAAACAGGCCTGGTTGACCTCTCTCACAAGTCAAGGGATTTTGACCCTGGTTGATGTGAGATCGAAAGATAATGTTGCAGACGCCCTTACTAAAGGATTAAATAGAGCTCTCACAATCAAAACATCCAGGGAAATGAGATTAAAGTTCATAGAAATATGAAACTTTCCTCCAACGATTATGTTTTGATATGCACGAGCCTATAGCTGCCAACATTCAAGCATCTAATAAGTGACAGACTGAAAACCCCAAATAATTTCTTGATGAAAACCCAAGATGGTTGGATGCGGGTTATTCCACATTTGATAACCTAACGTCCTTCCATTGTAAGTTGATTCAAGAGTTATTCAACTGGGAATTGAAAGTCGTTGTATATGTTAATCTAAACATTATTGGTCACAGCACATTATTCTACATTTGATGATGTTGCACGTGATGTGTGCCCACATGTGTTGGTGAGGCACATAGTGATCAGTAATGAGTAAGATAACGTGACTAGTCCTAGTTAGACTGGATGAGATGTTGACAGAGTTACTTCACCGTTGCTAGAAGTGCTAAGCTTATTTAGTAAGAGCTAGTTTACTTTAAATGTTACTGCATATGTTTATGAATTCATAGAGTCTGACTCATGAAATTCCTTGCAGGCTACGATGAAGATTTTGGAGGAGCTGTAGACCTGGACATGGATGATGATGATCTACTAGATGAGTAGAATCATCAAAACGTTTAATTCATGTTTTCATTTGTTTTGTAATAATTATTCAGACTATGTTTGAGATAACATCTGTGTGGTGGTTTGCCGTATAGGCAAAACCTTATTATGATTTATTAGTATGATTTATCCTGATTACTTTGCTTAGTTTGGATTATTATTTTGTCTACACTCCAGCACCTCGAAACGTCACCGTTATTTTGTCACGAATATAGGAGGAGATTGTAAGTGTATATTCAGACGAATACGGGTTCGGGGCTTTGCGGAGATAACCCTAGGTTTCACTATATATTCCTAGCTGGGGGCAACAGAGAGAGTGTTCCACTTAGACCCTCCTCCGGATGTTTCGAGCACCTTTCCTTTACAATCCACACTCTATTTTAAGTGTTTTTTCTCCACCTCAGAGTTAGATAATCGCAAATAATTGTGGCTATCCGTATTATATTTTTCTCCCCTTATCTTACATCATTTTTGAGAGCCATGTTAAATTTTTCCCGTGATCAAATGAGAGTTTAATTATAATGTGAAAACATGAATATAAACTTGATGAGTACCGAATTCCTAACTATTGTTAAAAATTATTAAATCATAGTTGGAATTTTTAATCGGGATGCTTTGGAACATTTGACATCAAATTAGAGCTATTTCAGGAGAAGGATACTATGTAGTATCATATTTTTGTTATTCACCGACAATACTCTCTCTTTGATGCTGTTCAAGATAATACCTCATAATTAATGTGTGTTGAGATGACACTTCGGGTTTCTGATGCATAATTTTTTGTTAGCTGACAAATGGTCTTTCTATGATGATGTTTTATCTTAACTAGTACAACATGTTACAGATGTTTGTATGGATGAGAATGTTGTATCCATTGACCATGTTCTCGATCTCTTTCTTATTGGATGAAGTTGTTGTGAAGGACTGGTGCAAGCAAAACTTCAAAATGTATTAATTGGCGGATATAAAAAATTTGATTGCGGATATAATTTTAACAGAACAGTTTTGCAATATATCAAAAATTTACGGATAGCAAAAACAATAGTGCGGATAACAATCGCCATTTATAATTAACAAAAATGGAGATGATCAGTTATAGGCTCCGTTTGGGAGGACTTATTTTCACCGGTCAAGCGATTACGACTGCATGAACCGGACTTTAATTAAGAACCGATTCATGCGGTCGTAACTGCTTGACCGGTGAAAATAAATCCTCCCAAACGGAGCCATAATCAGTTAGTAATAACAATAATTAGAGAGAGATTGAGGCCGAATAAACAGCTGGCAGTAAATATTGGAAAATAAATAAATAGTATCGGAGATCATGCGGGTGTTGAAAGTTTGATTAGTTGAAGCCTTGAAGGTCATGCATGGATATGGCGGGAAAAGATAGCCTTAATGAAATAAGTGATAATTCATAATTAAGGCTCTGTTTGTTTTTCGCGATGGTGTTTTGGAGTGTTGAGAATGAGAGCGATGTGAATGAAGTTGTGGAAATGGAGGGAGGGGGCCCAGGGGCACACCACAGGAAAAATCGTAATTAATAAGGGGGCTAAATCTCTTGCTAAATAGCAAATTTACTTTCTAATCTTAATTTACAAGAAATTTAGAGACAAAAACATTTCTTAACTAATTTGATCCAAGCTAATATAAACAAGTAATTTTTTCTCCCTCTAAATAACAATGATTTTTTATCAAGGTATTTTATCCTTGTTAAAATAGCAAGGAATTTTAAATTTATTGTAACTATTTAATATTTATTTAACTGTTCTATTAAAATAAATAAATAAATACATACATACATATATATATATATATATATATATATATATATATATATATATATATATATATATATAATATATATATATATATACTAGTATTTTCGAACGGGCACCGCCCATTCTCGATGGGTCGCTGCGGGCTTCGCCCGCCCCCCGGCATTTAAAAATTTTAATTTTCTGATTTAAAGAATTATTTAATTTTCAAAATTTTAAAATTAATATTAAAAAATATTTAAAAAATGTAAAAAAAAGAAATCGGGCCGGGCAGGGCCTCCGCTTCCGCCCACACCGGCGGCCTGCCCGGCGCCCACCGGCGGGTTCGCTTGCCTCCGGCGAACCCGTTTGGGGGTTGAACTGGGTCTCACGGGCAGGGCCACCGCCGGCGGTGGCCCTGCCCGCTCGCCGCCGGACAACCCCCGACGGTTCGCCGGAGGCAGGCGAACCCGCCGGTTGGGCGCCGGGCAGGCCGCCGGCGGCAGAGGAGGCCGCGGAAGTGCGAAGGCGGAAGCAGGGGAATCGGGATTTCTGGTGAAGTGAACAGTGGCCACTGTTTGAATTTGGTTATTGGCATGCCTAGTTATGAATCCAATGACGCAGAATGTTCTGATGTAGCTTGATGATCTCGGACATTCGGATTGCTGCTGTGATTGATGGAGAATGATATAATTGATTTATATGATAAATAATATATATATATAATAATAATAAATATTTTAATTAGAGCTACTGAGTTTCAAATCCTTCACCTAAACACTCTTTACCAACTAGCTTTAGTTATTTATCTGTGTGCTTTGATGCTTTTCTTTATATATACAAAAATTTTAGATAAATATAGCATATATATATATATTATATATATATATATAATATATATATATATATATATATATAATATAATAATATATATATAATATATATATATATATATATATATAATGAGTTCCACCATTATTATAGGAAAGTTTTCCCATGATCTTCTCCTAAAAATTAGATCATGGGGTTGACTAAGTCAACTCCAACTCCCCATGATGAGAAAATCATGGGGGGGGAGGGCTCACTCCCTCTCTCTCATCCAAAACCACCCCCTTTAAAGGGAACCTCCGTCGCCGCCGGCCTGGTCGCCGCAGCAGGCCGTGGCCAAGCCGCCGGCGGCCTGGCCGCTAGCCCGACTCGCGGCCAGCCGGCCGAACCGCCGCAGGCCGCGGTCAAGCCGTCGGGCCGCGCGCCGCCGGCCAAGCCGCTGGCCGGACTCGCGGCCAGACCGCCGAGCAACCGCAGGCCGCAGCCAAGCCGCCAGCCAGGTCGCCGCCGGCCTCGCTGCCGGCCAGGCCGCCGCCGGGCCGTTGGTCGGCCGCCTCCACCAGCGGGCACCCCATAACCGTGGACGGCCTACCCGACGTCCGATCATGGGGGGGCTCTCCTCGCCGTCCGATCTGGTGGATAATCACCCACTAACCCACTACGTTAGTGGTGGGGCCCGCCATGAGCCTCTCCCGGACGCTATAAAAGGAGCTCCAGGGCCTCCTCATTCCACACCTTTTCTGCTCCCGGTAATCTTCTTCCTCAGGTGATAGCTCTACCGGTCTCCTCCCTCAAGTCATCTTCCAGCCACCACGAGCAACTAGCGCGCCACCAGCAGGAAAACGCCTAAGTCCCGGAGCGAGCCGAAGGAGGAAGACGACCCATACAAGCAAGCGCACGCCGCCCCCAGCATCAGAGCACCAAGGCCATCCCTCGCACTTCAGCATCCAAGTCACTCCCGCGACGCAGCCTATTGCCCGCAGGGAGTTGTAGTCTTTTTCTCTCTCCCCCAAACTGTAACGGGAGCGGTCTGTCGCCCCGATTCTCCAAACATGTTGTAATCACAAGGAGCTAGTGGACTTTGACCGGCACAGACCCGATCACGTGATTTTTTTACCCAATTTAGGGGGTTTTTTCACGTCATCACATCTTGTGTCAACCTCTCTTTTTCATTGACTGTGTGCACGCTCGACCGCTCCGTGAGCTAAAACGGTTCAAGTAAATCCGGTCCGACCGGAACATCGAGTTAGTCCGCGACAATATATATATATATATATATTTTTCTATATAATTTGTAAATTATATATATTTTATAAATTATAAATATTTTTATTTATTATATATATAAAATTATATAATTTTGTATATAAATTATATATATTTTATATGCGCATGAATATATACATATTTTGTATATAATTTATGTATATATATTTCTTATATAATTTGTAAATAAATTATATATATTATCATTTTTGTATAATTTATATATATTTTATTTATTAGAGCTGCTGAGTTTCAAATCCTTTACCTCAACACTCTTGTTGGTGTATGGTGTCGGGCGGTCTGGCGGTCTGCCTCTGACGGCTTGGAGACCGGACGGTCTGGTGGTCTGCCCCTGGTGACTTGGAGATCGCGCAGTCTTGCGGTTTCTCTCCAGCGGTTTGCCTGCCAGTTGTTGCTGATTGGTGACCGGGTGGTCTGGCGGCTTGGCACAGACGACTTGAAGACAGTGTCGGCTTGTCTTCTCTTCATTATGGTTCCCGGGCGGTTAGTTTAATCGCGCGGCTTGTGCGGCTTGTATAGTGACTTGTTCCTGTAATTATTAGTCTCGCATTGCTTATTTGTAATATCTCTGATCTCCTTCATTCTATAAAAGGGAGGTCATACCTTTGTAAACATTACATTTTTTTTTGATAATAAAATTCTGTTAGACCATAGTCTCGCATTACTTTTTCTTGTTCGCACATCGCACATGGTATCAGAGGACTCGATCTTTTCCTCCTTATTCTGTGAGCTTCCTCTAACCGCGCGACCTGTCTTCGCGGCTTACTCCTTCTCACGACCTATCTTCGCGACTTGTTTCTACCTCCTGTTTACGCCCTGTTTGCGCGACTTCTTTCTCATCCTTGTCGTTGCCCTTTGTGTGCGCGACCTCTCTAATTGTCAGTTCTTCTTGTCGCGACCTGTTCTTCTCGCAGCGACCTGCTCCAAGTCGTGCTCCCTCCTATTCTCGCCACGACTTGTTCTTAAGTCACCGCGACCTATTCTTCTCGCAGCGACCAGTTCCTAGTCGCCACGCCCTCCTCTTCTCGCCGCGACTTGTTCTTCTCGTCGCGACCTGTTTATCTAGCCGCGCCCTGCTCTTAGTCATCGCGACTTATCCTTCTCGCTGCTCTCTGCTCTCTTCTATGGCTCCCTCCGATACCTCTACCACTACTACTCCCATTGCCAATCCTACTCCTCCTCCTACTCCCCCTACTCCTTCGGGCAACCTTGACACCGTTCCAAACTCATCGGTCCCAACTACCCGGACTGGAGTGTCTCCTTCACCTTTCTTCTCCGCTCACAACGTAAACTCCATCATCTCACCGATGAACCTCCTCCTCCATACTCCGCTCTCTTTGATGATTGGGACGCTAACGACGCTCTTGTTCGCACTTGGCTGGCTAACAGTCTTTCTGATGAGTGCCTCCCGGTCATCCATCATGATGAAACGGTCAAGGATGCTTGGCTTCATCTTGCCGCTCTCTACTCAAAGGGGGCTCAGATGTCTCGCATCTATACTCTGTATATGGACCTCTTTGCTCTTCCCTCCATGTCTCCTGCCGCTGATTACCAACAGGTTCAGGCTCTCGGAGTCGAGATTCTCCAGAATCTTCCCTTCTCTGCGGATCTAGCTGAGCAACACAAGCACTTCCAGGAGATTCTATTTGTGTGCTATCTTCTGCGACTTCCTGAGTCTTATGACATGATTTGTCAACAGATCCTTGGTGAGGCGGATTCTCCCACCTTGGATGCCATTGCTGCCGCATCTCCGTGGCTACCTCTCTGTTACAACGTCCGCTGTTATCCTCCCCTCCTCAACCGGACCACTATGCTCACCAGACTCAGCGGAGTGGCTCTGGTGGCCACAATCACCAATCCGGCGAGCGCGTTCCTTCCCGTTTTCTATGCTCTCACTGTGGCCGCACCGACCATATGGTTGATTGCTGCTGGAAGAAGCATCCTCATCTTCGACCCACTGGGGATGCTTCCATCTCCTCTTCAAAACAATCCGCCTCGGTGGTCACGCCTTCAGGTAGTTCCCACGTCGTTACTCAAGGTAAATAACTGATCGACTCTAGTGCTACCAATCATATGACCGACAATCCTCAGTGTTTTTCTCTCTTAGAAACACATGATCGATTGCCCCCGGTCTTTATTGCGGACTGTTCTCCCTCACCGGTCAATGAGACGGGAGTGGTTCAATTCACTCCATCTCTTCGCTTGAAGGATACCCTCTACGTTCCCAAGTTTTCTTGCAATTTATTATCTGTTACTTCTCTTTGCAAGCAACTACAGTGTTCCGTCACATTCACTCATACTTCTTGTTCTTTTCAGGATCAGGGATCCCAACGAACGATTGCTATTAGAACTGAGAGCGACAACCTCTACTTCCTCGACAATGTTTCCGCTTTGTCCGCCTTCTCCTCTTCTTCTAAAGATCTTCTACAGTGGCACCTTCGCCTTGGTCATGCTCCTCCATGACTTCTTCATCAGCTTCTGCTCCACCTTCCTCCGTAGAGTCCTTCTATCAACTGTGACGCATGTCAGCTTGGCAAGCATCACCGCTCCTTCCCACCGATGCAAGGTTGTGGATCTTTCCGACCATTTGATCTAGTTCACTCCGATATCTGGGGTCCTGCTCCTACCCTCACCATAGGTTGGGGTAGTTCATATTTTGTAACTTTTATTGACAATTTCTCCCGCTGTACGTGGGTGTATCTCTTAAAAGATCGCTTTGAATTATTCTCTGTATGAACATCTTTTAATTTTATGATTAAGACTCAGTTTGATGTCTCTATTAAAATCTTTCGTTCTGATAATGCAAAGGAATATATTAGTCATGATTTTTCTTCTTTCTGTATGCAAAATGAAATTGTTCATCAAACTAGCTGTGTCTATATCTCACAGCAAAATGGCGTGACGGAATGCAAAAACCGTCACCTCCTTGATTTCGCTGGCACTCTGATAACACAAATGCAAGTTCCTCGCTCCTATTGGGGCTATGCCGTTCTCGTCTCCTGCTATCTCATCAATCACATTCTCTCCACAATTCTCCATGGTCAAACCCCATTCTCCATTCTCTATCTGGGTAAGGATCTGTTTTCTCTCCCTCTGCGTATCTTTGGGTGCACGGCTTTTGTGCACGCTCCCTCCGCCACCCGTTACAATCTCTCCTCATGTGCCACCAAATGTGTTTTTCTGGGTTACTCTACCACTCAGAAATGTTTTGACCCATTCTTCGCAGGCAGTTCGTCTCCGCAGACGTAACCTTCTTCGAAAATACGTCATATTTCTCTCGCGATTGCTCCTTTCTTCCTGATACTCCGGCTCCTACTGTCCCCTCCGTCCCGTCTACACCTAACGAGATATCTCCTCTGATGTGTCCACCGTCTCCTCCTCCTCTCTCCACCTCCGCTGTCTTCTGCTTCTCCGCAGCCGTCTCTCTACTCCTGGGCCAACTCTCTCCGACACGGATGCACCAGAAACTAAGGAACACGCCGACCTAGATCTTCCCATTGTTCTTCGCAAAGGGGTGCGGACATGTACCCAACACTCGCTAGTTGCTGTTATTTCCTATGCTCGTCTTACTCCTTCTCGCAGGACATTTGCATTATCGATCTCTGTCATTGCCACTCCCCGCACCTACCAGGAAGCCCTTGTTATTCCTCATTGGAAGGTAGCTATGGATGAGAAAATTGCAACCCTCACTGAGCGGGGTACATGAACCCTTGTTCCTCCTCCGTTGGGCACCGATGTTGTTGGTTGTCGGTGGGTCTTTGTTGTGAAGTTCAGTCTAGACGGTAGTGTGGATCGTTACAAGGCATGTTTTGTCGCCAAAGGCTTCACTCAGGCTTATGGTATTGATTATTTTAACACCTTCTCTCACATTGCTCGTCTCAGCACTATTCGGGTTCTCCTCTCTGTGGTCGTCAACAGAGATTGGCCAATTTCCCAACTGGATGTCAAAATGCATTTCTCTACCGTGATCTTCAGGAAGATGTCTACATGGAGCAACCTCTTGGGTATGTTGCTCAGGGGGAGACACAGGTATGTCGGCTGAAGAAAACCATTTATGGCATAAAGCAAAGCCCTCGGGCTTTGTTTGATAAGTTTAGTGGCATTGTGGCGGCCATAGGTTTACTAGGAGTTCCACCGATCACTCATTGCTCATTCGGAAAATCTCCCTGGGGCTGGTGGTTCTTGTCGTATATATGGATGATATTCTTCTCATTGGAGATGACCAGGCTAGAATAGCCATGAGAAAGAAATATCTCTGTCAACACATGGTCACGAAGGATATGGGTTCCCCAAAATACTTTCTGGGGATAGAAATCTCTCGAAATCCCAACTCCTTGGTCCTCTCCCAACGTAAGTATGCTCTTGATATTCTTAAAGAGACAGGGTTGACTAGGGCTAAACCTGCCTGATGCCCCATGACTACTGGAGAAGATAAAACCTGGACAGATGACTTGCCTCCTCCATCAGATGTTACGAGGTACATGTGTCTGGTCGAAAATCTCATTTATCTCACGGTAACTAGACCCGACATCTCCTACGTTGTAGGCATGGTTAGCTAGTTCATGCAAGCTCCTAGGAAGTGTCATCTGCAGTCTGATCTGAGAATATTGGAATATGTTAAAGCAGCGTCATGTAAAGGATTACTGTTTTAAAAGAATGGTCATTTGAAGGTTGAAGCATACTCGGATTCTAGCTATGTTAATTGATGACAAAGGAGATCGCAAGTCCACATCGGGCTTTTAGACATTTGTGGGGGGAAACCTTGTGAGCTGGAAGTGTAAGAAACAGTCGATCGTCTCCAGGTCTAGTGCAGAAGCGGAATATCGAAGTATGGCGTCAACCATATGTGAATTAAAGTGGTTGCAAGCTCTCATGCTTTACTTAGGAGAGGTCTACAACCATTATCTACCTATGTTTTGCGACAACAAGACCGCTATATATATTTCTAAAAATCTGGTCTTTCATGAGAGGACAAAGCACATTGAAGTCGACTGCCATTTTATTCGGGAAGAGATTTCGAAGAAACAGATCTGTACTCCCTTCGTTACCTCCGACAACGAGTTAGCAGATATCTTCATCAAGCCTGTGTCTACTTCCTTTTTCATATTTGCAACAAGACGGACATGATTGATATATATGCTCTAACTTAAGGGGGAGTGTTGATGTATGGTGTCCGGGCGGTTTGGCGGTCTGCCCCAGGCGGCTTGGAGACCGCACGGTCTGGTGGTCTGCCCCTGGCGACTTGGAGACCGCGCGGTATGGCGGTTTCTCTCCAGTGATTTGCATGTTGATTGTTGCTGATTGGTGACCGGGTGGTTTGGCGGCTTGACACAGACGACTTGAATACAATGTCGGCTTGTCTTCTCTTCATTGTGGTTGTCGGGCGGTTAGTCTAACCACGCGGCTTGTATAGTGACTTGTTCATGTAATTATTAGTCTTATATTGCTTATTTCTAATCTTTTTCATCTCCTCCATTCTATAAAAGGGATGTCATACCTTTGTAAACATTACATTTTTTGGATAATAAATTCTGTTAGTCCAAATTTTCGGTCTACTTTTTCTTGTTCGCACAACTCTTTACCAACTTGCTTTAGTTATTTATGTGTGTGTTTTGACAGTTTTCTTTATATATACAAATATTTACATAAATATAACATATATATATACTATATTAAAAATAAATATGCTGGCCTGCCAATAACGTGTCCACAGAAATCTCGAAAATATTCTGACCGTCAATATGATTACATTAAACAAGAATTGTTCATCTAAAGTCAAAAACTAAATAAGTAAGGAGGGAGAGGTGAGGCTCACTGTCATAAATAGTCATAAATAGAAAGAATGATGGAATAATTGGAGAGAGAGAGTAGAGAGAAAAAGACAGGAGAGAAATGTGACATTTTCTTATATATGTTATCATTTGATTATTCTTAAAAGTGTCCCTGTTTAATATCCTTGGGAATTTCTATTTTGACTGTAAATTTCTATGTAGAGATAATTAATGGAGAAACTCTCACATTAATTAGAAAAAATAGTTTTTATGATTGGAGATTTATATTTTGTTAATTAAAAAATGTTCTGAGTTAACTTTGATTTTTGCAAATAATATTATATTATATTATATACAAGTGACAGGCACGGGCCTTCGGCCCTGGAGGCATTCAGCGGGGGTGCAACAATCGGTGGGGTGCGACATTCGGCGGGGTGCGACATTCGTCTGGATGCGACATTCGCCGGGATGCGACATTCGCCGGTGGTGCAACATTTGTCTTGGGGACGACATTTGTCGTGGGTGGGGACATTTGTCGTGAGCGGCGACATTTGTCGTGCACGGCAACATTGGTCGTGGATAATACCCGCCCCTATGGCCTCGCGCGACAGTACCCGACTGACGACGGCGGGCTTTGCCCGCTCCCGGTGTTGAAGCGAAAAATGACCTCAACGAATGTTCACAAACCAGGGTGCAGCCGACGCCTACTTCTCTCAAACCTCGACCCTTGACTGGCTACTAAGGTCCTAAGACTGACCCAAAGCCTCAGCAGGGAGGTCCCACCTCACACCCGGAAGATCTCTGAGAGCTTCCTCTCCAAAGCCAAATGCTGGGCTGGGAGCTCTTCAGAAAGTACTAGAGTTGGAGAATAATGAAAGCTTGCTTTCCAAAGAGCCCTTATGGGTCTATTTATAGCATTCTCTTGACCTGAAAATACTGAAATACCCCTGACGGGTCTGCCAGTAGCCGAATTCCGCTGTCATCGCAGGGGCATATAGATAATTTTACCCGAGGATAATGAAATAATAAAATAATCTTTTCCTGGGCGCCAGGCCCTACCACATGGACCCACCTGGCGAGAACTCCGGCCGAGAAGGCTCTCGCCGGGTCCCAATTGAGCTTACCTTGGCGAGAGCTCCGACCAAGAAGGCTCTCGTCCTTGGTGGTCTTAATGCCATTATCGTTGAAGGCTCACCCAATGCCCTCTCGCCTACCTCTGGGCGGGAGCTCCCTCAAGGCAAAAGATCGTCTAGCCTGAAGCCCGAAGCCTGGCGCGAAGGGTCTCACCTACAGCTAGGCGGGAGCCCCTTAAGAAGTGGGAACTCTGTTGATTTGCCCTTGGGCTAGCCTGAGGCTAGCCCAACTCAGACCACTGAAGCTTCTGGGTTCTACCCAGCGAATATGGGATTGTACATAATCCCCGCTCTT
Source organism: Platanthera zijinensis (assembly GCA_039513925.1). Classification (NCBI taxonomy): domain Eukaryota; kingdom Viridiplantae; phylum Streptophyta; class Magnoliopsida; order Asparagales; family Orchidaceae; genus Platanthera; species Platanthera zijinensis. The sequence goes on from CM077079.1 coordinate 275,942,586, forward strand.
TTCGAGCTGGCCTTGCGCTCGACAAGACAAGTCCAACCCCAAAATATTCGCTGGACACGTGCCTGTCAGCCAAGAGAATCTTTCGGTGGGCCCTACTGCGGCTATAAATACGCGCTGACAGGCGACCATAATTCTTGCCTCTGAACTACTGTTTCTTGACTGAGCTCTCGCCTGGGATTTTTTGCGCGAGACCACGATGTATGCTAAATGCGCTGCCAAGCCACTTCCGCAGGACCTTCAAGATCGGTTAATCGCGGCTCAGGCGCGAGCCCTGGCGAACAGTGCTGCGGTAGCACCCTGGCTATCGAGGAAATCTCCAACCGCTGATCCTTCTGAGCCGAAAAAGAAAAAAGAAAAGAGAAAAGAGAAGGTGGTCCGGCGAGACCTTGCTCGCGAAAACAGGGATCCACCTTCTTCTACTCCAAATCCAGTGGGGGACCCCTCCCCGCAAAAAGTATGCCTTCCGACTATGCCTACCGAGATGATTACATTATAGGACCAATAGCTAACGTGACCTCTCGCAGGAGTCTGTTCCAAATAAAAACGCTGGGTCTTCCTCGATTCCCCCAAACTTGTCAGCTCCCCCTCCTCAGGATCAAACGAGGGTCTCGGCGGCAATTCCTTCGGTCGAGATCCGGATGATAGGTACATTTTCTGTCACTTCTCAATACTTTAACCATGCCCTTTCTTTTCTGAACTGTCTTCTCGCAGTGCCAGCTTCCGTCGACCCGGGTCTCGTCACCCGGAAGATGAGGCGAGAACTGTTGAACTGCCTCCCCCAGCGGCTAATCCCGCCCTGCAGGCGGGAAGGGTGGCTTCTGAACCTTCCGCTACTTCCAAGGATGTCGATCATCCTTAAGAGAAGATAACTTCCCCCATGCTTCCGCCAGGTCGGGATCATCGTGCGCAAGCCATTCCGCCCGGGGCGAGGCAAGCCTCTTCACCTCCTTTATGGAACCGATAAGGGGGGGGGGGGGTCGGGCCTTCTCGTCCGACGTCAGTCGACGGTTCTCGCCGGACTGCAGGTATGCGAGACATTCTTGTCAGCTAATCGTTACGCCTTAATCAAATCCTTGGGCGCTCTTTTGCAGGGGATCCCAGCTCGCGGTCGGGAGCCAACGAGGGAGAAGAGGAAGAAGAAGAAGAAGATGGCGAGGGCTCCCCCCTCCCTTCGTCTGGCGAGATAGAGGAAACCTTGAACATCGCCGGGAACGCGAAGGGGCGAAGGAGGAAGATCTCGGCCATTTTGTCCAAGCTCATCCAGCGAGACCGTGCTCATACCGCCACGGCGAAAGTGTTTCGCGAATCCGTGGAGCAAAGGCTGGAAGCTCTGGAGCGAGATTTCTTCTTGGGCGAGACTGATTGACCGGGAGGGCCTACTGCCGAGTCTTCGCCAGGGAGATGCATCGCGCAGATCCGGGATCATGCTCGGCGGATCAACCTAGGGTGTACCACCCTGTCATCCTATTTCAACCCGCTGGTGCCTCCAAGAACTAGGCGGCGGGAACGAGGACGATGACGCTGGGAACCCTACTAGTCCTCTAGATCTCGCCTCTTCTCTCTTCGTAGCCTACCCTTCTGCCAATGTACCTTCATGCTTGTTTGTAATAACAATTATTATTATCAATTTTATTCAGCTCTCGCCAGCGAGAGCATGCCATTATCCGTCTCTTCTTTTATTGTGCTGCGATTTTAAGAATATGTGCCGGAACTAGGATGTTTGCGCCGAAACTAGGATGCTTGCGCCGAAACTAGGATGCTTGCGCCGAAAATAGGATGTTTGCGCTGAAACTAGGATGCTTGCGCCGATTAGAAACGATGACGCGAACTGGGATGCTTGCGCCGAAACTAGGATGCTTGCGCCGATTAGAAACGATGGCGCGAATTGGGATGCTTGCGCCGAAACTAGGATGGTTGCGCCGATTAGAAACGAGTGTTGATTGCTGTCATCCCGAGGGGGAAAACCGAGGCGTCGCCGGCCCAGATCGTGACAGCTGTACTCCGCCGTTATTTTCTCTCTCTATCGGACGGAGCCGTAATGATCACGGTTCCCTATAAATAGGGAAGTCCACCAACCGCATTTACTTCTCCGATCCGGAACCTCAACTCCCTTTCATTGCTCTCGCACTCTTGCTTCCGCCTCTACCTCTCTATAGCTTTGCTCTTACCCATAAACCAAAATGTCGGGCGAGAATGAGGGTCGCGCTCATTGCGCGAAAGCGTTCCGAAAGCATCTCTTTCCTTCCTGCACTCTTACCCTGGACGAGTACAACATGATCGTCAACCGCTTCATTCCTGCGGGCTTCTCGGCGAGGAACCCGGGTAATCATGACAAGGTGAATACCCCGGGGTGGGAGAACTTGCCATCCCCCTCGAACATTTTGAGGTGGGTTTCCGCCTTCCCCTCTGGCCGGAGATTCGCCAAGCTCTCCGCTACTACGGGGTAGTTCCCGCCCAGCTGAACCTGAACTCCGTCGCGATCCTTGTGGCGTTCATATGCTACATGCGATCCGAGAGGATCGAGTTCAGCCTGTCAATCTTCCGGAAGCTGTTCAACTTCCGCGCCAAAGGAGGGGTGGTCTTCTTCTTCGGGCAGCTGCTCAAGACCACCGGTCTCGCCAACAAACATCACCACTAGGGCGAGAAGTTCGTCTACGTCACCGACGACTTCGACAACGTCCCGCTCCAGCCTGTACAGTACGAGGATGCCGCCTATAAGCCGCCCGCTCTGGGGTCGCGCGAGAGCGCAATTCTGGAGTTCTTTGGCACGAAGGAGTTCGACGTCCACTTCCTCCGGCGAGACGTCGACTCCCTTCCTCCCGTCCACCGGGCGAAGGTATGGTCTTGCCCTAGATTTGATTCATTGTCAGGATCTTCTTGTGCTAAATGGTGGCAACTTTGCAGGAGAGCGGGAGGTCCCCCTGCGCCAACCTTTCGCTGAGGCCCAGGGTGTCGAGAGTCGGGCCGCGAGAGATTCTCTCGCTCTCGCGCGAGCTAGCGCTCGCGCCTGCCGGGATGAACCGGCTCATCCCTTGCCGCCAAAAGCCAAGAAGCGGAAAGGCACCATTACCGCCCTCCGATCGTTGAATAGGCCAAAGCCGTCTGCTGCCGAGAAGGGGAAATCCTTGGCAGCATCGCTCGTCCAATATCCCCCCCCCGGGCAGGTCCTTCGAAGGGATTCTACAGAGGGCCAGCAAGATGGATGCTGCTGCCAGGAGCCGTGTCGAGGCTTCCGCCGGGAACCCACCGGCCGCAAGCGAGGCTGGGGGAGAAGGGGCCGTTGCCGAGACCTCTGCCCGGACTCCGCCCAAGGAGGTGCCAAAAGGGCACAGAAACTACGGTTTCAGCGTGAAGTACCTCGACGCTGAGGGGAAGCCTCAGCTCCAGTGGGACCCCGCGTCCAACCTGATCAAGGTTTCGACGCTCCTTCCCAGCTGGGCGGAGCGAGACGAGGTCACTGGCGAGGCCTTCTCGCTAGGCTATGGACTCTACAGCCGAGAGGACGCCATCGTCTACAACCGGATGCCCACCCGGCTCTTGGCCTTCGACTCCACCCAGGCCCTGCTGCGCGGGTTCGAGCTCGCACACATGTGCGCTCGCCGGAGCATCAACATAAATAAGAATTTCACGGATATGTACAAGGCGAGGGATGGAGCGGTGACACAAGCGCGTGCCTTGGATAAAGAGCTCGCGAGTGCTCAGCAGGAGCTGGCGAATGCTCAACAACTGCTATCCCTACGCCCCGCAGCCGAGGTAAGCGAGACCTTCCTGGACCCTTGTTCTCGCTTCTTGAAGCCACGTTTGTGCAACATTTCTCTGAGCTGATCTCTTTTCCACAGGATTCCGTCCCATCCATGGCGCTCCGCGCGGAGCTGGCTGACGTGCGCTGCGAGAACGTCCTGCTGAGGGACCAACTCCGGCGTGCGGAAGCAGCGAAAGGCCCGCCTCCTCCAACGCTTGACGAAAGGCTGAAGAGTCACTACTTCTCGGAGTACGACATCGACAAGCTGCTGCAGGCGAATGCCCATGCCACCGTCAAGCTCACCCTCGAGACGTTGCAGGACGGGAAGCTGCTGCGGGAGGTGGGCGAGACCATCATTGCCGACCAACTCCTTCCATGGCTCTTCGACCCCATCCCGAGGCCTCCAGGTGCGCCCGACTCCCCGCCCTCGGACATCCCAAAGCCTTCTACCGCTGTCGGCGAGATGTCCGAGGCGAGCTCTGGTGAGGGATCCGGCGAGGATTCGAGCGAGAGCACCAGCGGTGATTACAGCGCGCCCCCTTGAAGGGTCTTTTCTTTTGTTATTATTCTCTTTTGTAATGAGCGAGAAGCTCCAAACTCCTGTAATTTATTATTAAATATAATGCAATGTTTTACTTCTCCTTGTCGATGTGTTTGCTTGAATGAGTAGGTTAGTCAGCCAAGTGACTTCCGCGCGGGCTTCCGCCGAGACCCTTAGTCTCCTTAGGGTAACCTTCCTTAGAGATCAATTAGGCGGGAGCTTGCGCTATCGATTAGTTCGTCCTACCCAGGTCTGCCGGAAGCCTTCTTCGGCGAGGTCCCCCTAGCCGATACCTTCGGGCCGAGACCTCTACTGGCCGAGACCTTTAGGGCCTCGTCTCCGATCTAGGCCAGGGCCGTGTCAAAACATCTTCCGGCAAACTAAACCTATACCCCACCGACGAGCCTTTGGACCTGCCAGCTTGATGGGATCCTGCGCAGCGGGTCTACCTAGGGCCGTGCTGAGCTCGTCGTAACGCAGAGTAACTACAAATCAAGAGCCAAGGACCAAGAGTCAAGGACTCAACCTATCCCCCACAGGCGAGCCTTCGGACCTGCCAGCTAGATGAGAGCCTGCGCAGCGGGTCTACCTGGGGCCGAGCCGAGCTCGGGGTGTCGATAAAGATCAAACTCAACCTCTCCCCCACAGGCGAGCCTTTCGACCTGCCAGCTAGATGAGAGCCTGCGCAACGGGTCTACCTGGGGCCGAGCCGAGCTCGGGGTGTTGATGAAGATCAAACAAAACCTCTCCCCCACAAGCGAGCCTTCGGACCTGCCAGCTAGATGAGAGCCTGCGCAACGGGTCTACCTGGGGCCGAGCCAAGCTCGGGGTGTTGATGAATATCAAACCAAACCTCTCCCCCACAGGCGAGCCTTCGGATCTTCCAGCTAGATGAGAGCCTGCGCAGCGGGTCTACCTGGGGCCGAGCCGAGCTCGGGGTGTTGATGAAGATCAAACCAAACCTCTCCCCCACAGGCGAGCCTTCGGACCTGCCAGCTAGATGAGAGCCTGCGTAGCGGGTCTACCTGGGGCCGAGCCGAGCTCGGGGTGTTGATGAAGATCAATCCAAACCTCTTCCCCACAGGCGAGCCTTCGGACCTGCCAGCTAGATGAGAGCCTGCGCAGCGGGTCTACCTGGGGTCGAGCCGAGCTCGGGGTGTTGATGAAGATCAAACCAAACCTCTCCCCCACTGGCGAGCCTTCAGACCTTCCAGCCAGATGAGAGCCTGCGCAGCGGGTCTACTTGGGGCCGAGCCGAGCTCGGGGTGTTGATGAAGATCAAACCAAACCTCTCCCCCACAGGCGAGCCTTCGGACCTGTCAGATAGATGAGAGTCTGCGCAGCGGGTCTACCTGGGGCCGAGCCGAGCTCGGGGTGTTGATGAAGATCAAACCAAACCTCGCCCCCACAGGCGAGCCTTCGGACTTGCCAGCTAGATGAGAGCCTGCGCAGCGGGTCTACCTGGGGCCGAGCCGAGCTCGGGGTGTTGATTAAAATCAAACCAAACCTCTCCCCCACAGGCGAGCCTTCGGACCTGCCAGCTAGATGAGAGCCTGCGCAGCGGGTCTACCTGGGGCCGAGCCGAGCTCGGGGTATTGATGAAGATCAAACCAAACCTCTCCCCCACAGGCGAGCCTTCGGACCTGCCAGTTAGATGAGAGCCTGCGCAGCGGGTCGACCTGGGGCCGAGCCGAGCTCGGGGTGTTGATGAAGATCAAACCAAACCTCTCCCCCACAAGCGAGCCTTCAGACCTGCCATCTAGATGAGAGCCTGCGCAGCGGGTCTACCTGGGGACGAGACGAGCTTGGGGTATCAAACCAAACCTCTCCCCCACAGGCGAGCCTTCGGACCTGCCAGCTAGATGAGCCTGTGCAGCGGGTCTACCTGGGGCCGAGCCGAGCTCGAGGTGTTGATGAAGATCAAACCAAACCTCTCCCCCACAGGCGAGCCTTCGGACCTGCCAGCTAGATGAGAGCCTGTGCAGCGGGTCTACCTGGGGCCGAGCCGAGCTCGGGGTGTTGATGAAGATCAAACCAAACCTCTCCCCCGCAGGCGAGCCTTCGGACCTACCAGCTAGATGAGAGTCTGCGCAGCGGGTCTACCTGGGGCTGACCCGAGCTCGGGGTGTTAATGAAGATTAATCCAAACCTCTCCCCCACAGGCGAGCCTTCAGACCTGCCAGCTAGATGAGAGCCTGCGCAGCGGGTCTACCTGGGGCCGAGCCGAGCTCGGGGTGTTGATGAAGATCAAACAAAACCTCTCCCCCACAAGCGAGCCTTCGGACCTGCCAGCTAGATGAGAGCCTGCGCAGCGGGTCTACCTGGGGCCGAGCTGAGCTCGGGATGTTGATGAAGATCAAACCAAACCTCTCCCCCACAGGCGAGCCTTCGGACCTACCAGCTAGATGAGAGCCTGCGCAGCGGGTCTACCATGGGCCGAGCTGAGCTCGGGATGTTGATGAAGATCAAACCAAAACTCTCTCCCACAGGCGAGCCTTCAGACCTGCCAGCTAGATGAGAGCCTGCGCAGCGGGTCTACCTGGGGCCGAGTCGAGCTCGGGGTGTTGATGAAGATCAAACCAAACCTCCCCCATAGGTGAGCCTTCAGACCTGCCAGCTAGATAAGAGCTTGCGCAGCAGGTCTACCTGGGGCCGAGCCGAGCTCGGGGTGTTGATGAAGATCAAACCAAACCTCTCCCACGCATGCGAGCCTTCGGACCTGCCAGCAAGATAAAAGCCTGCGCAGCGGGTCTACCTGGGGCCGAGCCGAGCTCGGGGTGTTGATGAAGATCAATCCAAACCTCTCCCCCACAGGCGAGCCTTCGGACCTGCCAGCTAGATGAGAGCCTGCGCAGCGGGTCTACTTGGGGCCGAGCCGAGCTCGGGGTGTTGATGAAGATCAATCCAAACCTCTCCCCCACAGGCGAGCCTTCGGACCTGCCAGCTAGATGAGAGCCTGCGCAGCGGGTCTACCTGAGGCCGAGCCGAGCTCGGGGTGTTGATGAAGATCAAACCAAACCTCTCCCCCACAGGCGAGCCTTCGGACCTGCCAGCTAGATGAGAGCCTGCGCAGCGGGTCTACCTGGGGCCGAGCCGAGCTCGGGGTGTTGATGAAGATTCCTTCAACCAGACCTATTCTACCATTAGGATGAGAAGATATAGTCGGTCAAAGCAAAAAGCATTATGGTAGTATTTTTGGAGACAGTCAATGTTTTGAAATGGTAACATTGAAAATATAATATTTATTTACAACATTACAAACTTCTCTCCCCTTACAGGTAGAGGCGTTTTAAGTCATCACCGCTCCAGGTGTGGCTCATGGTCCTTCCCTCCACATCCTGGAGGTAGTAACCCTCATTAGCCAGAGTCTTCTCTACTATGTAAGGCCCTTCCCAGCCGGGGTTGAGCTTGCCAATTGGGGCCAACCTTCCTGCCGCGTCGACCTTTTTCAGCACTAGGTCCCCCTCGATGAATTGCTTGACTCTAATGTGCTTATCGAAGTACCTGGCCATTCGCCGTTTGATCTCTTCTTGCCTGATGGCAGCAACATCTCGCAGCTCTTCCACCATATCCAACGAGAGGCGCAACTCTTCCTCGTTCCCCAACCTCCAAGCTTCGCTTCCTTCACCCGTGGTCGTGACCCGTGGAGACCGAACCTCGAACTCCGCCGGGAGGACAACCTCACATCCATGAGAGAGATTGAAGGGGGTCTCCCCTGTGGCCGTGTTCGGAGTTGTTCGCAAGTCCCACAGGACGGAAGGGAGTTGCTCCACCCAATTATTCTTCAGGTTTTCCACCTTCTTCTTGAGCAAGTTCACAATGATCTTGTTCGCTGCTTCCACCCGGCCATTGCTCCGGGGGTGATGGCCTGGATAGAGGCAAACCTGAGATCTATCCCCAATTGAGTACAGAAGCTGATGAACTCTTCGCTGGCAAACTGGGGACCATTATCCATCACTATCGCTTGGGGTAGCCCATGCCTGCATATGATTTCCCCCCAAACAAAGTTCCTGATGACCTGAGAGGTAACCTTGGCTAGAGCTTTGATCTCCAGCCACTTTTAGAAGTAATCGATCATGACTAGGAGGAACCTCCTCTGCCCGCTAGCTAGAGGAAAGGGTCCAACTAGATCCATGCCCCAAATGGCGAAGGGCCATGGTGCCGTGATGCTTCGAAGTCTTTGAGCGGACAAAAGCTGGAGGGGAGCGTACACTTGACACTTTAGGCATCTCTTCGCAAACTCAACTGCATCCTTCCTCAAGGTCTGCCAGAAATACCATTACCTCAAACGTCCTTCCTCCTGAGTGACTGCAGCACTCTCCCGAATGTACCTCTTCCAGGATCCTCGGGGCCTCCTCCTCGGTCACACATCTCGCAAGGAGCCTTGACAACATCTTCCGGTGCAAGCCCCTTCTAGCATCAGGTAGTAGGCTGCCTTTCGCCTGAAGCTCTTCGCATCCTTGACCTCCGCTAACAGCTCACCTGTGGTAAGGAAGGTCACCAACGGGTCTACCCATGAGGATCGCCGACCTACCTCCATCAACTCCCCTTCTTCAATTGTCGGTCGGAATAGTTCAGTTAAGGTTCCTCCTCCCCGAGGTCCAAACTTTGCCAATCGATCAGCTGCTGTGCTTTCTTCCCTGGGAACATGTTGAATAGAGAAAGAACGGAAACCTCCGATGATTGCCCTTACCTTGGATAGATACTTCACGAGGGTAGGCTCCGAGCCTCAAACTCCCCTCGGATCTGCGATGCTACCACCATTGAGTCGGTGAAGGTCTCCACATCCTGAATCTCCAACTCCTTTGCCAATCGAAGGCAGGCTATCATAGCCTCATACTCCGCTTGATTATTGGTTACGGGGAAGTGGAAAGCCACCGCCTATTCTGTGGTAACCCCTTGAGGACTCACCAACACTACACCCCTCCCAGGGAGTGCTTTCCCGAGGCCCCATCGACCATCATCCTCCACGCTTCCTGCGGCTTCGGCTCTTCTTTCTCAGCTTCAGTGACATAGTCTGCCAGAAAGTCCGCCACGGCCTGAGCTTTGATGGAGAGTCTCAGAACAAAAGAGATGTCGAACTCGCTGAGTTCGATGGACCACTTTGCCAGCCTTCCTGAGTGCTCTACCCTCGAAGACCTTACGAAGGGGATGGTCAGTTACCACCCTAATCGAGTGCGCTTGAAAGTAAGGACGAAGCTTCCTAGCCGAGACGATCAAGGCATACGCAAGCTTCTCTAGGATGGGATATCGGAGCTCCGCCTTTCTCAAGATTCGGCTTACGTAGTAGACGGGTAGCTGTTTCTTCCCTTCTTCGAAGTCGAGAACCTCAACAGAAAACCCCTGTGCAGATCTTCAAAGCTGTAGATTGAGCTCGCCGGCAACTGGTGGAACCAGTCCCTGGCCTTCTCTTTCAGAGTGATGACAAAAAGCCTACACTTGAAGGCATCCGACATTTGCCTGATTGACACCACATCTTCGAACCACTGCACGTGCTGAACCGGGTCATCCTTCCCGGTGTAGTAGGTCATATCCGGCTCCTGGAACCCCTCCGACACTGGAGCCGAGATAATGAGCTCACTAAAAGGGGTCTCGCCCCCTGCCTGGCGAGAGGGCACGTCCCGCAACCTCGACTGGCTAGACCGATCCGCGAGACCGTGCCCGGGGAAAAGCTCCCGCACTATCGCCTCCCTCTCGCCCAGATCCACCGAAACTTCCTTTCCGGGATGCTGGCCTGGGAAGAACTCTCGCGCTGCCACATCCCTCTCGCCTGCCTCCACTGGGACTTCCTTCCCGGGGCGCTGCCCTGGGGTGTTCTCGCCTAACCGCGAGACCACCTCCACTGGAACCTGCGGCGTCTCCCACTCATTCCTTGTCGAGAAGGCCAAGCTGATCGTCTACAGGACCTCTCGCCTGAAGTCCTCTAACATCTTTCTTGTTGCTTCCTCTCCCCGAGTGGGGGATCCTCCTGCGTCAGATCCTTCACCTTCACCTCTTACCATGGGACTTGACTCAAGATTTTCTTGCACCGACTGCTTTCACGCTCATCGCATCAGAACTGTTGAAGCCAAAAATGACCTCAACGAATGTTCACAAACCAGGGTGCAGCTGACGCCTACTTCTCTCAAACCTCGACCCTTGACTGGCTGCTAAGGTCCTAAGACTGACCCAAAGCCTCAGTAGGGAGGTCTCACCTCACACCCGGAAGATCTCTGAGAGCTTCCCCTCCAAAGCCAAATGCTGGGCTGGGAGCTCTTCAGAAAGCAGTAGAGTTGGAGAATAATGAAAGCCTGCTTTCCAAAGAGCCCTTATGGGTCTATTTATAGCCTTCCCTTGACCTGAAAATACTTAAATACCCCTGACGGGTCTGCCAGTAGCCGAATTCCGCTGTCATCGCTGGGGCATATAGGTAATTTTACCCGAGGATAATGAAATAATAAAATAATCTTTTCCTGGGCGTCAGGCCCTACCACATGGACCCACCCGGCGAGAACTCCGGCCGAGAAGGCTCTCGCCGGGTCCCAATTGAGCTTACCTTGGCGAGAGCTCCGGCCAAGAAGGTTCTCGCCCTTGATGGTCTTAATGCCATTGTCGTTGAAGGCTCACCCAATGCCCTATCGCCTACCTCTGGGCGGGAGCTCCCTCAAGGCAGAAGCTCGTCTAGCCTGAAGCCCGAAGCCTGGCGCGAAGGGTCTCTCCTACAGCTAGGCGGGAGCCCCTTAAGAAGCGGGAACTCTGTTGATTTGCCCTGGGCTAGCCTGAGGCTAGCCCAACTCAGACCACTGAAGCTTCTGGGTTCTACCCAGCGAATATGAGGTTGTACACCCGGCGGGCTCCGCCCGACCCACAACATATACATATGAGTACTCAAAATGATCGTAAAAATAAATAAATCAAGAATACAATTTTTATTTTGTAAAACAAATTATATTTTAACGTTAAAACATTAATTTTTCTCTTATCATTTCTACATAGAGACAATAGGTTTAGGATATCTAGTGTTTTTATTTTTTGTATTTTAATATTGTAAAGTTGTGTAAATACCTAAAAGATATTGTCTTTATAATATACTAATATAAAGTTTGGAATAATTGTGTAATTATGAATACAACTATAAAGGCAATATAGGGACATCAGACAATGTTTCACCAAAGAGTAGTTTTCGTATATTGATATAGATATATACTATTATATGAAAGAAAAATATTTTTTTAGGAAATATTGGAGAGAGAGAGAGGGCATGCAGACATCAACCTCTTAAACATTTAATATAAATCTTTCTATTTTTATTAATTTAAATTTATATAGAATTATTATGTATTCTTAAATACAAAAAAAATTACGAGTGGACGCAGTGTGAGTTTGCGAGTGGTCGCACGGGGCATTGGGTCCCGCCACATGTATTGTCGCGGTTGGCCAAGGAGCGGAGCCTATATATATATAATTACGAGTGGCCAAGTGACAGGCACGGGCCTTCGGCCCTGAGGGCATTCGTCCCTGGGGGCATTCGGCGGGGGTGCGACAATCGGCGGGGTGCGACATTCGGCGGGGTGCGACATTCGTCGTGATGCGACATTCGTCGGTGGTGCGACATTTATCGTGGGGACGACATTTGTCGTGGGCTGCGACATTTGTCATGGGCGGCAACATTTGTCCTCGCGCGACAGTACCCGTCGACATTTGTCGTGGGCGGCAACATTTGTCGTGGGCGGCAACATTTGTCGTGGACGACAACATTTGTCGTGGGCGGCAACATTTGTTGTGGACATTACCCGCCCATATGGCCTCGCGCGACAGTACCCGACCGGCGACGGCGGGCTCCTCCCGACCCGTAACATATACATATGAGTATTCAAAATGACCGTAAAAAAATATAAATCAAGAATATAATTTTTATTTTGTAAAACAAATTATATTTTAACGTTAAAACATTAATTTTTCTCTTGTCATTCCTACGCTAGAGATAATAGGTTTAGGGTATCTAGTGTATTTATTTTTTGTATTTTAATATTGTAAAGTTGTGTAATTACCTAAAAGGATATTGTCTTTATAATATAATAATATAAAGTTTTGTATAATTGTGTAATTATGAATACAACTATAAGGGCAATATAGGGACATCACGCAATGTTTCACTAAAGAGTAGTTTTCGTATATTAGTAGAGATATATATATACAAGTGACAGGCACGGGCCTTCGGCCCTGGGGGCATTTGGCGGGGGTGCGACAATTGGCGGGGTGCGACATTCGCCGGGATGCGACATTCGTCGGTGGTGCGACATTTGTCGTGAGTACGACATTTGTCGTGGGCGGCGACATTCGTCGGTGGTGCGACATTTGTCGTGTGGACGACATTTGTCGTGGGCGGCGATATTTGTCGTGGGCGGCGACATTTGTCGTGAGCGGCGACATTTATCGTGGGCGGCAACATTTGTCGTGGACAGTACCCGCCCCTATGACCTCGCACGACAATACCCGCCCGCTCCCGGCGGGCTCCGCCCGCTCCGCAACTTATACATATGAGTACTCAAAATGACCGTAAAAAAATATAAATCAAGAATATAATTTTTATTTTGTAAAACAAATTATATTTTAACGTTAAAATATTAATCTTTCTTTTGTCATTTCTAGCTATAGGCCATAGGTTTAGGATACCTAGTATTTTAATTTTTTGTATTTAAATATTGCAAACTTGTGTAATTACCTAAAAGGGTATTGTCTATATAATATAATAATATAAAGTTTGGTATAATTGTGTAATTATGAATACAACTATAAGGGCAATATAGGAAGATCATGCAATGTTTCACCAAAGAATAATTTTTGCATAATAGTAGATATATATATATATATATATATATATATATATATATCAGATTAATGCAAAAAAACGCGCTTTGCTCTAAAAAACGCGCTCTCCGGAAATACGGAAAAAGCACCCCATAAACAGTATTTTTAGAAAAAGTGGTCAACATGAAAGTTGTAGATCTCGACGAGATATACAACTTTCATGTTGACCACTTTTTAATGCTGTTTAGGGGGTCTATTTTCAAAAGGCGCGAAGGGGGTTCCGCCCGGTAAATATTACGAATTTTTTTTTTGCGCGGACCTCCATTCGCGCCTTTTGAAAATAGACCCCCTAAACAGCATTTTTAGAAAAAGTGGTCAACATGAAAGTTGTAGATCTCGTCGAGATCTACAACTTTCATGTTGACCACTTTTTCTAAAAATGCTGTTTAGTGAGTGTTTTTTTCATTTTTCCGAGGAGCGCGTTTTTTTGTCCAAAAAGCGCTGCGCGGAAATTCAGTGCCCCCTATATATATATATATATATATATATATATATATATATATATATATATATATATATATATATATACACACACGAGTGACAGGAACGAGCCTACAACCCGATGACCACGCGCCACAGTACTCGACCGCCGACGGCGGGCTTCGCCCGCCCACCCGCCCGAAGCCTGCCCCAGCCCTCCCGACCCAGCCGCATTTTCCATGGTATAAGATTGAATCACCCTTTGGTGAGAAGACAAAATTGGAAAACTCAATGTTGCACCAAAGAGCGTTTTTTCCTTATAAAATACTGTGCGGGTGTACGGGCAAGGGGCAAGGAGGCTCCAAATCTAAAAGTGATCAGCATGAAAGTTATAGATCTCGGCGAGACGAACAACTTTCATGTTGATCACTTTTTAATTTGAAGCCGTCTTGGCCTTTGATTTGGGCCTCGAAGTTGGGGGTGGCGAGAGTGCTACAGTAAAGCCTCTCGCCGCCCCCGATTTGGAGACCAAAAATGGAAGTCAAGACGGTTTCAAATAAAAAAGTAATCAACATTAAAGTTGTTCGTCTTGCCGGGATGTACAACTTTTATGTTGGTAACTTTTCGTTTTGAGATCATATTGACCCCCAAAAAGTCTTGCTCGTACGCCCGCTTCGTATGTTTGTCGTCGCCAAACCTTCTTTTTAGTCACACACCGCCCGTTCAATTAGGAATTTCAGATATATATTGATATTTCCGCAATTAGTGTTTGAAATAAGGTGTGCTGGCAGGCTTGCGGGCTTGCTAGCTGAATTGCGGCTTGGCTGGCTGAATGCGTGTGCTGGCGGCCTGACAGATCTGATTGCGTGGTCTTTTTTAGCTTTATGCCTTATAGGGGTACAATCGTAATTTCACATAGGTTTACGACCCTAGTAGTAGGTTTAGGAGCCCTAGTAAAATGTGGAGAGAAAGGGTTGGTTTGATCAGACAGCTGCTAATATAGTGGAAGAGATCAGACAGCCATTGTTTTTTCCCTAATTTCGAACTCAGACTATTTGCAGACCTCAGTATTTCTTTTTAATATGGTATATATATATATATACTATATTAAGCGAACTCTTCGTTGCTACAGTAACCCGTTCGTTACTTTTAAATTGCCGGGTTTGCCCTCCGAATCGCAGTTCTACCCCGCCGCTTCGTCCAGTCGTTGGCAATTCACAAATTGAAAGTTGCACGCGTCGTTCTCCCCTCCACCACCCAGCTGACATTCCAGTAAAGAACTCTGCAAGGCCATCGCCACCGCTTGGTATTAAAACAAAACAATTGTCTGCAAGCCATCTTCCACCGCTCTTCTTCCACCGCTCTAAAGTTAATATAAATTGAGAGAGAGTGCGAGGGCAGCGAGAGGAATGAGGAGAGAACAGAGCGGTAGAAAGAGAGCGGGGAAGATAGAGGGGGAGAAGAAAGAGGGAGGGGAGCTAGACTGAGAGAGACCATTCTCAATTCTTTCTCTGTTTTCTTCTCATAGCCGACCCATCCAGCATTCTCTCTCTCCCTCTACTCATCATTCTCTCTCTCTGTTTTTATTTCCTCTGCAACACACTCCCGACAGCCACTTCCAGCAAACTCCGGTGGCCAGACAGGCGGAATGTCGTCGGAATGTCGTCGGAAGGAGAGACAGCCTCCGGCAAGCCGGCCGGAGGCGGTAGCGTGGGGACCCGGTGGCCAGCTCGCGGCGGAGAAGGCGCACGTGCACTTCTCCTCCTCCTCACGTGCATTTAATCTTCCTGTTCCGATTAAGATGATATTATATTGTTAATAATAATAATTATTTCGCTATAGTATCCCGGCGCCTCTGTTGTCGCACATCGTTTTTATGATGTTGAATTTGGTGTATAAATAATATCCTCAACGCGTCAATTTTGAATTACGGATGTCAAATGGGTAAAGTTGGCTGTTTTTGGGCTTGGTTGCCCTCGCCCTGCAATGTTCGGCTTTGCCTGTTGCCCGGACCGCATCCAGATTTGTGTAGCTGCCAGTTGCTCTTCTATGTTGGGCCCGCGTGCTAGGTTTTTATCGCGTGCAGATTTTCGTCGTTGCACTATTGGAATACCGGTCGTCTGGTTGCCCAGTACATACAGTCCCCATGGAATACGTGCTGGCTGCTTGCCTGGCAGATATTTTTATATATAATTCACCTAGAAGCATTATATAAAGCAGTGGAGCTTCCAGCATTTTAAACACGTGTCTACCTAAATTCTAATCAAAATTAGTTCTCTCTTCATCACCAAACTTGATAAGTAATCCTGCTCTCTGCCGAAGGGAGCGTGCTCGATGCTCTCGGGCGGCCTTCGGTCGCATCAGGCGGGCTTCACCCGTCTGCTTACGGGCTTCGCTCGTGCGCTCGATTTTCTCGGGCCGCCCTCAGCCCCATCATCTGGCTTCGCCCGCCTGCACACGGGCTTCGCCGGCCGTGCTTGATGCTTCAGGTGGTCTTCCGTCGAAGCCCGTGCGCAGGAGGGCGAAACCCGCCTGATGCAGCCGAAGGCCGCCCGAGAGTTTCGAGCACGGGCGTAGCCCGTGCGAAAATGCTCGTATATATATATATATATATATATATATATATATATATATATATATATATATATATATGTATATACACAGAATAACATATATAAGCTTTTTAAGGCTAAAAAGCTTGAGCTGATTCTCCCATAATACATGTCAGAATTAAACAAATAATATATGCATTTTTTAAGCCAAAAACAAGATCTACAATTTTCATGTTGAATATTTTTTCAAAATTTGCACGGTTTAACCGGAATCTGGCTCGAAAGGTTGCTGGCTCGTATTGAATATAATAATAATAAATTTTAAAATTCGAGCCAGCAACATTTATGGTCAGATTCCGGCTAAACCGTGCAAATTTTGGAAAAATATTCAACATGAAAGTTGTAGATCTGTTTTTGGCTATAAAATGCATATATTATTTGCCTAATTCTGACATGTATTGTGGGAGAACCAGCTCAAGTTCTTTTAGCCTAAAAAAAACTTGAGTTTATATATTCCAAACTATATATATATATATATATATATATATATATATATATATATATATTATATATATATATATATATATATATATATATATATATATATATATATATATATATATATATATATAAGTGACAGACACGGGCCTTCGGCCTTGGGATTCCCTTGGGCATTCGGCGGGGGGTGAGACAATCGGCGGGGTCCGACATTCGGCCGAGTGCGACATTTGGCGGGATGCGACATTCGTCGGTGGTGCGACATTTGTCGTGGGGACGACATTTGTCGTGGGCGGCGATATTTGTCGTGGGCGGCGACATTTGTCGTGGGCGGCGACATTTGTCGTGAACAGTACCCGCCCGCAACATATACATATGAGTACTCAAAATGACCGTAAAAAAATATAAATCAAGAATATAATTTTTATTTTGTAAAACAAATTATATTTTAACGTTAAAACATTAATCTTTTTTTTGTCATTTCTAGCTATAGGTCATAGGTTTAGGATACCTAGTATTTTTATTTTTTGTATTTAAATATTGCAAAGTTGTGTAATTACCTAAAATGGTATTGTCTTTATAATATAATAATATAAAGTTTGGTATAATTGTGTAATTATGAATACAACTATAAGGGCAATATAGGAAGATCATGCAATGTTTCACCAAAGAGTAGTTTTTGCATAATAGTAGATATATATATATATATATATATATATATATATATAATATATATATATATATATATTCTTATTATTTGAGTGATGAATACAAATGCTTTATGCTAATTGTTGCGTCCCGACTAGAAGTCCCGGTTGGACCAGAATAATCTGGACCGCCTTAACTCTCGGAACGGTCGAGCGTGCGCACAGTCAACGAGATGAGTCGATCATACACACGAAGTTTTAACGTGGAAAAACCCCTCAGCCTGGTAAAAAACAACGTGACCGGATCTGCGTCGGTCAAAGTCTACTATTTCCCTTTTTTGCAGCTTGTTCATTGAATCGATGGCGACAGACCACTTCTCGTTACAATTTGGAGATGATAGAACACTTTAACACTCGGCGGACGACATGCCGTTGCGCCCGGCGTTTGTTACAAGTTGCGCTTTGCAGCGGCAGGCTTTGTTGGGCGTCACGCTGACGCTAAACGCGAGAGCAGAGCACTTGAGCTTGTGGTCGCGGAGGCCTTCTGGAAGCGGAGAGATCGGGCTTCATCAAGTGGTTTGAAGGTGACTCGAACGCGGCTTGGATATGGCTTGAATGCGGCTCGGGAGTGGCTTAAATGTGGCTTGAGTGCTGCTCGTAGGAGAAATCTGACAGAGCTTCGGGCAGAGAAAGAAGAAAGCTCGGAGAAAAAAAGATGAGAAATGAGAAGACATGGAGATTCTTTTATTGCCTCCAGGAGGTGGTTATGGTGGTTACGTGGGTATCCACACACCATAACCACCATTATAAATATTTTTGCTATAGTTTATGGGCGCATATTAGGATAATTAATTTCGCTATTTATACACCAATTAAAATAATAATAAAATTCCTCCACTAACCTGGCGGTTAGTGGGTGGTTATCCGCAAATCAAACAACAAAGAATAACCCGAAAAGATCGGACGACGGGGACTCCCATGGGCGGTCGACAAACTTGCCGGCGAACTCGCCGGAAAGGAGGGAGTTTGCCGCCGACGGCCGGGAGTGCGTGCGGCAACAACTAAGCGGCGACAGGAAGGGGACGACCGACCGCTACCTCGGCCCTCGCGTCGGCGGCCAAGGAGGGGCGGCCGGCTTGGTCGCCCCATCGGCCGAGGAGGGGCGGCCGGCTCGGCCGCATCCTCAGCAGCGCGCCGACGGCAGAGGAGGGACGGCCGGATCGGCCGCCCTCACGGCGGCATGGCGGTGACCGAGGAAGGGTGGTCGGCCTGGCCGCCCCTTCGGCCGCGCGCTGGCGGCCGAGGAGGGGCAGCCGGCTCGGCTGCCTACTCTGCCAGCAGCCGAGGAAGGGCGGCCGGCCCGGCCGTCACTTCGGCGCGCGCGCGGGTGATTTTGGCGTCATGCTTGATGGGATCTTCGTGCAAGAGGGATCAGGCACGGTGATCGCGCGTGCGGTCACACCCATGATCCCACTAATTTTGATGGAGATCATGGGAGCGTGATTACGTGCACACCCAACATTTTTAAGAGCGGTCTCATCCCATCACTAATTAATAAGTATATATAAATTATAGTTGTTTAATAAGAGTGTATAAAAAAATAAAAAAAGTACTTTTTAAGAAAAAAAATAAATCTTTTTTGAAAGAAAATAAATTTTTTTTCCTTCAAATATATTTTTGCAATAAAAAAAGTCCCTTACTATTTTGCAACAAAAAAATCGTTGCTAATTTAGCAACACAAAAATTTGTTGTTATATTTGCAAAAAAAATTGATTGTTATTTTTGTAGTTAACGGTAAAAGTTGATTTTCTTAGCTAAATTTGATTGAGATTAGGAAGGAATTATTTTTTTATTCTCATTTTTGTTGTTAAATTGAGTTTTTCTTATAGTGACAGTTTTGACGTCAAAAATTAAAAATGACGTTTTAGAGCGTTGAGAATGGGAAAAAAAGTTTTATCAAACATATTTTTCTAGCGTTGACGTTTTCCGCCCACCGCCAATGAAAAAAAATGCCGAAACAAACAATCTGAAATCCCCCCTCCCCCCAAACAGAACCTAAGTGTAGCGGAAAAATGTAATACAAGTGCTTCAGGATGAGGAGAACTTTGCCAAAGGCTACAACAATGGAGAGGGTTACATAGGGCGATGAACAATGAGATCTATGCAGGCGCCCTCATTTGTGATTCTGCCACAAGAAATAAGCCAGGGCGAACTAAATCTCCATCGGTGTCGGGATCAGGCTTCGAGAGGTCGCGAAACGGGGGGGGGGGGGGGGGGGGGGGGGGGGGGGGGGGGAGGGGGGGGGGGAGACGGAGCGCGTCGGGTCGTGAAAGAGGAAGGGAGAGGCGTGTCTGCGCTTAACTGGGGAGGAGTGTGTTAATACGAGGAATTTGGTTAGTTTTTTATTAGGTGTGCAACTAGTTAAAATATGTAAGCTTATTACAATTGCCCTAATTATTATATTATTTTTTCATTTGTAAAGTTTGAACTTATGAGTTAATAAAAATAGTTATGTTTGTGGTGGCCGAAAATCATGCCATGTTCTAGCCTGTGATAATAGATTCTGAACACAACGTGAATAGCGTGTGCATAAAAAATAATATATAATTTATTTATTTAATTCGCGGGTGATAATTAAAGTATTTGACAGGCCACGAATAAAAAGAATAATTAAATACTTAATTTAATTTAATATGTGTAATTATCACGGAACTCGTTGTAAAAAATATAAAAATAAATAAAAGTCAGCTGCCTATCAAAAAAGACTTATGCATGCTGATCTGTCAAAGCTATGATAAATAATAATAATAATAATGATCAAAAATTCAAAATTGACATATGCATGGTCCGGGATTAGGATTATCTTTATTTTAGACATCAAATTTAGGTCAACTTTATTATGATGTATTTTCATTTAATACGAATTTTTTGATTAAAAATATATATATAAATATGAGATTGGGATCTTAAAATAGATACTGTTTATTTTACTTCAAATGAAAAAATATATATATCTCAAAAATACTTACAACAATTGTCATTTTGACTGAACAAAATATAAATTAAAATAATAATGTAGAAAAGATAATTATAATATTATAATATAATAATAATGTAGAAAAGAAATTTGCTAGGTCATCGGCCCGGATCCGGATAGACAAAAAATGAATAGTAAAAAGTAATAAAAAATAATTAAAAAAACGGGAAATATCGCGTGTAATCCAAGGCGCGAGATGGATCAAACTCCACCCTGGAGTTGTCCGTACAAACTCCAGGGGATCCAAATTCCATCAGCCCATTATAAAGGCACGAATGACAGAATAGAAGTTAGGCATTAACTCCTTGATGGAGTTTGACTGCCCGTCTAGGCATGGTATTTTTCACGTTGATTTCTGGCTTTTGGGTGAGTGCGGCTTCCCTTGTGTTTTTGGTCGAAATCTTCCCATTTTGACTTGAAAAATTTAGGGGAAACACCATCAAATACCCCCAATTTTTTGTGAGTCATGACCCACGAAACGACGAGCTCGAAAATTTCCAAGCTCGATCACTTTGTCTTAGGGTCGTGATTCTTCGTTGAGGTGATTGCCCCTTGTTTGTCGCGCTTTGCAGGAGCGGTGGTGCTTTAAACTTCGTGTGATGTGTTGGCACGAAAGCATGTTGCTTTTCACACTTTCTCTTTGTATGAATGTATGAGTTTGTCACTGCGCACTAGCTGGTGTGGTTGCCACATGGAGTTAGCGCTGGTGGTGGTTTCTTGGTCGAGACGTGGATGGATATTCTGTCCCCTTGTCTTGATGTCGTGGAGGGACCAGCGGGTTCATTCTAACTAGATCGAAGATATGGAAGGACTTGGCGTCCGCTCTTGCGTGGAAGCATAGAAAGACTTGGTGTTCGTTCTTATCAAAAGTTGAGATAGAGCCTTTTTAGGAGGAAGTCTTTGATGACGTCTGTGCCTCGGGATGTTGGAATGATGCGAGCTTTCGCATTTGCAGAATACACGGGGTGTAACATCCCATTTCCAGCTATATCCCTAGGAGTCGGTCTGCCATGACAGAGCCCTAGGAAACCCAAAAATTGAAATCCATCGACCAAGACTTCGAGTCACGGGTTGGTCACGCCCGTGACCGACCCGTCACGCCCGTGACCTAGGGCGTGACCCCTTCGACGATCGTCGATCTCAAGAAGACGATCGCTGAGCGCAGAATTTGCATCATGGGTCTGTTACGCCCGTGACCGATGTGTCACGCCCGTGACCTAGGGCGTGAACCCCTTCGACGATCGTCGATCTCAAGAAGACGATCGTCGAGCGCAGATTTTTGCAGCCCGGGCCTGTCACGCCCGTGAACCACGTGTCACGCCCGTGACCTAGGGCGTGACCCCCCCTTCGATGATCGTCGATCTCCGGAAGACGATCGCCGAGCGAAGAATTTGCATCATGGGCCTGTCACGCCCGTGACCAATTTGTCACGCCCGTGACCTAGGGGGTGACCCCCCTTCGACGATCGTCGATCTCAGGAAGACGATCGTCAAACTCAGACTTTCCACAAGGACCTGTCACGCCCGTGACCTATGTGTCACGCCCGTGACAAAGGCCGAAACGTTGGTTCGGGGCCGAAATTATTTTAACACGCGTTATAATAAATTCTGGTATGGAAAGTTACACCAGGAGTACTAAATGGGTCATTTCCTTCTCTAATTTTTTAGTAAAATGAGGAAGTGTTGACCCAATAGGAAATCGCCACCTGGATCAGCCATTTCATCTTCCACTTTTTCCTCTCCCTCCACCGTAACCGAAATATTATTAAGAGAGAGAGCATTCATGGCCATGAATGCTTCACCCTTTCCCCTCCCCACTTGGAGATCTATAAAAGCCCCATTAGAACAAGATGAGAAGGTTACACTCTTGACCAAACGGATTCAGATTATTGTTCTTGGTGTAGGAGAAGTTCGGGAACGCCACCACCGCGCCATGACAATCCGACGTTCATCTCGCCTCAAAACCGCGAACAAGGTCCTCATCTACTTCTTCTTTTGTGGGTAGATCTTAGGATCTTAGAAATGAAGTTCGTGCTCAAAGGAGCCGGACCTATCTCATGTTTTCATAGAAAACCATGAAAAATATATTTTTCGGGTACGCCGGAAACCGTCACCTCCGGCGGCCAAACCATCGCCGACCGATAGCCATTGCCTCGACGGAGGTGGTGGTGGTGGTGGTTGACCAGGGAAGTGACCGGACGACCGGCGACGGATCACGAAAAGGCTACAGGAAATATAGTTTTTCTGAGTTCTGACTTCGTGTTCTGTAGAAGATGAACAGTAAAACATGTTTATATTATAAAGTTTTAAATATAATATATAAGGAAAATATTTATAAAATGGGCGTATTTTGATGCTGCAAACGAGGCACTTAGAGGCCGATTTAGAAAAAATGGCCAGTCACGAAAGTTGTAGCCCTTCAAGTTTAGATTAATTTAAAATTTATTTCAACTCGTTTGGGTAAGTGGTTTGACCGCAGTACCCGTTGTAGTGGGGGCTGTACCTAGAGTTGGGCAGGAACTAAAATGAATGCCCACTCTTCGTCCCTTGTCTAAATGACCTAAAATTTGGGCAGGGGGTTACCCTTAGCCATACCTAGAGGTAGTCCAAAAATGGAAATTTTTGGATACACTTTGCCTAAAGTTTTTGTTTTAATTTAATTAAGTTAGAGGAATTTATTTAAGTGGTCAAATTACCTCCAAACCCTCCCAAATTTTGGTGAGTGGTCCCTGGATATAAAACCTAGCTCTGTACAAAATTTCAACTCATTTGGATGAGTTTTGGAAAGGAAGTCACCTATTCTTAACTAGGCATTAATGAGGCATTTTTTGAGAAAAAGTGCACTAGAGGTTGGAATGGTCAAATCACCTCAATAGAGGCTGATATTTTGACCACTGACTTAGAGGGGTTATTATAACCCACTTGGAGAAAATGGTGTGATTTAGGATTGGTTTACCCTAGGATCCAAACTCAAATCCTAAATGGAGGGTTTTGAGGGTTGTAAAGGACATGAGGGCAATTGCTCTCGTATTGCCTTGAAACTCGGTAGAGTTGACGTTAGCAGGATAAGAATCACCTGGATGGAATTTTGGAGGATTTGGAGACAGGTAGATACCTCAAAACCCTAACCTTAACTTTAGGGTAAAATACTAATTAAGTATAATATAACACTAAACATTATCTAAAAGCTGTGAAACTCGGACAGAGTAAGTTTTGGGGCGGGTAGAATCTATAGCAATTTACTAAAATTTTATGATGTCTATTTCCAGCACTTCATTTGTAATGATTGTTATAGCCCTAATTGATGTTTTAATTAGTTGAATCTTTCTGTTTATTGAAACCCCATGAAATCTTGGAAGTAAATGTTTTAGGATAGAATGGATTCCCCTGAATTTTGTATAATTTTTAGTTGTGTAAATCCAGTACTTCCTTCACAAATGTTAAAAAGAGGTTTTATGCTTTGAAAATTAATTATGGATGATATAGTTGCTAGAAAATTATGAAACTTGGCCAATGCTATTTTTAAGATTGTACATGTATAATATAATTAATTTATAATTTTTGGATGGATATTTTCTGTACTTGATTCATAAATAATGGAAGATAGAAAATATTGCTAAAAGAATTTTAGAGCCCTTTTAATGCTAGAAAATTGTGATACCTTGGATTTACCATATTGAGATAGCAAAGTATTTATAATAATATTTTCGGACATCTTGCATGAGTACTTAGGGTAGTTAATGTTCAAACCAGTAGCCCGCGGAATTTTCGAGGAAATTAATTAAATGCCAGATAAATTAGTAAAATTGTAATTTTCTGATTATAGGCTAATCATATCAGGATATATCTCGAGTAAATAAGTTAGGGCATTTGGATGAGTATTGGATCATTTCCTAACCGGTTCGACGTATAGTCTAGACTTGTCTGCATATAACAAAATGTTAAATTGCAATAAGACATGATCTGGGATAGTTGTTGGAGTTAGTCATTTAGTCTGGGTAGATAGGTGTGGATGATTTTGTAATAGAATGATAGGAAGAGTAGTGAGAAGTGGTGATGGCTAGAGTTAAGAGGTACTCGGGTTCGACGAAAGATCGTCTTTCCCGAAGAGAGGAAGGTTAAAAATCACACTAGGTTAGTCCATCGTAATATGAGAAGGGAATGGGTAAGGGAATTCAACCAATAACAATAAGTGCCTTGCGAAAGGGAACGATGAACTTCAGCTACCATCATAGTTCCTAGTGTCCTTTGAGAGCCCTTCACGGGGAATACCGGGGGCAGTCCTGTGTTAACGTAAACTATAATAACAAATTGAAAAGAGTAACCTAGTAATTAGGATCTCACATTTCACAAACACTGTTAACACAGGAAGATTGTTGGGAGCTTCGGCTTGGTTGGTTAAGAGACTGACAGAATGGTCCGGGGAGCTTCAGATCGGTTGGTTAAGAGACGGACGGAATGGTCCGGGGAGCTTCGGCTCGTTTGGTTAAGAGACGGACGTTTTGGTCCGGGGAGCTTCGGCTCAGTTTTTGTTGATTACGATTAAATTTGCATGTGCATAAAAGGAAAGAAAATTAAGGTGGTGGGTCTTCGGTATTGGAGGATCGATGCACCGACGCCAATACGCTGACTCGGCAAGTGTGGTTAGCACTTCGCCAACAGAAGTCCGGTGCGCCAACCAGCAAGAGTACGCAGGAGTCCGCTTCGTGCACCAAGCGTTGAGGCGTATGATAGGTCTGACCGGTAGTGCTTTACTGGTTTAGAGGTGGGAGAGGCCAAACCCACCGCTTTCATCTGCCACTACAGAGGTATCCTGGGAGGTAACGGCTCCGAAAGGGGGAACTAAAGGTCTGTGTGCACAGAGTCGGGTGTGTGAGTTGCACTTGCATGTTCCATCATACCCACTTGCATGTCATAGCATAATCGATTCATTTAACCCTGACACCTAAAATATAAGTGGTATGGGACGCTTATACATTAGGACTTGCAAAACGACCCCTTGGTCTATAAGCTTGTGTGAGCAAGTTTATAAATTAAGGTTAAATTCTATAATTATATGCTGCTGTTTTATAACCGACACCCCAACGTATAAGTGGTATGAGACACTTTATACGATGGGAGCCTTGTAGAAGATCCCTTGGCTTATGCGCTACTGCACATAAGTTAAGGTTACTTTACCTACTTTCTGATTCTGTCATATTTATTATAGTATTGTTAGATTAGTTCCGCTGCCACCTGTTTCTTTGATTTATTCTCCACCTATATGTCCTCCCCTTTCTTCCTCTCCGCTCGGTACCTAGGAGCCATGGGGGAAGGGGTAGGGGATGATAGAGTTTAGTCTTTATGACTAACGGTTTTCGAACCGCATCATTTTAGGAGATCGTGGAGCCCAGCATAGGGGAGGAGCCCCAGAGACCGGTGCACTTGGAGATGGGGCAGTGTAGCTCCGGAGTTCATACAGTCGGGACCGTGAGTTTCGACCTTGAGTAGTTTCTTTTTTTTTGCTTCCGCGTGAGTTACTTGTAGTAAGGACATGATGTACCGGGCATAAGCCCGTATTCTATTACTCTGATGTATTATTTGGTGGACACTCCCTTCGTGGAGTTTTATTTCTATATATGTGATTTTCATGTGGACTTGCTTTTATTTATTGTGCTACCTTTCTGTGATAGAATTGGCCGGCAGAATCGGCGCTTTGTGGTGATGACCCTTCAGGGCGTGAAGGTGTCACTGCAAAGTGGCGGTTCTGGGCCTAAGACCCCGGTGTTTAGAAAAAAAAAGGGGGGTCTTACACGGGGTCTTAGGGCCTTGGAGTGGAGTGATGCCGGACAGTCATGTACAAAAATCCCGATCCCGGAAAGCCCGCTCGGGACCGGCCTGGAAAAAGTCTGGCTAGGTTCGGCCCAAGCCAAGGCTGGGCTTGGGGGCCTTACCGGTCCCCATATTATTTGGTTGCCCGGCCTGGCCCAGGCAAAGCATTTGCACCGGGCCTATCCTGGGCTCGACATTAGGCAAGGCTGGATTTCCCGCTTATTAGGCGAGATTTCATAAAATCCCACCTAATAGGCAGGATTTTAATCCTGCCTAATTATAGACGGGATTTTAATCCTTCCTAATCATATGCGGTATTTTAATCCCGCCTATTTAGGCAGGATTAAATTCCCGCCTAATCCATGCGAGATTAAAATCCTGCTTATTTATGTGGGATTTTAATCCCGCCTATTGGGTAATTAGGCCGGCCAGGGTCCGACCCGCACCGGCCTGAAGGTCCTTATCGGGCCCCTCTTTGAGAGGGAACCCGAGCCCGGCTAGGCCCAACTCAAGCTGAGTCTGGACTGAGCCTGATTTACAAAAGCCCGGGATCGACCATCCCGGCCTAAGCCTGGATGGCTGAGTGGGCCTTGCGATGATGGCCACGAGGGTATGTCTGTCACGGTGGGATGAGCGTGTTGTTGGGCTTTGCCTTGTACTTGGCGAGGGGCTTTGCGTAATGTGAAGTATGCGGGGGCATTCCTTCCCCTAAACAGGTGATGCCTCGAAAGATGGTGTTGACGACGGGAAGTACTTGATTGTATTCGCGTAGTGTGCTTGCTTTACATCTGTTGTTAGTGTTTTCCCCTTATTGTCGAGAGCGTGGCTTAGCCCTATAGCTTGTTTTTACGCTATTGTAGCTCTTGTGATGAGGATGTCCTCGTGCTTTAAGCTTTTTGTGATATAGTGGTTCAGGAGTATCTGATGCTTTATGTTCCTTGCGGGCTGTGCGTTGTATTTGGTGATTGTTGTCGATCGTTAGTGTCGAGGACTTGTTTCTTAAGTGCAATAAGGCAAGTCACTTGCTCCCCTTGCCTTAGCGGCACAGATGGACTCAAGGGTTTGCTTTTTTTGGGAGACGACGACGGGCCTTGCTTTATGCGTGCTCCGGAGGGATCCGAGGCCTATTCGTTAAATGTGGGGAAGCTACTTTATTTGGTCTCATTTAGGAGGACATGGTCCGTCCGTATGAAGGTTGAGAGGAACCCTTATCAGTTCGTGCTTTAGGATTAACTTGTCCATTCGTATAGAGACGATGAAGAACCTTTGTTCATCTCACCCGAGAGGTGCAGACGGTCCTGTATCTGTCTCGTCTTGATGGAGCAGAAGGGCTTTCTTCGATCTCGCCTGAGAAGTGCAAAAGGGCTTTCACCGTTCTCGCGAAGGGCTTTCATCGATCTCGATTGGGAAGTGTAGTGGGGCTTTCGTCGATCTCGCCTGGGAGGTGCTGAATGACATTCGCCAATCTCGTCTGAGAAGTGAGAAGGGCTTTTGCCAATCTCGCCTGAGAGCTGCAGAATGGCTTTCGCCGATCTCGCATGGGAGGGACCTGTCCATTTGATCAAAATATCTTTCTAGGATATTTGAACATTTTGTTGAAAAGGTCGGAGTCCCCACTTAGGATATTCAAGCACTCTGTTTGAGAAAGGTCAGAGTTTTTACTTGGGATATCCGAACACTTTGTTTAAGAGAGGTCAGAGTCTCTACTTGTGATATCCGGGCACTCTATTTGAGAGAGATCGAAGTTTATATTTGGAATATTTGGATACTCTGTTTGAAAGAGGTCAAAGTTTCCACTTATGATATACGAGCACTCTGTTTGAGAGAGGTCAGAGTTTCCACTTGGGATATTCGGACACTCTATTTAAGAGAGATCATAGTTTCCATTTGGGATATCCAGGTACCCTATTTGAGAGAGGTCAGAGTTTCCACTTGGGAGATCCGGACACTCTATTTGAGAGAGATCAGAGTTTCCACTTGGGAGATCTGGGCATCCTGTTTTAGAGAGGTCGGAGTTTCCACTTGGGATATTCAGACTCTCTATTTGAGAGAGGTCGAAGTTTTCACTTGGGATATTCAAGCACTCTATTTGACAGAGGTCGGAGTTTCTGCTTGGGATATCTGGACACTTTATTTGAGAGAGGTCAGAGTTTTCGCTTGGGATATCCGGACACTCTATTTGAGAGAGGTCAGAGTTTTCACTTGGGATATCCAGACACTCTGTTTGATAGAGATCAGAGTTTCCACTTGGGATATCCAAACACTCTGTTTAAGAGAGTTCGAAGTTTCTACTTGGGATATCTGAACACTCTGTTTGAGAGAGGTCAGAGTCTTCACTTGGGATATCTAGACACTCTGTTTAAGAGAGTTTAGAGTTTCCACTTGGGATATCCGGACACTCTATTTGAGAGAGGTCAGAGTTTCCACTTGAGATATTCAGACACTCTATTTGATAGAGGATGTAGTATCCACTTGGGATATCTGGGTACTCTGTTTGAGAGAGGTCAGATTCTCTGCTTGGGATATCCGGGCACTCTTTGGTTTGGGCACATGATGAGAAACTCATGTATTTTTACATTGATGCATGAAATATGAGTACATGTGTCGGGTGTATAAGTTCCGTGAGGAGAGAATAAATTCTCCCTTATGATGGTTGCCCTGGGGGTTTCCCCAATGCAGGCTTACTTTAGAGTGGTTAATTCGAGGCTCTTTCCTTGCAAAAATTCTCCGAGGAGCCCTAAATGGGTGAATCGTTCAATTTCCGTCTTTAGCTACGTGCAGCTCTTTGTGTTGTGTCCTTGTCCTTGGTGGTAGTTGCTGTAACGACCCAAATTTTAACAAGTCTCATAATATGGTTAAAATGTATGTAATTTGGTGTGATATGGTATCATCGTTACACGTCAATGGCAAGATTTAAAGAAATGAAAATCAAATCCCCTATGATGATGCTAAAAATAAAATCAGTGTCGATATTAATTGAGTTCTTTGGAAAGTTATGATAGTTTATTTGCTTCCGTTTATTGTTTATATTGGGCTTGGGTTGTTTATCAAATTATTGTTGGACTAGCTAACTAATTTGGCCTGGATGTATTTTTCTTCTTGTTGGATCAGCTCTTGATCTGTTGAGAGACTTGGTTATAAAATCAGTAATTGTTGTTGGTGAATTACTTAATACGGCTATTGTGTTGAGGGGTTAATTATGATAAAGCGGTGGGGAGAGATAATTTGAGGAGATTCTTCTCTTCTTTGCCTTATCTTCTGCCGACATTCTCTCACACACGCCAAAAAGCCGCAGTTAGGGTTCCCGGAAACGGAGCTGTTCTTCTTCCTCTTTTCTCCTTATCTCCTGTTGAAGCCGAGAAATTCTCAACCTCAGAAATCGGATTAGGCGACCTGAAGCTACTGGTCGACCGGTCAGGAAGACGATCTCTGGTTAGGAAACAAGGACGAATTGTACGAACAAGACCCCAGGTCGCTGCGACAAGGAAGGTCCCACCACGTACCCAGTTGCTTAGGAGAAGCAACCCCTTCTCAACCAGATTGGCCGAGCTAGGTACGAAGGAGGCGAGCTGAACGATAGCGAGTCAAGGGTAGTTACTGGAACTCGCGAGGGTTCAGGCCGAGAATTGCTTGTCTTCTCCTTCGTACCCCTGGGGTCCTATTTATAGGCAAAATCAAAGAGGGGGGGGGGGTCTTACTTATACCCCCCCCCTGGCGAGTTGGCGACCTCCTTAAGGAACTCGCCTGGGAGAGGCGAGCATCTGGCCATAGTCGCCACCTGGCGAGTTGACCTGGGGAGCTCGCCCTACTCGCCCAAACCTTCCGCGGCCCGGGATGCTGGTCTGGATCCCCACCCTGCTTTGTTGACTTTGACCTCTGATGACCTGGCGGTGGTAGGGCCCACCCTCGTCGAATATGGGTTGTACACAATCCCCGCTCTTTTTGGGCGACGTAGGAACCCGGAAAGATTCATCCAACGCTTATTCGGCGAGGACCTCTGCCGAGTATCTGGACCGCTCGCATCATCGCCTGCTGGTTGAGTAGTCTATAAATAGGGGGGGGGCTTCGTTTTTTGAGACAATCCCTGGAGCTCGCCGAAGATGTCGGATGCCGAACAGTTTTTGAAGGACAATCTCGCTGCTCTGTCGGGCCTCCTCGGTATAGCTAGGTCGAAAAGACCGCGCGAGGATGATCCCACTGCCTTGCCCCCGTCGAAGAAGAAGAAGAAGACGAAGAAGGACAAGCAGCCCGCCACTACGGTGGTCGGCTCGCCTCCACTGGCGCACCAGGTCGCCGCGGCGACCGACAATCCCGTAGTGTCATCCACCACCCAGAGGGTGTTGAACGACCTAGGGCTTGACGACCTCCCTGAGTCGACCCGGGGCAGCCCGCCGGAGAACGCAGGAGCGACCGAGGAGCCCGCGGTCGTGAAGGAACCTGCGGTGTCCCAGGCCGACGTCGTCACCCTGTCAGGTCGCCACCTCGAACTCTTCTCTGCTGGGTTGTCGCCACCACTTTGCTGACTTCTTTCCTTATGCAGATTCTCCGATTGCCGCGGACGCGGCACTTGATGTCGTCCCTCTCAACTCGGCGCCCCTACTCGCCCTGGCGGCTGACAGGCCGTTCAAGGTCGCCCGCTCGGTCAGGATAGGCCTCAGCTCGGGGAAGGCGTCTGGGGCGGCGTTGGTGAAGGACCCCTTCCCGCGAGCAAGGATCTGCCGGCGAAGGCCACCCCAGCCGGGTCATCTGGGCTGGTGCGCGAGGTCCCTCCAGCGAGTACGGCGGCTGGTGTTGTCGCGAGCGGCGGGAAAATATCCTCGGTGAGCGCTCCATTGCCGCCGCCGCCGCCGCCGCCCGCGGTCGTCACTACTGGCCAGGCGCCGAGCACCGGCTTGCCCCCTCCGCCGCCTCTGTCCGCCCTGCCGAAGGATCGTCCGCGACCTCCTTCTTCTGCGCCGAGGGCTCCGCACCACTCGGTGAGCTCTCCTCAAGCTTCGCCGCCGGTGAAGAAGCCGGTGAGGCCGCGGCCTCCCTACTTTCCTCCGCGGGTTGGAGACCCGACTACGTCGGCCAAGGGTCTGGAGGGCGCGGGCAGGGCAGGCCTGCCGACCTTCCGAGTAGCTCTTCGGGGAGGCGAGATACCTCCGGGCGACCTTCTTCGCCGCGCCGATCCCGATCTCCTCGCCGTGGTGAGCCTCCTTCCACTGACTACCGCTCTGCTTATTGCTTTTTCACTCCTGACGATCTGTCTTCCTGCCGTGTCAGATCGCCCGGCGACCTCTGGGGCGACTTTCCTCGACGCTATCGGGCTGTCTGGGAGCGAGTATCGCCAGGCCGCCATTCGCGCCCACATGGAGCTGGAGAGCAAGTTTGACCAGCTCGCCATCTGTGATTCTCACCGGCGCATCTCGGCACTGGAGGCGAGGATGGCCAAGGTCGAAGGGCTCCAGTCGACCCTGGAAAGCTATGAAGCTCGCTTTCACGTGGTCAAAGAGAACGACCGCCAGCTGCAACTGAACAACCACCGCCTGCAGCTGGTGCTCGACGAGCTGGCCGGCATCCGGGCGAGCATGGGATCTGCTGGACGCCTGGCGAGGATGGAGGAGCAGCTCAGGCTCGGCGATGACGCGACAGCGCTGGCGACGGAGCATTACCGACGTGCGCGCGAGATCGGCTGGGCTGGGCGGCATCCGCACCCTCCTGAGCGGCCGAGGGCGCCATAATCTTTTTCTTTTTTTGTTTTTTGAATGTAATCGCCTGTAATCGCCTCGCGCGACTTTGTAATCCCGGACATTTATTTTTAATTTGATTAATTCGTGTGCGCGAATATTCCCGCTTCCGTGTGCGCGCTTTCATTCTTTGACGTACCGAGCTTTAGTTCACTTTGATAATGTCGCAGGTTTTTCTTCATCGCGCGAGTTTGTCAGATACTCGCCGGGGTGGCTGACCCCCCCCCCTTCCTTGGACTTGTCGTTCCTATAAATAGGGGGGGGGGTAGGTGGGTCATAAAGTGTATTGCTGTAGCGACCTTCTTTCCTCCTGCCGAGTATCTGAACAGTCAACTCGCCGCTCACGCTGCTTTCTGATCTCGCCATCATGGTCGGTGACGACGCCAGCGCTCGCCGACAGGCCCATGCAATTAATTTTGCCGATGCGGCTTTTAAGAAATCTATCACCACCGAGAAGGAACTGGCGACCTTCAAGGAACGCTCCCTCCCTGACGGATACTCGGCAAGACTCCCTACTCGCAGCGAGCGCCTCAATACCCATATTGAGGGCTCGCTTGTAATGTCGCTGCGTCACTTCGACGCGGGTCTGCGGCTGCCCTTCTGGCCGGAGTTTTGCGAGATTCTACGCTACTTTGGGATTGTTCCCGCGCAGATCAATCCCAACGACGTGGCGATCATTATGGGATTCCTATGCTTCCTTCGGGAAGAGAGGATCTCTTTCGACCTCTCCGTCTTCCGCCGCATCTTCTTCGCCTTCGCGGCGACCTCGGAGGGGGTCATCTTCTTTAGCAGCCATGTCTGCACTCTGGTCGGGACGGCGAACAAGGTCCATCGCTGGAGCGAGCAGCTGGTTGTCGTCCATGGGCGACTTCGGCGGCGTTCCCGGCAGGCCGCACCAACCAGCCGATGTCGCCTTCCTTCCCCCATCCTCGAGGGAGCTCGCGAGCAGCTCTTCGACTACTTCCGCGGTCGGCGTTTTGACGTCATTTTCGTGTGGCGACTAAACGTCAGCGTGCTCGAGCCAGTCCTCCCGATCGAAAGTATGTTGAACTCGCCGTGCGCCCTGGTTACTCGCTCGCCATTTTGCCGCTGAAGCTAACTTCGTCACGTGTTTTGCAGTCGCCAACGAGCTTCCGGAGAAGCCGCTTCCCTTGGCGAAGGAAGTCGCTGCCACGCAGTCGATGCTCCCCCTCCTGCCGACGTCGGGGAGAAGAAGACGGCTAAGGGGAAGTCGCGGGCCAGCTCGCAGGGTCCCGCGAGGAAGAAGGTGAAGACCTCGTCGCCGCGATCCGTCGATCGCCGGTCGCCGACGCCCGCGCGGTCACCCCATTTCCACCCCAACTACGGCCTTGGACAGGGGGTGGTGGACGCCTTCGGTCGCCCGCTCGTGACCTGGTCGCGGGGGAGAACTCGGTGTCGCTGAGCACCAACCTCCCGTCCTGGTCGACTGACTGGGAGGATAAGGGGAGGCGTTCGCGCCGTCCTTCATGCCATCTATGGTCGGGCCGACGCGGAGTCCGTCATGGAGCTGACCCCGACGGAGCTTGCCCATCAGTCGGCCTGCGCGCTCGCGCGGTCTGCCGAGCTGGGGCATTACTCGGCGAGGAAAATGCTGGAAATGACCGACGCCCTCAAAATCGTCTCCAAGAAGGCCATTGACCTTGGCATGCAGTCCGCCCGCTGGAGGGACTTCGAGGTGAGTTATCCTTGGGTAGGTTGCTTGACTTGTATCGCTGCCAGGCTCTGACATTGGTCATCTCGCAGGCTGCCGAGATAGAAGCGGCGAAGAAGCTTTCCGAGTGCGAGGAGAAGCTCGCCACCTCCCAGGCCGAGTTGGAGGCGGCTCAAACTCGCGCTGCGGTGATGGAGACCAGGCTGATCGCTGCTGAAGGGCGGCCGAGCTCCTCAACCTCGCTGCCCGAGGACCCGGCGCGAGTGGTGAAGCAATCGCGCGTCCTCTGGGAGGAGAGATCCTCCGTTCGCCGCGAGATCGCGCGGGCGGCGGGGAATGTCATTCTCGCGCGCCTTAGGCTCGGGGGCCAGCTCGTCGAGGGGGAGAAGCCGCTCACTGTTGACGAGCTCATCCCCGAGCTGCTCGCCGAGGGGACTGTCCCGCCATACGACGCGTCGTTGCCGACCAGCTCCGGTGATTCTGACAGCAGCGGCAGCGGAAGCAGCAGCGGCAGCGGAAGCAGCAGCGGCAGCGGAAGCAGCAGCGGCGAGACCGCAGAGAGCGACGACTTTGCGGATATCGGCGATGTTGGGGATGATGAATATCGGCCTGATACTGGCGACGACGAGTCCTAGTTGCTCGCCGATATTCTTTTTGTTCCTTTTGTAAACCACATTTTGACTTAGTGATTTATACAAAGTTTTGCCTTTTCCTCTGACTGGAGGTTACTCGCTAGGCTCATAGGCTCGGAGAGGGACGCTCGCTAGGTCGCAGGGGATGGCCCCAACGTCGACCATCCGCTCGCCGGACCTACTCCCCCCTGCGCCCGGATACTCGTGAACCTGCTGTGATAAACCGCGCGGGTGGCGTGTGGGACGTACTCGCATGTCCCCCGGGGCTCGCTTACTCGCGCGGTTTCAGCTCGCTTCCCCGCATGGAAACAGCTCGCCTACTCGCGCGAGATCAGCTCGCCTGTTCGCGTGAGTTTTGCTCTCCTACTCGCGTGAGGCCTGCTCGCGCGTGACGAAAATTGGGCCGGGCTTAGTCGTCGAACATAGCCCGTGGGCCCCTCCTTGTTATCGAGGAGATCGGCCGATTCCCGAGGAGAGGAGCTCGTGGGGATACCGGTCTTTCGACGCTGCTCAACTCGAAGTCTTGGATTACAATCGAGGAGATCGGCCGATTCCCGAGGAGAGGAGCTCGTGGGGATACCGGTCTTACGACGCTGCTCCACTCGAAGTCTTGGATTACAATCGAGGAGATCGGCCGATTCCCGAGGAGAGGAGCTCGTGGGGATACCGGTCTTACGACGCTGCTCCACTCGAAGTCTTGGATTACAATCGAGGAGATCGGCCGATTCCCGAGGAGAGGAGCTCGTGGGGATACCGGTCTTACGACGCTGCTCAACTCGAAGTCTTGGATTACAATCGAGGAGATCGGCCGATTCCCGAGGAGAGGAGCTCGTGGGGATACCGGTCTTACGACGCTGCTCCACTCGAAGTCTTGGATTACAATCGAGGAGATCGGCCGATTCCCGAGGAGAGGAGCTCGTGGGGATACCGGTCTTACGACGCTGCTCAACTCGAAGTCTTGGATTACAATCGAGGAGATCGGCCGATTCCCGAGGAGAGGAGCTCGTGGGGATACCGGTCTTACGACGCTGCTCCACTCGAAGTCTTGGATTACAATCGAGGAGATCGGCCGATTCCCGAGGAGAGGAGCTCGTGGGGATACCGGTCTTACGACGCTGCTCCACTCGAAGTCTTGGATTACAATCGAGGAGATCGGCCGATTCCCGAGGAGAGGAGCTCGTGGGGATACCGGTCTTACGACGCTGCTCCACTCGAAGTCTTGGATTACAATCGAGGAGATCGGCCGATTCCCGAGGAGAGGAGCTCGTGGGGATACCGGTCTTACGACGCTGCTCCACTCGAAGTCTTGGATTACAATCGAGGAGATCGGCCGATTCCCGAGGAGAGGAGCTCGTGGGGATACCGGTCTTACGACGCTGCTCCACTCGAAGTCTTGGATTACAATCGAGGAGATCGGCCGATTCCCGAGGAGAGGAGCTCGTGGGGATACCGGTCTTACGACGCTGCTCAACTCGAAGTCTTGGATTACAATCGAGGAGATCTTTGACAAAACTCTCTCCGGAGAGGCGCTCTTGATCCTGCCAAATCGGGGGGGTCGGCGTCCAGACCCGTTCCTAAGAATTCCTCTAGTCGGAAGAGAGATGCACTCGGGGAGACCTAGGCCGACATGCAAGGGGGGAGCTGATCTCGGCCGACAATGCAGAGGTTCGGTCTTACAAGAGCGCTTAAAGTCCCGAAGCCTCGTCCCATCGTCCGAACTAGGCTATTCAGTGAGAACGGGTTGAAGGCACGTATCTCGATTTGATAGTGAAGATCGTTTCCAGTTGCGATTCGAATGGGGGTGGTGTTCGTCGAGGGTCCTCCCCGGACGCACTCGGAATCAACACACACCCCTGGGCTCATTCTTGCCCTTTTCAGCAGGTTATCCTGCCTTGCTGCTCGTTTGAGGTTTTTCCTTCTGGGTGCTTTACGAGGCCGGCCTCTCCTCGAGTCCGGGGGATCAGGGTGCGGATCTGTTCCTCGTAGTTCCTCCAGACGGAAGAGAGATGCACTCGGGAGACCTAGGCCGACATGCAAGGGGGGAGCTGATCTCGGCCGACAGTGCAGAGGCCCGGTCTTACAAGAGCGCTTAAGATCCCGAAGCATCGTCCCATCATCCGTACTGGGCTATGTATGAGGAACAAACCGACCACTGCCTTCCGAAGTCGACTACGAGGCGGGCCATGGAAACACTCAGAAGCCTCGAGGCACCTTCAACACAAAAGGGATGAAAATCCGCATCCTTTGTTCATTTAAGAAAGTTTACAGAAATAGATACATGGGTTACCGCTATGGGTAAAATCTTTTCAAATCATCTCCGCTCCAGGTTCCAGACAGCTGCTCTCTCGCTTGGTCTTGTAGGTAATAGCCTCCTGTGGCCAAAGCCTCTTGGATGATGAAAGGTCCTTCCCAGTTGGGAAAGAGCTTGCCTATGGCGGCTCCCCGCCCGGCGGCGTCCACTTTCTTCATGACCAAGTCCCCTGCGAGGAAGTTCTTCAAGCGGACGTTTTTGTCGAAATGCCTCGCCATGCGCCTCTTGGTTTCCTCCTGGCGTATGGAGGCTAAGTCCCGAAGCTCTTCCACATAATCTAGGGAGAGCCTCTGAGCCTCTTCATTCTCTAACCGCCATTCCTCGCTTCCGTCTTCGGCCGCGATGACCCTCGGACTATGCACCTCAAATTCGACCGGGATGAGCGCCTCGGACCCGTGTGATAGCTTGAAGGGTGTTTCCCTTGTAGCCGAGTTCGGGGTGGTCCTGAGAGCCCACAGGACAGAGGGGAGTTGTTCGGCCCAATTCCCCTTGAGATTGGTGATCTTCTTCTTCAGCAAGTTGATGATGAGCTTGTTTGCGGCTTCTACTTGCCCGTTGCTACGAGGATGATGTACCGAGGCGAACCGAAGGTCGGTTCCCAATTGTTTACAAAAGTCTCCCAGTTCCAGGCTGGCGAACTGCGGCCCATTGTCGGTGATGATGGCCAGAGGGATCCCGAATCTGCATGCGATCTCCCCCCAAATGAAGTTCTTGACGATTTGAGACGTGGTCCTGGCCAGAGCCTTAGCCTCGATCCACTTCGTGAAGTAGTCGACCATTACCAGAACAAACTTCCTTTGCCCGCTAGCTTGAGGGAACGGGCCGATCAAATCCATGCCCCAAATTGCGAAAGGCCATGGAGCGGTAATTGAGCGAAGTTGCTGAGCTGGCTGGAGCGCAAGGGGCGCAAAGAGTTGACATTGGGAGCATTTTCTGGAATAGGCCTCTGCGTCCTTTCGGATGGTCGGCCAGAAGTAACCGTGCCTCAGAATCCTTTGCTCCAGGGTGCGGGTCCCGGAGTGACTGCCGCACTCTCCTGAGTGTATCTCTTCGAGGACCCGGGGAATCTCGTGCTCTGACAAGCACCGGGCCAGAGGGCCTGAAATGGTCTTGCGATAGAGTTCGCCGCCCTGCAGCAAGTAGTATGCGGCCTTGTACCGAAACTTTCTTTGGTCTTGCCCGTCAGATGGTAGTCGGCCTGTCGCCAGGAATGTGATGAACGGATCCCTCCACGAGGCCCGCTGATCGACCTCCATCAATTCGCCTTCTTCGATGGATGGTCGAAATAACTCGATGGCGGTTCCCCCGGCCCGGGGGCCATATTTCGCAAGATTGTCTGCCTCGGAGTTGCGCTCTCGGGGCACATGCTCGACGTGAAAGGATCGGAACCCCCCGATAAGGCCTTTGACCTTGACCAGATATTGCTGCAAGACGGGATCTCGGACTTCGAACTCTCCCCGAATCTGGGATGCCGCCACCATGGAATCGGAAAAGGCCCTGATATCTCTGATTGCCAGTTCCTTGGCGAGTCGCAAGCCAGCCACCATGGCTTCGTACTCCGCCTGGTTGTTAGTAACCGGAAAATTGATCTTGATAGCTTGCTCAATCCTGGTCCCCTGAGGACTAACCAGCACCACCCCGGCTCCCACGGAGTGTCTCCCTGACGCGCCATCCACGAACATCTTCCAAGGGACCGGCCGAGAGACATCCGTGTCTGCCTCGACCTCGGCCGAGAAGTCGGCCAGGAAATCCGCCACGGCTTGTGCTTTGATCGCGACCCTTGGGGGTAGGAGATGTCGAACTCGCTCAGCTCCACAGCCCATTTGGCGAGCCTGCCGGAATGCTCCACTCCGTCCAAGATACTCCTCAAGGGATGGTCTGAGACTACTTTGATAGAGTGGGCTTGGAAATATGGACGGAGTCGCCTGGCCGAAACTACCAGGGCAAAGACCAACTTCTCCAGGATGGGGTACCGCGTCTCGGCTTGCCTTAGCACCCGGCTTACGTAATAGATCGGAAGCTGCTTCTTTCCCTCCTCTCGGACCAACACCGAGCTGACTGCTTCGGCCCCTACCCCTAGGTAGAGCAAGAGGTCTTCGCCGCCCTGCGGACCCTGAAGGAGGGGAGCTCGAGTCAGCTGTTGCTTGAGCTTCATGAAGGCCTCCTCGCACTCCGGGGTCCACTCGAATTTCTGATTTCCCCGAAGGGCTTTGAAGAAAGGGGAGCACTTTTCTCCGGCCTTGGAGAGAAACCGGCTAAGACCTGCCAGCCTTCCGGTCAACCTTTGAACTTCCTTGGAGTCCCTTGGGGACGCCATCTCCACGATGGCTTTCACCTTGTCGGGGTTGGGCTCCACCCCTAGGGGAGTAAGGAGGTGTCCTAGAAACTTCCCCCTTCCTGCGCCGAAAACACACTTGGCCGGGTTGAGCCGCATCTTGTACCTCCTCAGGGTGGCGAAAGTCTCCGTCAGATCCGCTACGTGCTCTGCGGCGCTCTTACTCTTAACGAGCAAGTCGTCGACGTAGACTTCCAGATTCCGCCCCTTCTGCTCTCTGAAGACGTGATCCATCATTCTTTGATATGTCGCGCCGGCGTTCTTGAGCCCAAAGGGCATCATCTTGTAGCTATAGCACCCGTCGCTGGTGATGAAGGAAACGTCGCGGCAATCGGGGGGATGCATCCGGATCTGATGGTATCCTGAAAAGGCATCAAGGAAACTCATCACAGGAAATCCGACGGCGGAATCAACCAACGCGTCGATCTGAGGCAGGGGATAACAATCCTTCGGGCAGGCTTTATTCAATAATGAAAAGTCGATACATAACCTCCAGCCCCCTCCAGACTTCTTCACCATTACAATATTGGAGACCCAGCCTGGATACTGGATCTCCGAAACAAAACCTGCTTCCAGCAGCTTCCCTACTTCCTCCCGGATGGGTCCCGCTAGAGCGGCGGCGCTCTTCCTTTGCTTTTGACGGACGGGGGCCGTCGCCGGATCCAGGTTGAGGCGATGACAGGCAACATCAGCATCGATCCCTGGCATCTCGGCGGCGCTCCATGCGAAGACGTCCGCGTTTTCCTGTAGGCAGGCCGCTATCTCCACCTTCCCTTCCGGGGGCAAGGCTCCTCCGATCTTCAGCAGCTCCGGCTTTCCTCTCAGGGAGATCACCTCCACTTCCTCCAGCTCCTCGGCAGCTTGCAGGCCCTCTTCTTGCTCCATCATCCTTTCCAACCTTTCTGCGTCGCCCATCCAGCTGATGGTGCTGACCGCATTCAGGTAGCATTCCCTGGAGGCCTTGGGATCTCCCCTGATCCTGACTTGGACGTCATCCCTGCAGTACTTCAGGCATTGGTGATAAGATGAAGGGACGGCCTTGAAGTAGTTGATGAGGGGCCGTCCGAAGATGGCGTTGTAGCCGCTCGGTGCGTCGACGATGACGAAGCGGCATCGGATCGAAGTCCCCCCGAGAGTAACCAGCAACTCCACACCTCCTTCCACCTCTTTCTTCTCCCCGGAGAAGCCGAAGAGAGGCCCATCCGCTGCCTGAACCCGGGACGCTTCCACCTGAAGGCCGACGAAGGTTCTCTTGAAGATGACATTCACCGAGCTCCCGTTATCCGCGAGGATTCGGTCGACGGTGAAGTCCTCGATTGCTGCTTGAATCACCAGGGCGTCATGGAAGGGGTTCTCGTTCCAGAGCATGTCTTCCTCCGAGAAGGTGATCTCGTTCAAGGGAGGGGGGGTCTGAGACGTCGAAGCGACGCTCCTTTTGTAGATTTGGTGGAGACTTCCCTTGCGGGAAGCTCCTAGCCCCGCCCCTCCGTTGATCACTCCAACGTGCCCGCCTCCCGGACCGGGAATGACATTTCCCCTTCCTCCCTGATCGATCCTGTCTTCGTTCCTCCTCCTCTGCGGTGCCTGGTAAGCCACCTGCCCAACCTGGGCCTCCTGCTGTGGCTGCTCCCTCTCGGCCGCCGTCGCTTCCATTCTTCTCCTTGTTTCCCAGAACTCTGGGCAAGCCAAGGTCCCGTGCCCCTCCACTCGATGGATATCGCAGTAGAGGGGAATCGCCGCTTCCTGCTGCCTTTCCTGCCTCCTCTCCTGTTGCCTCTCCTTCCGCCGGCGCTTGGCGGCTCGCTGCGTGATGGACATGGTCTCCCTTCTTCCTCCTCCCTGCTCCCGAGGGTTGTAAGCCCTCCTTTCCTCCTGACGGGTGGGCTGCCTCCACTGAGGGCGATCCCTCGGGTACTGGAACCTTCTTTCCTCGCTCCTCGCTTCTCGCCCTCCGACAGGCCTCCTGTCCTCCTGCCTTCGAGGCCTCTCCCGCCACTCCTGCTTCTCCGCCTTTCTGATCTCCCTTCCTCTCTCTTTCTTCTCCTCTTTCTCCCGCGGCCTTTCCTGCTTCCTGTCACTGCGCCCTTCCGGCGCCCTCTCCCTCTCCAGCAGCCTCCCTTTGTCTTGCCCAAGCGGTCGATCTCCGTCGAGCCGTGCCAGGAACTCCTTGTTCCTCTCCTCTCCCTGGATGAACACATTGGCTCTCTACACCATCTCCTCGAACGACTTGGGTGGCCTGTGCCCCAACTCCATGTTGAACAGACCCTGCTTCAGCCCGAACTTGAGGGCCACCATCAAGGTGAACCCGTCTACCTCTTCCACCTCCAGCACCTCCTCCTGGAATCGATCGATGTACCGGCCCAAACTCTCGTGCTGCCCCTGCACGATCTTGAAGAGAGCGGTCGCCTCCTTCTTCCTCCGCTTGGACGTCGCGAACCTTGCTAGCAGGCCCCTTCGCAGATCCGAGAAGCAGTAAACGGACCCGGCCGGCAGCTGGTGGAACCAATCTCTCGCGCTACCTTTGAAGGTAATGGAGAAGAGCCGGCACTTGAGAGCATCGGACATGTTGCGAATGGAGACCACATCCTCAAACCACTGAAGATGCCCCACCGGGTCGTCCTTGCCGGAGTAGTACGAGAGGACTGGCTCTCTGAAGTTGTCGGGGACAAGGGCTGCGAGGATCTCGTCGCAGAAGGCGCTCCTCCCTTCCTGGCGGCGGCGAGTATCCTCTCCGCTCGAGCAGTCATACTCGCTCCATCGGCGAGTATCTCCATGCCTCGCCGAGAGTTCTGGTTCTCGGAACCGGATCCCCTGACTACTCGCCGGATGATGTCGCGGGGGGATCACCTGCTCTCCACTCGCCCAAGCGGGCTCCTTCCCTGCTCGCCGAGTTGGTATCTCCTCGCCCGGGGGTGTCTGGCGACGGGGGGAAGTCGCCGTCACCTCAGGCGGATTTGACAACCCGACGAGTATCGCCTTCTCCATTCTCCTTGCGAACTCTGCAAAAGCTGCCACCGTCACATACTCGCCACCTTGCCCCGGGATTCCAGCTCCCGCCGAGTTACCTCCCAACTCGCCCCGGTCTCCGTCATCGGCCATCTTCCAACCACGACTTTCTTCTTCGGTCGCGATCCACGCTCACCGCACCAAGTGTTGAAGCCGAGAAATTCTCAACCTCAGAAATCGGATTAGGCGACCTGAAGCTACTGGTCGACCGGTCAGAAGACGATCTCTGGTTAGGAAACAAGGACGAATTGTACGAACAAGACCCCAGGTCGCTGCGACAAGGAAGGTCCCACCACGTACCCAGTTGCTTAGGAGAAGCAACCCCTTCTCAACCAGATTGGCCGAGCTAGGTACGAAGGAGGCGAGCTGAACGATAGCGAGTCAAGGGTAGTTACTGGAACTCGCGAGGGTTCAGGCCGAGAATTGCTTGTCTTCTCCTTCGTACCCCTGGGGTCCTATTTATAGGCAAAATCAAAGAGAGGGGGGGGTCTTACTTATACCCCCCCCCCCCCTGGCGAGTTGGCGACCTCCTTAAGGAACTCGCCTGGGAGAGGCGAGCATCTGGCCATAGTCGCCACCTGGCGAGTTGACCTGGGGAGCTCGCCCTACTCGCCCAAACCTTCCGCGGCCCGGGATGCTGGTCTGGATCCCCACCCTGCTTTGTTGACTTTGACCTCTGATGACCTGGCGGTGGTAGGGCCCACCCTCGTCGAATATGGGTTGTACATCTCCCTCTATGAAATCGGGGATCCCGTGAGTGTGGCTGGGATCAAAAGTTATGCAAGGTTTGGTTTGGATGGGACTTATTCGCAGCGTGTTGTTTTTGCTAAATCAGTGATCTGGTTCTTCCCATACCGATTCACTGTAAGCTCTCACTTTCCTGTTAGTATTTCTTCTTTTCTATGGGATTAGGGAGTCTGGATTTTGTCAATTGTTGGCTCTCTAGTTGCATGGATTGAGATTGTTTAGCCAGGGGTTTATTAGGTTATTGTGGTTTTGGGGAGTTTGGCCGACTGTTTGAGCTTGTCTGGTTTTGCTTGGTTTTTATTTTGCCTTGATGATACTTGCAAAGTAGTAAGCTGCTATATGGATATTAGATCTTAACTGCATGATGTTTAAGGGATAGGTTCTTGGTATGTGTCCTGTTTAGCGTTGTTGCCAGCTATTTTAGCATCTACTTGGCTGGTTATTGTTGTTCCTTTTTCTAGTTTGTCTTATAGCTGGCCGGTCACTATCATCTCTTTAGTTCTAAATATTTCACATGATTATGCTTATGCAGGGATATTTCACTTATGGGCATACTGTTATATTGTATTTGCTTTACTTTTATTTCCCAGCTTTGAGTTATGAGATGGTGGTTGCTATGGATTTATCCTTGGCGGGATTGTTTCAATTACAAAGTTATATGGTTTTATGACTACTGTTATGAGTAGTCATTAGGGTTGTAGTGGCAGTAAAGAGTACTGTTATTTCAATTGTTGTTTACTACTTTTGGGCTTATGCCACTTCTATGGTTATGAAAATTAGAGGACTTTCCCTAGATGAGTAGCTGCCAGATGATGTTAACAAAATAATTATAAAGAGGTGTAACCCCGATAGAAAACAAAATTGCCTAATAAAATGATTGCTAATCACAGATATCGTGAAGGATGACACCTCCAACTATACGCGACAATGACATGAGTTGCGATACAAGAACAACTGATGGTGAGAGCTACCTGCTTCAGTTTATGCTTTATTGCCCTCTTTTTCATTTATGTGCACTATTATTATTAGTATGGCAATATCATGATTTCTTGTATATGTTAGCATGGAGTACTTGTACATCACTGATAATGATTACTCGCATATGTATGGCCTTTTATAAAGGAAAACAGACGATTAGTTTCTGAGGGGATTGAGAAATATATGAACCCTAAGTATAGAAAGGAAATGTATGGTTAACATAAATAAGAATGCATCGATGCATGATAAAGATAAGGGTATAACTGAACATGAATGCGCATACAAATAGTGATGAATTGTCAAACCAGTCGAGCCTGAGGGCATAAACGCGTGTTGTACGTACTGGTTTTGGTATACTGATGACCCAGGAGGGTCGGGCCCAAAGACTGAAATATTGAAATACAGATATCGTTACTGATATGTTAGCAGTTACCCTTAACATTATCTAACGTAAAAGATAATATAAGAATGTATAGTTAGACAGTGACATCGATATGTCGTTACTGAACATGCGAACTGAGATAGATTTACAGTTACATAGCTTTCATGATTACGGTTACACGGTTGACATGGCTTTCTTGATTATAGTTACACTGTTTACATTGTTTCATGGTTACTACTGCTAACATTGCCCTATAACTGTTTATATAGTGTTTATGAATACTAACATAACAGAGATAACATGGATACACAGTTTCAGGACAGGTATGTAATGTGGTTAGTAAAGATCTATGTTTATGACATTGTTATAACTGTTACATGTGTTTATGTGTACATCAATTAAAGAGGTATGCACCTCACTTAGTCATATTTTTATGACTAAGCCCGTCGCCATTTTGTACAGGTACTTGACATAGCTTTGGGTTCGTAATGAAGAGTGAAGTTGATCGTGGATAAAATGAAAAGACACATGGACATCAATAAGATTTGAGATACGTCTTATTATGTGTATTATTTTGTTACTCACTAGCCTTACTTCGTCCTGGGATAACTGTCTAGAAAGTAGCTTAGATACAAAAATGTGTGGGGTCCAAAATGGGGGCCTCACAATTGGTATCAGAGCCAGATTTTCGATAAGTTCGGCTGTGGTGAGTACAGAATATGTACACATGATA
Source organism: Platanthera zijinensis (assembly GCA_039513925.1). Taxonomy (NCBI): domain Eukaryota; kingdom Viridiplantae; phylum Streptophyta; class Magnoliopsida; order Asparagales; family Orchidaceae; genus Platanthera; species Platanthera zijinensis. The sequence goes on from CM077079.1 coordinate 275,987,208, forward strand.
TGACGTTAAGAGTACACATAGAAGTCTAATTTGCGGGATCGATCCAAATCAATTAAGGAGTCGAGTGTGAAACAGAATTCACCAGGATTAAATGTAATATGTATGCCATGATAGTCGAAAGAGATATTGTTTTTCCGACACGAGGGATACGAATGAAATTACAGGCTTACAAATTGAAATGATTAGTATGAAAGATCAGATGAACATGTAAAAAACGGTATGCAAATGACGAGCTCTAAACAGGTAACCATTGATTAGCAAAGTTAGCATGAGAAATGTCAAATCTTGAAAATGATGCAAAGAGTGGTAATGAACTATGAACACAGAATATTGCTTTTATAACATAAGTTAAAACGATGAACATTATGAGTTGTTATAACCTAAACGGTTCAAAAGAAAAAAAAATTGTACACATATACAATTTTAGGTGTGGAAACCAAATTGATGCACAAAGAGATATGGTGAAGTAGGATGGCATATGAATTGGCAAGATAACTACAGTGTCTCTTTTATGTCCCGACAAGTTATGAAAAATCGAAACGAAGAAAAGTGAACAAAGGTTATATACTGGAAAAGTAGTTTATAAAATAGTTAAACGAAAAAATGAAGTATACAAACTAATGTGTTAGCGGAATTATCCCAAAAGACGACGAATACTATGTTATAGTATACATGGATTCTTGCGTATAAAAAATGAATTCAAACCGATAAAAAGATCTAAAATGTGATGTGTGATGACGATAAATTGGAACTGGGAATAAAATGTGATAGTATAAGATGGGCATAAGGAACTTTGCACCTACACCCAATATATTGTATAGGTAAGCAGGTAAGACACGTGATGATACTCTGACGCAACACTTGATGTATAACATTATATAACGAGTTGAAAATTTTAAATGTGACAAGACAACGACATTGAAAGAACACAGTTAAAATGAAATTGTATGGGTCAGATTATTTGCATGAAAGATACACGCATCTACAACATATAATGTTGCCGACAATGCTACGAAGACAATGTTATAAAAGTTTTAGGTTAAACGTCACGTTGCTAATTGTGTCCTGAAAGACAAATCTACATGACGATCGGCCTAGAAATTCCTGTTCGAGTTGATATCGTGTCCTATTTTCGAGGACGAAAATCGTTATAAGAGGGGAAGAGTTTGTAACGACCCAAATTTTAACAAGTCTCATAATATGGTTAAAATGGATGTAATTTGGTGTGATATTGTATCATCGTTACACGTCAATGGCAAGATTTAAAGAAATGAAAATCAAATCCCCTATGATGATACTAAAAATAAAATCAGTGTCAATATTAATCGAGTTCTTTGGAAAGTTATGATAGTTTATTTGCTTCCGTTTATTATTTATATTGGGCTTGGGTTGTTTATTAAATTATTGCTGGATTAGCTAACTAATTTGGCCTGGATGTATTTTTCTTCTTGCTGGATCAGCTCTTGATCTGTTGAGAGACTTGGTTATAAAATCAGTAATTGTTGTTGGTGAATTACTTAATACGGATATTGTGTTGAGGGGTTAATTATGATAAAGCGGTGGGGAGAGATAATTTGAGGAGATTCTTCTCTTCTTTGCCTTATCTTCTGCCGACATTCTCTCACACACGCCAAAAAGCCGCAGCTAGGGTTCCCGGAAATGGATCCGTTCTTCTTCCTCTTTTCTCCTTATCTCCCTCTATGAAATCGGGGATCCTGTGAGTGTGGCTGGGATCAAAAGTTATGCAAGGTTTGGTTTGGATGGGACTTATTCGCAGCGTGTTGTTTTTGCTAAATCAGTGATCTGGTTCTTCCCTTACCGATTCATTGTAAGCTCTCACTTTCCTGTTAGTATTTCTTCTTTTCTATGGGATTAGGGAGTCTGGATTTTGTCAATTGTTGGCTCTCTAGTTGCATGGATTGAGATTGTTTAGCTGGGGGTTTATTAGGTTATTGTGGTTTTGGGGATTTTGGCCGACAGTTTGAGCTTGCCTGGTTTTGCTTGGTTTTTATTTTGCCTTGATGATACTTGCAAAGTAGTAAGCTGCTATATGGATATTGGATCTTAACTGCGTGATGTTTAAGGGATGGGTTCTTGGTATGTGTCCTGTTTAGCGTTGTTGCCAGCTATTTTAACATCTACTTGGCCGGTTATTGTTGTTCCTTTTTCTAGTTTGTCTTATAGCTGGCCGGTCACTATCATCTCTTCAGTTCTAAATATTTCACATGACTATGCTTATGCAGGGATATTTCACTTATGGGCATACTGTTATATTGTATTTGCTTTACATTTATTGCCCAGCTTTGAGTTATGAGATGGTGGTTGCTATGGATTTATCCTTGGCAGGATTGTTTCAATTGCAAATTTATATGGTTTTATGACTACTGTTATGAGTAGTCATTAGGGTTGTAGTGGCAGTAAAGAGTACTGTTATTTCAATTGTTGTTTACTACTTTTGGACTTATGCCACTTCTATGGTTATGAAAATTAAAGGACTTTCCCTAGATGAGTAGCTGCCAGATGATGTTAACAAAATAATTATAAAGAGGTGTAACCCCGATAGAAAACAAAATTGCCTAATGAAATGATTGTTAATCAAAGATATCGTGAAGGATGACACCTCCAACTATACGCGACAATGACATGAGTTGCGATACAAGAACAACTGATGGTGAGAGCTACTTGCTTCAGTTTATGCTTTATTGCCCTCTTTTTCATTTATGTGCACTATTATTATTAGTATGGCAATATCATGATTTCTTGCATATGTTAGCATGGAATACTTGTACATCACTGATAATGATTACTCGCATATGTATGACCTTTTATAAAGGCAAACAGACGATTAGTTTCTGAGGGGATTGAGAAATATATGAACCCTAAGTACAGAAAGGAAATGTATGGTAAACATAAATAAGAATGCATCGATGCATGGTAATGATAAGGGTATAACTGAACATGAATGCGCATACAAATACTGATGAATTGCCAAACCAGTCGAGCCTGAGGGCATAAACGTGTGTTGTACATACTGATTTTGGTATACTGATGACCCAGGAGGGTCGGGCCCAAAGACTTAAATATTGAAATACAGATATCGTTACTTGTATGTTGGCAGTTACCCTTAACATTACCTAACGTAAAAGATAATATAAGAATGTATAGTTAGACAGTGACATCGATATGTCGTTACTGAACATGCAAACTGAGATAGATTTACAGTTACATAGCTTTCATGATTACGGTTACACGGTTAACATGACTTTCTTGATTATAGTTACACTGTTTACATTGCTTCATGGTTACTACTGCTAACATTGCCCTATAACTGTTTATATAGTGTTTATGAATACTAACATGACAGAGATAACATGGATACACAGTTTCAGGACAGGTATGTAATGTGGTCAGTAAAGATCTATGTTTATGACATTGTTATAATTATTACATGTGTTTATGTGTACATCAATTAAAGAGGTATGCACCTCACTTAGTCATATTTTTATGACTAAGCCCGTCGCCATTTTATACAGGTACTTGACATAGCTTTGGGTTCGTAATGAAGAGTGAAGTTGATCGTTGATAAAATGAAAAGACACATGGACATCGACAAAATTTGAGGCACGTCTTATTATGTGTATTATTTTGTTACTCACTAGCCTTACTTCGTCCGGGGATAACTGTCTGGAAAGTAGCTTAGATACAGAAATGTGTGTGGTCCAAAATGGGGGCCTCACAGTTGCAGTACTTGGACTGGTCCCCCCTGAATTTGGAGTGTGATCCTTTGACCTCTGAAGAGAGGGATGATTCCGGAGGATGAGCAATACTTATGTACGTGAAGCATTGAGGGGAGCGAAGGTTTGATTTGTAGTGATGCCCCTAACTCGGTTGGATTCCCTACTACACTTGTTTATCCCCTTGAGACTTAATAGTGGCTCCTGATGCCTCCTACTTTTTGATTTTTTTTCGAATTGTGTTGTCGATGTGTTTTGATTGCTTTGTCTATCGTGATTTGAGCCTTGACTCAGCAGATGAGGTCAAGGTAGCTGGGAAAAGTTTCCCTCATCATCATAGAGTGGACTTTTTCTGGTCTGAGTCCTCCGAGGAAAGTTTCGCGTAAGAGCTTGTGGTTAACCCCCGAAATTTGTTGTGCCTATGTGGTGAAGCGATAAAAGAAATTTCCAAGCGATTCTCCCTCGGTCTGTCGGATCCCCAAGAGGTGCGAGGGGTCTCAAACGATTCGTCGGTTGGCAATGAACTAATCCGTGAAAAGATGGCTGAGCTCTATGAAGTTAATGATTTCTCCCTCTTTCAAATTATGGAACCAGGTGCGAGCTTCTCTTTTTTGTGTTGGTGGGAACACTTGGTACATGAATAGGTTTGGGGAATTGCAGATGCGCATGATGGCTTAAAATTGAATGACATGCTCCAAAGTGTTGTCTGACCCATCAAATATCTTGAAGTCGCAGAGTTGGATCCCGGGTGGAGCGGGATACTCCAGGAATGACAGAGCTAGCAGGGAGATGCGGCGATTGGGGCGTCCTACATTTGCGTCTTGGTGCTCCCATGTCCATATTCCTCCCCGATCATACATCTCACTTCCTCGCGAGTGAGTCTTCTATCAGTCGCTTCCTTTATCGCATAAAAGTTTGTAACACCCTAGATTTCCCATATAGTTATTGGAAGCTATCACCCGACAATAGCGAGGTACCACCAGCGATAGTGGTTTGCTGATGTCAAGTATGACATTAAGTGATCTCGACACCAACTTAAGGTGATCTCGACGTAGTATCGTGTTGTCTTGATGAGCTACCACCAGACGATAACGATAATGCTGGAGATAGCTTGCCACGTGTCGAGTGATACTGAGGTGGTTGTTAAGCGGCATTCACTTGGTCAAGCGGCCACCGCCGAGGCTATCATGCCGCAAAAGCGAGTTATCGCCCAACGATTGCAATTTTAAAATGAATGCCCGGTTTAATCGTGGTCATCCATTCCTTAGAAAGTGGAGATCTTATGGCTGAGTTTAGGCCCGAGATTACTAAGAAGCTGAGGGGGTTATTTCATTCTCATTATCTCTTTCACTTTACTCTTTCTCTCTCTTTAAGCTAAGGAGAAAAAGGAAAGAAGAAGAAGGAAATGAGAGGAAGAAGAAGGTTGAAACCAGTCCTCTAGAAGAGTTTTGAAGGAGTTCTTGTGATCTTATTTGAGAGCTAAGGCTAGATCTGAGGAGAGGAAGGTACTGCGAACGCTTCCATTCGGATCATTTGCAATCCCATGGCTCCTAAGCGATCTACAAGGGTAACGATTCTCCTCTTGGACAAGTGAAACCCTTATTTGGCATATTTGCATGGAAACTCTCATCAATTGGTAAAGAACAAGAAATTTCCAAAGGGTTGATAAAGAGTATCCCCGATTTAATTGCATATAGAATCTGGAATCGAAATACAAAATAGGCATGTTGAGTGAAGCCCAACTGGACAAGTTGGTCTGTATTGGTGATGATTTATTTGTGTGTCGGAAAAGACTCCATGGATAAACGTGTAGTTCTACGGAGTTATGGGTTGTGTAACTTACTATAGTGAGTACTGTAACACCCATATCCGTCACATAGTATATAACAGTAGGTCCGGCCGGGGCCCGATGCCATATACTGCGGACAGACTGGTTGGTTACTTATTGAAACCATTCAACCAATCACAACGTCCTACACAGAGCATCTAGCGGAAGTAAATTATTAAGTTGCACAAAGATTAAAGAACCCTGCCAAGCATGAATGTCCACTACTCAAACCAAGAAGGAATGTTTAATACACTAAACAGGAATGACCTTATTGCCTTACAAGAATTTGCTTAATAAAAGAGTCTTCCAAACCTCGGCACGCAGGCTGGTTACACATGAGTATAAAAAAGGAAAACACTCAACAATTGGCCTTTGAGGGCCGGAAAAGTGCCTTGGGATTTAGCCCGCTATTTATCGCTCGGCTCCGCAGCACCTGCAAGCAACAATCCACCGCACGGTGGTAAACAAAGGCAACGGTCAGCTATGCTGACCAAATTATAACGATTCCGCCCCCAAACCGGGGCGGCAAAGCTTCTTCCCTACACTTGTTAGCAAAACAAGCAACATAGCGAAATAAGCATCACATCATAGGTGCATGCTCACACGGCCGTACACCCCGTGCTCTCAGGGCACTTACTCGACGGGCCAGTCCGAACCCTGTCCGGTCCTTGACTCCACCACCACCCCCAGGGTGGCAACCTTGTGAGCATTTAGTCCTTTCGGTCGTAGCCTAGACTCGATCTCCAAACTTCGGTAAGTCCCACGTAAAACTTTAGGTCGCTTTAATCGAGCAGATGGAGCGGGTAGGGGTCCACCAGCCCATTGCTCACCCCACCGTTTCCATTTGGCCTTTGATGCAGGCTAAGCTTCCCAAGTCCCAAATATCGTTCAAACACGGTACATAGCCCCGCTATGTACCCGGTTGGCTTCATGGCCACCGATATGACAGAAATACATTTCCATCCAGATTTCTGGGTGCACCTCGGGGTTAATCCCCAAGATTCCCTAATGCATTCTACCGCATAGCAACCCGAAAACAATCAAAACGCTCGGAGTCTTCTCCAGCTAAAAATGTACAGCAAATCATCACCGATCCAGACCAACACGTCTGGGTAGGCTTCACACATCATGCCTATGTTCGTACTACGATTCCGGACTCTAACAAGGGGGACTTTACATATCTACCACAAGGAATACCACAATCTCGCCGCACACTCGCGAGAGAGGGGTTTTCCCATGCAAAGGAAGAAGAGCTTCACATGCTCAAGAAGAGAATCGTTACCCTTGCGCTTTTCCTCGATGCCATGACGATCTAGCTGAATGGAAAGCACCGTATCGGCCTTGCCTTCGCGGATCCAGACTTGGATCGTGATTTGGAGCTCCGAAGCTCCGCCGGTGACCGGATCTTGGCCTTCTTCCTTCTCCTTGCTCTCCATTCTCTCTAACTTTTAGAGAGATAAAACTCAAAGGGAATAAGGGTTTCCAATACCTATTCCCGGATATAACACACCAGCAACAGCCCTGAGCCGTCGGATCCCAAATCAAGAAATCGAACGGCTGCGATTCAGCCCAATATTACAAAATCTGGGCCGAATACGGGTTACAACACGGTCGTGTGCATGGCCGTGTCACCCATTCGCCGTCTCACCCGACGTTCCAACTAGCACATGGCATTTGACACGGCCTCCGACATGCCCGTGTCGCATGCGACACGGCCGTGTCAAGACCCGTGTCACGCCCCGTGTGCAACTACCAACATTATTTTCCCGAGAAGGACACGACCTGCGACACTACACCCGACATGCCCGTGTCACATGTGACACGCCCGTATCTGTGCCCGTGTCATTTCCCGTGTGCATAACTCAGAAATTACCCAACGTGACATGCCCTGGGACACGCCCGTGTCCCAGGCCATATGCCTCAACTCGACGATCGCCGATTGCCAAAACGTCGACCACACGACCCGAGGTCGATCACGCCCATGACACGCCCGTGTCACGCCCGTGAAATGCCCGTGTCACGCCCGTGTCACGCCCGTGACACGCCCGTGTCACGCCCGTGACACCTGCTCCAAAACCCAGACTTGGATTAAAACGTCACCCGTCCCTCTTTTGAGTTTCAGGGTGTTACAACTCTCCCCCTCTTAAAAGAATTTCGTCCACGAAATTACTAAAGGAGAGAAAATAAAAACTCTCAGTGGTACCCAGGCGGAACAACTCCGGGTACACATACAGCATAGATTGCTCTCACTCCTAAGAGGGCTCCTCGTTATCGCAATTGTCCCACCGGACCATGACTATCCTGATCTCCTTGAGACAAAGTCGCTCGACTTCACGGTCTCCAAAACGAACGGGTTTGACCCTAGTCATCAACCTTTCGTCCACCAAAACTTGATCACTCACGATCAAGTTCGAAGGCTCTTGTGCCGCCTCACCAAACCGCTCTAGAAATATCAAGTGGTCCAAGGTATACCAAGCTCAGCTTCTCCAAGCGTCGCTCCCGTGAAACACTCTTGAATGACTATAACTTCCAATACGCCACCTGATATCTCCACCTTCCGATACATGACGTTGAAGCACTTAGTTTGCCTCTCCTGAGCGATTAGGAAAAGTTCTCATATGGTTCGCACCGAAGGGGTAGTGTTTACCACCTCTTGCTTTAAAATACAACTTCATGTCATCTGTTTATAGCCACAACAACGGCATGCGACAACTTCAACCTTATAGGGCCTCGAAGGGCGTCATTTATACGCTCGCTCGGTAGTCAATGTTGTACGCAAACTTTACCAAAACAAATGGCCTTCCCACTGCTTCCCGAAGTCCAGAACGCACATGCGAAGCACGTCCTCCAACGTCCTATTGACCCACTCAGTCTGCTCATCCGTCCGCGGATGTAAGACTGGACTAGACTACAACTTAGTCTCCAGCACTTTCTGTAACCACCTCTAAACATTGGACGTAAAACGCCCATCTCGATCGCTCACGATGTTGCGGGGCACACCGTGCGGTCTAACTATGTTATCCATAGGCAGCATTGCTGGTTACACCACCGGATCATCCTTCCTATGCGGAATGAAGTGTGACACTTGCGTTAACCAAACCACGATCACCCAAAAGGCGTCGTTTCCCCGCTGCGCCACTTTGACAAACCATGCACACAGTCCAGTCGAACTTCTATTCCGAACTAGGCAAAGATTTCAATAATCCCCCGACTCTTATCACTCTGCCTTCACTAAGGCGCAAGGCTGGCATTTTGTCACACATAGTGCAACAACCTTCTAGAGTCCTTACCACAAGAGCAATTCTTCAGATATCGGTACACCTTCGTGCTTCCTAAGTTAATTGAGTACTGGGTATAACATACCACAACTCCACCCATCAATTGCCCACGCTTGGGCTGCACAAACGGTTGTCTTTCCTTGGCAGTCCACCTACAATCATCGATTTGGGACTTTGACCCATCGAGCCGCACCCATGATTTCCTTCATGCTGCTTCCCAAACCATAGTCTGCCAAATACGATCAGTCAGGTCATACATGACTTCTGACCTGTTCAATTACGCTTCGATGCTAGTCTGCTTGTCAACGCAAGAGATAGCTAACATCTCCAACTCCCGGGTCAAACTCTCAACATGAACCTACAACTAGTTGGCTTGGGCGGGAGCCCTGCGTCTCAACGCATCCACAACTACATTACCTTACAACGGGCACAAAATAACTTTCGAACGTATAGTACCCCAAGAACTCCATCCATTTCTGCTGCCTCAATTTCCGACCCTTTTGATCCAACCGATATATCAGACTCCTATGATCGGTACAAACATCGACTTATGCGCCGTACGAACAATGCCTCCACAGCTTAAGCGCAAAATATACGACCGGTAACTCCAGATGGCGGACCGGGCAATTCCCCTCGTGCTCTTTCAACTAATGCGAGCCATAAGCCATAACATTACCACAATGCAGCAGCACGCAGTCCAATCCACTTCCCAAGGCAGTGCCGTAGATCTCATAGCTTTTGGTTCCACTCGGCGAACTTAACACTGGCGTCGTGGTTGACCAACTCTTTAACCCTTCAAAGTTTGGGCGCACTCGCGCATCAGAACAACCTTTTAAGTTTTTCCTTGACAGTGGTGTGAGGGGTAATTCTATCCGCGAGAAGTCCTGTACGATGTGCCTGTGGTAGCCTACCACACCAGAAACTCTGGACTTCCGCTACCGAGACAACACATGCCACCCTCGTATTGCGACTAACAACGTTGGACCCACACACTCTCACTCTATCAACTATAGGACCGAGGAGCGCTATGAGGATAACCCAAGACTCGTGTTCGGAGGACTTGGTGTATACATGGTTCCTCCTTAACGTCCACAAAACCAATAGTAGATATTCAGAAGTGATACCCTTCGCACTTCAATTACCCCCAATTTGTCGTCGATGAAGACGATCACAAAATGGACTAGGTACTTAATGAACGTTCCGTTCATCCGGTCTATGAACACTGATGCCACATTTGACTACCAAAATGGCACGATCATAGACTCGGATTGCTCATTCCTCGGGCTTAACACCGTCTTTGCGATAACACTTACCCTTATTCTCAGATGAGGTTAACCGGACTTACGATCCACTACTGAGTCCACCGAAGACCCGACTACCTGATCAAAAGATCATCGATCATTTGGATCGGGTACTTGTCCTATTTCTGCAAACTTATACTGCTCTCTGCAACAGATACAAAATTGCAAGCTCCCGTCCTTCTTCTTGGTAAAAAGGACTGGTGCGCTCTAAGGCAGCGAGCTTGGACGCACATACCCTTGCTTCATCAACTTTTCTAGTTGAACCTTTAACTCCGCTATCACCTTAGACATCAACCTATAAGGAGAGCGTGACACAGGTTTGGCACCTGGCACAACTCAATCGTGAAATCGATCTCTCGCTACGGTGGGGCTCCAGGGAGATTGTTCGGGAACACCTCGGGATACTCATAAACTACTGGGATACTCCCCAGAGTGGACTTAGACGTTACAGCCTCCACTAACGTGAAGAACAGCTTTGCGCCAGCACAAACTGTCTTAACCACTGGGAGGGCAGACGTCAGTGTCCTTCTCGATCCCTTCAGTTCCGCAAACGTTGTCTCCTGCCCAACACCCAGCTAGGTCTCTTTAGGGTTGCAAACGATAAAAGCCTTCTACTCCGAAAGCCAGTCCATACCAAAGATGACGTCGAACTCCACTAGCGGCAACAGCGACGCTTGCAAGTTGAGTTATTGACTTTCAATAAGACTCTTACCGCACAGACTGTATCTCCGCGCGCATTAGACGACCACTGGGCAATAACCCATCCGAATTGTTCCTTTACCATCGAAGGGAGAACTCCGATGCACGATACAGATTCTTCGGATAACAGGAATGTGAAGTTCCCGTATAGAAACTATGCTCTCTCCGGATTACCAAGATTCCAAAACAAAGCCTAGAACTTCCAGTTCTAAGTTACCACGCATAAGGTATCCGGTATAAGGAACTAGTTTGCTAACAAGAAATACCATACCTGACATCCCGACGGTCAGCCACATGGCCTCCTGCTGGCCAATGATGTTCACTACCGGTTGGGCCGGAGTAAACAGCGATGCGGTGGACGCCACCGCCTTGCCTTTCTCTACAGATATCTACCCCGGCTTCTTTTCAGACATTAGGCGTCCACTTCGACAATCCCGGACATAGTTCCCCGACTTTCCACAAGCAAAGCATGCATCCGGGGTTTGGACTGTAGTCGCTTCGGATGTGCTAGAGGAAGGGACTAGACCCGACCTCCTAGCCTTCTTGTACCACCTACGGTACCCAGATTTTTAGGTTGGCATTTTGAATATCATTTCCTTTACACCAGAGGATTCAACTGCTCCTGCCACAGCTTTTGTCACAACCCGCATTTTTTCCGAATTTAGGAAATATCAGAGTATGAGAAAATACGCGCCATGATGCCACGTCAAGCACGGGATAACTGCTGACACTCAGGCAAAACTAACTACAATTCTTATGCAAGAAAATCATGTGCTTAATGAATAGAAATTCAATTATGTTTTAGAGATCGTATCCCTCGGCTCAGTGGATCACCTAGTGCACAAAAGAAAAACTACATTCATACGCTGCGGAAAGAAAAATACTTTATTTAGGTTTGATGCCCTAAAGAGCGCATAAGGGTCCCAAAAGAACCACTCATGTTATGCAAGACCCTACATTTAATTTATATAACGTATAAGAAAACGGTCTTTACTCGTTGTTTGGAAAATAGTAATTAAGTTTTATAAAATGTGCTTATCATGAGCTTCATTTATAATAATATTTATAGTTTAAAAGTAACTAGCAACCTAGCATAATTCATTCTCAGAGCAAGTAGACTATCTCCAGAAAACGGTAGCAGCATAAGTAAATATATCCAGTACAAAGATAAAAACTACCAGTGGGCGCCAACAACCTGACACGAACCCACTGGCACATATATATGTCTGTAAGAAAGTACTGAAAACTACCTCACTAACAAGGCAAACAGAACACCAAGGTCCAAGAGACCACCAACACCACCACTGCAAACTAGCCACCCGATTGGCTACGGCTCAGAACCTGGGGTATTCCAAAAGAAAACAGAATACCTCAGCAAGCAACAAGATGAAAAACAACTGCATGTAAGAGTCAACCAAAAGGAAGAAGTAATTGAAAAACATGCAGTAGAAAGAGTCACAACCGTCCAAAACAGGACAACAAGAAAAGCACAACGAGCAAAGAAAACAGCAACAACCCAACTTAGGAACAACATCCTGCCGGGCCTTCTAGACTAACAAGAGCCCAAAGTGCTGCAAGCTACCAAGGAAGGAACTTCTAACACCCTAAACTGTGGGAAGTGGTAGTAGCAAAAACAAACAACAAGGAACCGAATCGGAGGCAAACTCAATCCTCCATCCACCATGTCCAAGTCAACAAGCTCGAGGGTCTACATGTAAAAGCATAAGGGACCTTCCACCCACACATGCCTAGCCCGTACCTGGAGCACGAAAAACAAGAGTGGCCTTGGCTATGTCACACAACTCCACCCCCCAGAAGAGCTATAAACCACCACTACTAACCATGACCCACGATTCGGCCTTTAAGAAGGTAAAGAAAACGGCCGACAAGGAAATACCAGAAATAAAACAAGAAAACCACTCGGGAACGAAAAATAAGGTAAAGGAAGAGTGTTGAAAAGAATCAACACGATAAGGCGCTGAGTGAGACCCACTCAGTGCCTACCTAAACCTTGGCGTTGAGTGAGCTAGTCTCACTTAAATCCAAAACCAAACTCTAACCACAATCCCACTAAGGTAATACGGAGCTCGACGATTGTCGACCGGAGGTCGACGATAGTCGAACTTCCTAAGGCAGAAATCGAGATCGACGGTCTCCATTCAGAGATCGACGATAGTCGAACGATTCTAAGACAAAAAAGAGGCAGGGAACTTCCAGTACTCGAGTAGTTGCCTATTACTCGTGTATTCAAATTCCAGCACTCGAGTAGTTACCTATTACTCGTGTACCTCATCCCTCTACTCGAGTAGTCGCCTACTACTCGAGTACCTCATCCCTCTACTCGAGTAGTCGCCTACTACTCGAGTACCTCAACCCGCTACTCGAGTAGTTGCCTACTACTCGAGTATGCTAAAACCACTACTCGCGTATCTACAAACCTGCACTCGAGTAGATGCCTACTACTCGAGTAAACCAAACCACTTACTCGAGTATCTCGAGCCCACTACTCGAGTAACCCAAAACCCCTACTCGAGTAGTTACCTACTACTCGAGTAACTCCAATCCCCTACTCGAGTAGTTACCTACTACTCGAGTAAACCAAAACCCCTACTCGAGTAGTTACCTTCTACTCGAGTAAACCAAACCAAAACTCGAGTATCTCGAAACCACTACTCGAGTAACTCAGACCCCCTACTCGAGTAGTTACCTACTACTCAGGTACTCCAAGGCTAATACTCAAGTTAATGCCTTCTACTCGAGTATCTCAAAGCCACCACTCGAATATCTTAAACTACTACTCGAGTAATACACTTAGCAAATTCGGGAAAAAAAATCACCCCCCTCACCAAACACCTCCTCTCGGCTATACCCAAACCAGAACAAAGATTTGAGCAAAGATAAACGGCATCATGCCGGCAAAGTTGGGTTCCAACGGCACAAGTAGGGGGGTTCAATAGGAAGAACTAAATCCTATAGTTAGCAAGAAAAAGAGAACAACAAGGCATCTACCCTAGGGCTAACAGGGATTTTAAATACAGCAAAAATAATTCAAAAAAAAAAAACTTGGCAAGGGCAAGAATACCACTTGCCTCAACTTTCGGCGACGCACGGACGGCTCTCCTCCTCTTCACACGGAACAAACAGCCGCAGCACCTAGAATTAATCTCACGGCCATTAATGGCGGAAAACTCCAAAACCGAAAACCCAAATCTTATCAAAACTCCATGAAAATCAAATATCTTACCGTCGAAACGAAGATCTCGGAGAGAGCAAGCCAACGCCGTTTTTGGAATCGAATTCCGTTCACTAACAAGCCCGGAATCGCTGACCGAAGGAGGTACAGGACGAGCGGTTTTCTCCTATGTTCTTCCGAGAACAAGCCGACGGTTTCTCTCTCAGGAAAAGAAGAAGAAGTGGGTCGTCACTTCTTAAACAGAGCTTTTGTACTAAAGCTAACCCGCCGGTTCAGCCTAAAAACCTAACCATAAAAACGCCTAATCGCTTAATTACAATAAGCGAATACCAAAAAGAAAAGGTAAGCCAATACACGGCCGCCACCTAGCAAGGAAAATAAATGCTTAATAAATTCTCCCGCAAGAATTTAATATTCAGCCAAATCAATTTAATTAATTAATCACAAATACTATTAACACACCAACGACACGAGAACCGAATCAGCTCGGAATTCGACGAAATTCGCACCGTAGCTAAATACTCATGCTACGAACACAACGGCGAAGTCGAAATTAACTTTCGATGAACAGAACCTGAGTTATACCCAAATAAGCCAAACACAAACATCCCCCCGAGAGGCCACACCGGGTCACCCAAAACGACTCGGCTTGCTAGGAAGATCTTGCCAACAGGCTACCAAACAGAGCACTCAGTTCTAAGGATCTAAACCATACTCCACACATGGCACAAGCCACGGAAACACGTCATCGTAACGCCAACGAGAATACAAATAAACGCAGGAAAATCGGGGGCATTACAGTCACTCCCCCTAAAAGAAAGTTTCGTACCGAAACTTTACGCACAATACTCCTACTAAAGAAGGAGAAACAACTAATAGGAGTTACAAGAAGGAAAACATACTGATTAAATCAACGAAACAGGTGAGGGTAAGCCCTCCTCATAGCCGACTCTAACTCCCAAGTCGCGTTTTCCAAATCCTGATTCTTTCATAGAATCTTAACCATCGGTATGGACTTCTTTCGCAGCACACGCTCCTGAGTATTCAAAATACGAACCGGCATCTCAACAAAAGAGAGGTTGGGTTCAACTGGGGCACAACATCCAAGAGCTGCCCACTGCCGCGCACACACTTCCGCAATTGGCTAACATGAAAAACATTATGCACACCTGAGAAGTTCGCTGGCAAATCCAATCTATAAGCTGACACACCAATCCGTTCCAAAATCTCAAACGGACCCACATACCTTGGGTCCAACTTCCGATTCTTACCAAATCTCTTAACACCTACCATCGGGGAAACTTTGAGGAATACAAGGTCCCCGACGGAAAACTCCAAAGCAGATCTACGCTGATTGGCGTTCTTTTCATATCTCTCCTGGGCTATACGAAGCTTCTCCCGAATAAGCTTCACTGCGACTTCCATTTCCTCAAGCGCATTGGGACCCAACAAAGGCCTCTCACCAGCCTCAGCCCAAAACAACGGAGTCCTACAGCGCCTCCCATACAAGGCTTCGAACGGAGCCATCTGCAAACTTTCCTGATAATTGTTGTTGTAGGCAAATTCCATGAGTCGCAATCGCTTATCCCACGCTCCACCGTGGTCTAAAATATAGCACCGGATCATATCCTCAACAATTTGGTTCACCCTCTCCGTCTGCCCATTGGTCTGCGGGTGGTAGGCAGTAGAATACCTCAGATCCGTACCCAAACCCTCCTGCAGACTCTGCCAAAAACGAGAAGTAAACCGGGAGTCTCGATCGGAAATGATGCTAACCGGCACACCGTGGAGTCGGATGACTTCATTCATGTATAACTCCGCTATCTTCTTCATCGGGTAATCAATCTTATAAGGCACGAAGTGAGCACACTTTGTCAATCTATCCACTATAACCCAAACAGAATCAAATCCCCTCGGGGATTTCGGTAATCCCGTAATGAAATCCATAGATATACTTTCCCACTTCCAAGTAGGGATCTCTAGCGGAGTCAACTTACCACCAGGCCTTCCATGATCGGCCTTCACACGTTTGCAAGTGTGACACTCAGCAGCAAATCGGGCTATATCTCCTTTCATGCCATACCACCAGACAATTTGCTTTAAGTCACGGTACATATTCGTAGATCCTGGATGGTAGGAAACGCTGGAATCATGAGCCTCACTGCAAATCATCCTCCTAATATCCCCGACAGCGGGAACGCAAAACCTGCCGCGGTACTTCAAAGTACCCGCATCATCGATAGTAAAGTCGGGCAACTCTCCCTCCTCAGTCCAGGTGAAGAGGTGCACAAGATCAGGATCGTCCTTCTGGTGCAGCCTAGTCAAAGAAATCTAGGACGGCTCCGCCACTGACAAGGTACTCTGCAAACTACACCATCCCACTGAAATATCCATAAGGAGGAACTCCTCCACTAAACGATCGGCGGAGAGGTTAAAGATCTTTCCCGTCTTTTGGCTCAGAACGTCGGCCACCACGTTGGCCTTGCCCGAATGATACTGGATTTCTACATCATAATCAGCCACAAACTCCAGCCACCGCCACTGACGCAGATTCAACTCCTTCTGCATGAACACGTACTTTAGGCTCTTATGGTCAGTGAAGATCTTGCATTGAGCCCCATAAAGTAGGTGCCTCCACAACTTCAAAGCATAAATAACCGCTGCAAACTCGAGGTCATGCGTGAGATAATTCTTCTCATGAGTCTTCAGTTGCCTTGACCCATAGGCAATTACCTTTCCCTCTTGCATTAATACGCATCCCAGACCTACAAGCGAAGCATCCACATAAACATCATAATCTACTCCCTCGGTAGGCAGGGTCAGAACGGGAGCAGTGCACAATCTCTCCTTTAGCTCCAAAAAAGCCTCCTCGTACTTTTCGCTCCAAACAAATGCCACATTCTTCTGAGTCAACTTGGTCAAAGGTGCGGCTAGGGAAGAGAAACCCTCCACAAATCTTCTGTAATAGCCAGCCAACCCTAAGAAACTCCTGATCTCCTTAGGAGTATTTGGCCTATTCCAATCCTTCACTACTGCAATCTTTTCTAGATCGACCGAGATCCCATCCTTATTCACCATGTGGCCTAGAAAAGAAACCTGAGGCAACCAAAATTCGCACTTGCTCAATTTGGCGAATAACTTGTGATTCCTCAACTCTGATAGGACCAAACGCAAATGCTGCTCATGCTCCTCAGCACTGCGAGAATAAACTAACACGTCATCAATGAAGACCGCAACGAACTTGTCGAGGAAATCCTTGAACACTCGGTTCATCATATCCATAAAGGCTGATGGTGCATTGGTCAGACCAAACGACATTACCAGAAACTCAAAGTGTCCATGCCTCGACCTAAACGCAGTCCGTGGAATGTCCGCCTCACGGATCCTGAGTTGATGATAACCAGAACGAAGATCGATCTTGGAGAACACCGTGCTACCACGCAACTGGTCAAATAAATCATCGATCCTCGGCAGAGGGTACCTGTTCTTGATAGTGACCTTGTTCAACTCTCTATAGTCGATGCAGAGCCGCATCGACCCATCTTTCTTCTTTACAAACAAAACAGGAGCACCCCAAGGCGACGAACTCTGCCTAATAAACCCCTTAGCTAACAGCTCATCCAACTGAACTCGCAACTCCTCTAACTCACGAGGGGCCATCCGGTACGGCGCCTTAGCAATAGGACGCGTACCCGGCTCTAAATCGATCACAAACTCAACATCCCGATCAGGAGGAAGACCAGGAAGATCAACAGGAAAAACATCGGCGAAACCATGAACAATAGGAATCTCTTCCAAGCGTGGCACGCTAACAGCGGCTCCAACCGCCGAGACTAAACAAACACAACAATCAGAAAGAAACAATCTCTGAGCACATACCGCAGAGATGACAGGAAAGTCCTGGCACAGATCAACATACACGCTGCCGGGCTGACCATCGTCCCTGATGAAGTCCAAGCGCTTTCCTTTGCACTAAATGACCGCATCATACCGAGAGAGCCAGTCCATGCCCAAAATGACATCAAAGTCCTCCAGATCAATCATTTTCAGGTCCGCCTTCGCAAGAAAGTCCCCCAACAAAATCGGGCAATCCAAAATGCCCAAATCTGACAACACAGATTCACCAGAAGGAAACTTGACATGGAAGGAATCCCGAACACGATCTAGAGTAAACCGATGACGCTCTACAAAGGCTCTAGCCACGAACGAGTGGGTAGCGCCGGAGTCAAACAGAACACGCGCCCAACGGTTCTTCACCTTAAACTTCCCTATAGGAACACATAAACTAAGGAACTACCACAGCAATACCACAACATACAAGCAAATAAAACATCCAGGCTAGAAAAACAACAAACTGCTAACCTGAAATAACCTGGGTCGAAGTCTGAGCCTCCTCGGAAGAAATCACGTTCAGCTTCCCTTTTCCCTTGTCCACACGCGGAGGTGGAGGTAAAGCCTGCAACGGAACTGCAGGAAGAGCTGACTGAACCTGAGGACACCTCGACTTGATATGACCCTTTTGCCCACACTGAAAGCAGACTCTATCCTTGGTCCAACACTGGGCCGCATCATGCCCGGACCGCTTGCAAACCGAACAGGAGACATCTCTCCTAGGAGCACCCTGGATCGCATGAACCTGCTCCTTCTTCTGAGCTACTGACCTCTTAAAACATTTCTCGACAGGATGGCCTGACCGGCCACAGAAACTGCACACTACTCGGCTCCTCTTTCCTGGAACAGCATCGGGTACCAGGGGCTTCTTCCCCTCCACAGACTTTCTCTTGTCCTTTCTCATCTACTGGCCTCTGCTCTTTGCTGTTTCAATAGCCTCAACCTTAAGAGCAGGCTCTACAACTCCAGCATAAGTCACAGACCCATAAGCACTGGTCAACTGCTGCACTTCGCTCCTCAAACCACTAAGAAATCTCTTAACTCGATCAACCTCAACGCTGACCAAAGCAGGGGCAAAACGGCTCAACTTACTAAATTCTATTTCATACTCACCCACCGTGAGTTGCCTTTGCTTCAGATAGAGAAAGCCATTCATGAGGCGGTCACGCTCGACCGAAGGCAAGAACTTCCTCAACAACATCTCCTTAAACATTTCCCAAGAGCATCCAGCTACTAAGCTCTCCTTCTCTCTCAGCCACCAACTCTTAGCCAATCCTTTAAGCTGATAGGTGGCTAGCATCACCCTCTGGTCACCTGCAATCCCTGAATACGAAAACATCTCCTCCATGGAGATCAGCCAATCATCAATAACCATGAAATCTGCCTTCCCGTCATAAGTAGGAGGGCTCAGCCTCTGAAATTGTGAGATGAAGGCCATCTTCGCTGGCACCACTACTGGAGGTCTCACGAGTGCAGGGGGAGGAGGGACAGCTAACCCCCCAGCAGGAACTTACGCACCCTGAGCCTGTCCTGCCATAACTGCCACTAAAGACTGAATCTGGGCTCGCACCTTCCCCAACTGTCTGCCCATAGCTTCGCTACTCTGACGCAAACTCTCGATCACCGCATCATTTTGAGCTCCGGATGACTCACCTTCAGATAGGGGAGTCGAACGAGTCGCAGGTCGCCTAGCCATCCTAAAATCATAACCACCCCAAATCAGATCCCCAATCAACGACTAGAACCCAAACACAAGTACAGACTATACATATATAGATATAGACTTAAAGCTGCTAAACTTGCTCTGAGAGTTTATCTTTTTAACAAAAATTTGATGACATGCCCTAACCTAGGATGGTTAACCATCACCTTGATAACTCTCGTACCTAGATCGGGAATGCATGACTTTATTTTGTTTTGAAAACTTATGTGTGTACATATGTCATCCTGCAAATCTTTAGCTTGGCACGTTGTGCTTATGCAATGATGTGCTATGCATGTTTGTGCTATGCATTCTAAAAAGGCCCTAATGCATGTTATGAGCGGCGTACGCATGAAAATGTTATGCATCCCATACTATATAACATTCCCATGCAACGAAAAAGAAACGTGCTAGTCGCAGTCATGTGGTGAGGTTATGCATCCCATACTACATAACCCTCACATGTAGCCCCTATGGTGGATCCATATACGAACACATATTATGCATCCCATACTACATAATATGCCTCGTATACTTCATGTTATGCCATGAGTGTAGTGTTCGTGCTTTTGCCAAGACGTGCTGATGACATATCGATGTGTGAATGACATGATGCTGAACTACTAAAGCAAACCAAGGAAGGTTGTTCAACTAACTTGTCAAGCAACCTCCCTCTGATACCAACTGTCACAACCCGCATTTTCTCCGAATTTAGGAAATATCAGAGTATGAGAAAATACACGCCATGATGCCACGTCAAGTAGGGGATAACTGCTGATGCTCAGGCAAAACCAACTATAATCCTTATGCAAGAAAATCATGTGCTTAATGAATAGAAATTCAGTTATGTTTTAGAGATCGTATCCCTCGGCTCAGTGGATCACCTAGTACACAAAAGAAAAACTACATTCATACGCTGCGGAAAGAAAAATACTTTATTTAGGTTTGACGCCCTAAAAAGCGCATAAGGGTCCCAAGAGAACCACTCATGCTATGCAAGACCCTACATTTAATTTATATAACGTATAAGAAAATGGTCTTTACTCGTTGTTTGGAAAATAGTAATTAAGTTTTATAAAACGTGCTGATCATGAGCTTCATTTATAATAATATTTATAGTTTAAAAGTAACTAGCAACCTAGCATAATTCCTTCTCAGAGCAAGTAGACTATCTCCAGAAAACGGTAGCAGCATAAGTAAATATATCCAGTACAAAGGTAAAAACTACCAGTGGGCGCCAACAACCTGACACGAACCCACTGGCACATATGTATGTCTGTAAGAAAGTACTGAAAACTACCTCACCAACAAGGCAAACAGAACACCAAGGTCCAAGAGACCACCAACACCACCACTGCAAACTAGCCACCCGACTGGCTACGGCTCAGAACCTAGGGTATTCCAAAAGAAAACAGAATACCTCAGCAAGCAACAAGGTGAAAAACAACTGCATGTAAGAGTCAACCAAAAGGAAGAAGTAATTGAAAAATATGTAGTAGAAAGAGTCACAACCGTCCAAAACAGGACAACAAGAAAAGCAAAACGAGCAAAGAAAACAGCAATAACCCAACTCAGGAACAACATCCTGCCGGGCCTTCTAGACTACCAAGAGCCCAAAGTGCTGCAAGCTACCAAGGAAGGAACTTCTAACACCCTAAACTGTGGGAAGTGGTAGTAGCAAAAACAAACAACGAGAAACCGGATCGGAGGCAAACTCAATCCTCCATCCACCATGTCCAAGTCAACACGTAAAAGCACAAGGGACCTTCCACCCACACATGCCCAGCCCGTACCTGGAGCACGAAAAACAAGAGTGGCCTTGGCTATGTCACACAACTCCACCCCCCAGAAGAGCTATAAACCACCACTACTAACCACGACCCACGATTCGGCCTTTAAGAAGGTAAAGAAAACGACCGACAAGGAAATACCAGAAATAAAATAATAAAACCACTCGGGAACGAAAAACAAGGTAAAGGAAGAGTGTTGAAAAGAATCAACACTACAAGGCGCTGAGTGAGACCCACTCAGTGCCTACCTAAACCTTGGCGTTGAGTGAGCTAGTCTCACTTAAAGCCAAAACCAAACTCTAACCACAATCCCACTAAGGTAATACGGAGCTCGACGATTGTCGAACTTCCTAAGGCAGAAACCGAGATCGACGGTCTCCATTCAGAGATCGACGATAGTCGAACGATTCTAAGACAAAAAAGAGGCAGGGAACTTCCAGTACTCGAGTAGTTGCCTATTACTCGTGTATTCAAATTCCAGCACTCGAGTAGTTACCTATTACTCGTGTACCTCATCCCTCTACTCGAGTAGTCGCCTACTACTCGAGTACCTCATCCCTCTACTCGAGTAGTCGCCTACTACTCGAGTACCTCAACCCGCTACTCGAGTAGTTGCCTACTACTCGAGTATGCTAAAACCACTACTCGCGTATCTACAAACCTGCACTCGAGTAGATGCCTACTACTCGAGTAAACCAAACCACTTACTCGAGTATCTCGAGCCCACTACTCGAGTAACCCAAAACCCCTACTCAAGTAGTTACCTACTACTCGAGTAACTCCAATCCCCTACTCGAGTAGTTACCTACTACTCGAGTAAACCAAAACCCCTACTCGAGTAGTTACCTTCTACTCGAGTAAACCAAACCAAAACTCGAGTATCTCGAAACCACTACTCGAGTAACTCAGACCCCTTACTCGAGTAGTTACCTACTACTCAGGTACTCCAAGGCTAATACTCGAGTTAATGCCTTCTACTCGAGTATCTCAAAGCCACCACTCGAATATCTTAAACTACTACTCGAGTAATACACTTAGCAAATTCGGGAAAAAAAAAATCACCCCCCTCACCTAACACCTCCTCTCGGCTACACCCAAACCAGAACAAAGATTTGAGCAAAGATAAATGGCATCACGCCGGCAAAGTTGGGTTCTAACGGCACAAGTAGGGGGCGGGGTTCAATAGGAAGAACTAAATCCTATAGTTAGCAAGAAAAAGAAAACAACAAGGCCTCTACCCTAGGGCTAACAGGGATTTCAAATACAGCAAGAATAATTCAAAAAAAAAAATTAGCAAGGGCAAGAATACCACTTGCCTCAACTTTCGGCGAAGCACGGACGGCTCTCCTCCTCTTCACACGGAACGAACAGCCGCAGCACCTAGAATTAATCTCACGGCCATTAATGGCGGAAAACTCCAAAACCGAAAACCCAAATCTCATCAAAATTCCATGAAAATCAAATATCTTACCGTCAAAACGAAGATCTCGGAGAGAGCAAGCCAACGCCGTTTTCGGAATCGAATTCCGTTCACGAACAAGCCCGGAATCGCTGACCGAAGGAGGTACAGGACGAGCGGTTTTCTCCTCTATTCTTCCGAGAACAAGCCGACGGTTTCTCTCTCAGGAAAAGAAGAAGAAGTGGGTCGTCACTTCTTAAACAGAGCTTTTATACTAAAGCTAACCCGCCGGTTCAGCCTAAAAACCGAACCCTAAAAACGCCTAATCGCTTAATTACAATAAGCGAATACCAAAAAGAAAAGGTAAGCCAATACACGGCCGCCGCCTAGCAAGGAAAATAAATGCTTAATAAATTCTCCCGCAAGAATTTAATATTCAGCCAAATCAATTTAATTAATTGATCACAAATACTATTAACACACCAAAGACACGAGAACCGAATCACCTCAGAATTCGACGAAATTCGCACCGTAGCTAAATACCCACGCTACAAACACAACGGCGAAGTCGAAATTCACTTTCGACGAACAGAACCTGAGTTATACCCAAATAAGCCAAACACAAACATCCCCCCGAGAGGCCACACCGGGTTACCCAAAACGACTCGGCTTGCTAGGGAGATCTTGCCAACAGGCTACCAAACAGGGCACTCAGTTCTAAGGAGCTAAACCATACTCCACACATGGCACAAGCCACAGAAACGCGTCATCGTAATGCCAATGAGAATACAAATAAACGCAGGAAAATCGGGGGCGTTACAGCTTTCGTTGTCTTCTGAGCATCCACCCAACAATCTCTGGCAAAGTGCCCTTTCTTGCCACATGAATAACAATTGTAAGTGGTTTGGCTAGTAGATGATCTAGCCTCTTAACTCAGCGTCTTTCGATAGAAAGTCCTTATAGGATCTGTAGGGTTTGGTACCCTATCCACTGGTACTTGGTGAGTTTTCCCCAACTCCACCTCCAAAGCTCTGGCCGATTCCACCAAAGCTCGGAATCCCAATAACTTTGGTCCTAATAGTAGGATACGCAACTCGCCACGCAGACCGTTATAAAATTTATTAACTATAGATTGCTCGCTTTCCCATTCAAAGCCTGGGTAGCGCCTTATCATAAGGAATGTCTGCGAATATGCGTCAACTGAATGCGCTCCCTGCACCACAGTCATGCTCATCTGCTGCCCTAATTGACCTCCAAATGCCCTTTGCTCCAACATACCGCCCGATGTTGGGGCCATCTCAGGGACAAAGGGTTGCACATTACTTCCATGTTGTGCATTGGTCACAGCGAATACCGCTTCAACCACCCTTATTATAGTTTCCAAAGACGTAGGAGTCTCAGGAACATTACTTGGTACAGTACTTTGCTAAGCAAACGTGTGTTCAGACTGCCACGCTCCACTTCCGGACACCTATAGCCGTTCAAAACACCATAAGTGACTGAAAAAAATTGCAAAAAGTAATTATAGGAACACGCAGGTTCCTCAAACATGTGTATTTTCATTCCTAAGTGGACATTCATGGGTTCTTTTCATGTTATAACGATGACGCACACACATGTGCTCACCACACCTTAAAGTGAATTTGCCCACGAATTCATTTAAGCTTGACCGAAACCAGTAGTCTGATACCAATTTATAACACCCCTATCCGTCACATAGTATATAACAGTAGGTCCGGCTGGGGCCCGACGCCATATACTGCGGACAGACTGGTTGGTTACTTATTGAAACCATTCAACCAATCACAATGTCCTACATAGAGCATCTAGCGGAAGTAAATTATTAAGTTGCACAAAGAGTAAAGAATCCTGCCAAGCATGAATGCCCACTACTCAAACCAAGAAGGAATGTTTAATACACTAAACAGGAATGGCCTTATGGCCTTACAAGAGTTTGCTTAATAAAAGTGTCTTCCAAACCTCGGCACGCAGGCCGGTCACACATGAGTACAAAAAAGGAAAACACTCAATAATTGGCCTTCGAGGGCCGACACAGCAACTTGGGATTTAGCCCGCTATTTATCGCTTGGCTCCGCAGCACCTACAAGCAACAATCCACCGCACGGTGGTAAACAAAGGCAACGGTCAGCTATGCTGACCAAATTATAACGATTCTGCCCCCAAACCGGGGCGATAAAGCTTCTTACCTGCACTTGTTAGCAAAATAAGCAACATAGTGAAATAAGCATCACATAACAGGTGCACGCTCACACGACCGTACACCCCGTGCTCTCAGGGCACTTACTAGGCGGGCCAGTCCGAACCCCGTCCGGTCCTTGACTCCACCACCCCCCCCCCCCAGGGTGGCAACCTCGTGAGCATTTAGTCCTTTTGGCCGTAGCCTAGAATCGATCTCCAAACCTCGGTAAGTCCCACGTAAAACTTTAGGTCGCTTTAACCGAGTAGATGGAGCGGGTAGGGGTCCACCAGCCTGTTGATCACCCCGCCGTTGTCATTTGGCCTTTGACGCGGGCTAAGTTTCCCCAGTCCCAAATATCGTTCAAACACGGTACATAGCCCCGCTATGTACCCGGTTGGCTCCCAGGCCACCGATATGACAGAAATGCATTTCCGTCCAGATTTCCGGTTGCACCTCGGGGTTAATCCCCAAGATTCCCTGATCCATTCTATCGCATAGTAACCCGAAAACAATCAAAGCGCTCGGAGTCTTCTCCGGCTAAAAATGCACAGCAAATCATCACCGATCTAGACCAACACGTCCGAGTAGGCTTCACACATCATGTCTATGTCCATACTACGATTCCAGACTCTAATAAGGGGGACTTTACATATCTACCCCAAGGAATACCACAATCTCGCCGCACACTCGCGGGAGAGGGGTTTTCCTATGCAAAGGAAGAAGAGCTTCACATGCTCAAGAAGAGAATCATTACCCTTGTGCTTTTCCTCTGCGCCATGACAATCTAGTCAGATGGAAAGCACCGTATCGGCCTCGCCTTCGTGGATTCGGACTCGGATCGTGATTTGGAGCTCCGAAGCTCCGCCGGTGACCAGATCTTGGCCTTCTTCCTCCTCCTTGCTCTCCCTTCTCTCTAACTTTTAGAGAGATAAAACTCAAAGGGAATAAGGGTTTCCAAGCCCTATTCCCGGATATAACACACCAGCAACAGCCCTGAGCCATCAGATCCCAAATCAAGAAATCGAACGGCTGCAATTCAGCCCAATATTACAAAATCTGGGCCGAACACGGGTTGCAACACGACCGTGTGCATGGCCGTGCCACCCATTCGTCGTCTCACCCGACGTTCCAACCAGCACATGACATTCGACACGACCTCCGACACACCCGTGTCGCATGCGACACGGCCGTGTCAAGACTCGTGTCACGCCCCGTGTGCAACTACCAACACTCTTTTCCCGAGAAGGACACGGCCTGCGACATGGCACCTGACACGCCCGTGTCACATGTGACACACCTGTGTCTGTGCCCGTGTCATGGCCCGTGTGCATAACTCAGAAATTACCTAGCGTGGCACGCCCTGGGACACGCCCGTGTCCCAGGCCGTGTGCCTCAACTCGACGATCGTCGATCGCCAAAATGTCGACCACACGACCCAAGGTCGATCACGCCCGTGACACGCCCGTGTCACGCCCGTGACACGCCCGTGTCACGCCCGTGACACCTGCTCCAAAACCAAGACTTGGCTTAAAACATCACCCGTCCCTCTTTTGAGTTTCGGGGTGTTACAAGTACTAGAGGTGTTCTCCATGAAACACCAGAGTTTGTAACAAACAATGAGATTCTGTTTCTATTGTTCACGATAGTGATATCGCTAGCGATAACTCGACTAGCAGAGACCAGTGAGCAGTAATTTGTTCTTTGTGTGAACTCGAGCCTGAGATAAATGTGAGATTTTGTCGATCTCGCTCGACGATAGTGATATTTATGGCGGTAGCTCCCAGAGAGATATTTGTTGGAGGTGCGAAGCCTAGGTTCTGGAAACTGGGTGCGTAGCATCAGGAAGCGTAAGAGGCCCGAAGACCCTGGATGACGTTAGTTATCAAATTAATGGGCCGAGGTGAAGTCGTACCCCCATCTTGATTGTGTGATTCTGATGATTTGAGCACGGGAAGTGCTGATCTAAACCCTCCCTTACTAGTTGGTGAAGTGGTAGTCCCTCGGTGCGCCATCTGATTTTAGGAGAGTTCGTAAGGCATGGTGGCCTTGACGGTAAAAGCTTAATGTTGAAACATCAAGTCTGGGACTGTGGATGGTGGTGGGACTGTGAATCTAATACACCAATAATGTGCCCTGAGTGCACGGGGCGTGTGGCCATGCATGCCAATTTCTTTGGTGGTTGATATATAGATATACTGTCATTCTGCTTGTTTGCAGGGAAGGAGCATCGCTGCCCCGAGTGAGAGGTGGCGCCATTATAAATTGGTAAGCTAAAGCTGATCATTGCTTTGTTTGTCATGTCTTCGTGGACTGTACTTGTGCAGGTGCTGGAGATCCGAGCGTGACAAGCCCTTTCACTATGTTGGCTGGCCCTCAAAGGCACAAGTGCTTGTTTATAGTTTTTCTTTCATGTGTTGTCGATTTGCATGCCGATGTTTGAAAAACACTTGTTTGTGTAAACCGTTGTAAGTCTTAAGGCAAAAAATATTTGTGTATATGTGATTCATGTGGTTTTGTTAGTGAACATTCCTATTTGTGGGTTCTTTTTGTTTAAAAGCTTCAGCTAAAATGTAATTCTGAGTTAGGACATGCAGATGTTTTGGTTTCAATGCGTAACTCCACCGACTATCTGTGGAATATGGCGTCGGGCCCTGGCTGGATCTTCTGTTATATACTTTGTGAAAGATGAGGGTGTTATAATTTGGGATCAACTTCTGGTGTCGATCTTTCTTATTCGAATTCATGGTCGAATTTTTTTAAGGGTTGTGAACACGTGTATGTGTGTTACCGTTACAATGTGAAAGAATTCATGAATGTTCACTTAAGAATGAAAATATACATGTTTGTGGAACGTGCGTGTTCCTGTAATTGTTGTTTTGTAATATTACTAGTCGCTTAATTGTGTGTTCCTCCTCTGAATGATGAAGATTATTATGATAATGAGGATTCATTGTTTGACTGAATTTTCACTTCATTCTTCTTTATATTGCTGGCCACATCCTCTTTACCAGCCTCTCAAATTGCTCCAGTCAAATATTTCAAAAAGATCATTTTCTATTTATTCAAAATTGCCCATTTAATGGAAATTTCTTTTAATCAAATTTTATATAATTTCAAGCTCTTTTAGATGATAATTCTGCTCATTTATTGCTTGCCAAAACTGAGCCAAGGTCCCACATTTTCGGATTTGAAATCGACGTAATTTGAATTTTAAATTCTGATCCAAATTTGTTGTAACAACTAAAAGATTATGTTGCAACTACCAACTCAGACCAAAATATAAGTCCAGTTTTACTTCTCTGAATCGATATCTTATATTTCTTTCCAAACTCTTCATCTTTCTCGCTCTATTTTCTTTCTACTCTCTTTCTTGTAATCCTTACAAGTATCTAGATAATACTCGCAATCAAAAAAATTCTCAATGATGATTTAAAATAGACAATCATATATAACACCTAAAAGATATTTCATGGTGTGTTAAAAAATATTTCCGGCCATTTTTTTGTACGTGTAACATTTCTAAAGGTATGTGCGCGGATCATATTTTTAGATCAAAAAATAGTCATTTAAAAAAAATCACATTTATGGATATTTTAAGATCTCATATGTATATATATTTGGGGAAAAAGACACAAAATTATTTTATAGACAAAATTATAATTATAATTTCAAGCAAAATTACAGTACAAAATCATTTTACAGTCATAAATGAAATTACCACTGTAAATTTACCTATCAAAAAAGTCTCACATCAAAACTATCAAACATTACACGACTTTCAAGGGTCCCTTGCTAAAAATTTGTCAAAATGCCAATAAAATTAATATTATTAGGGAGTTGTTAAGGGCACCGCAATTTTGATTAGGCGCACCGCACTTTCTCCTAATTTTTCGCACCTTTTGAAAATACTTCAACTTGAAAGTTGCATATCTACAACTTTCCCTAATCTTATTCATTTTTAAAAGGCCAAATTAAAAAACTTGTATTTTGAACATTATCATCAATCAGCCGAAATCAGCCGAAGTAGCGGCTGAGATTAATACGAATTATCAATAAAAATGATGTGGTCCAAGAAAATTATTATTATAATATATATATTATTTATTTATTTAGTTGTCGGCGGTTGGTGGTTTGATTGGTGGTGGGAGTCCTATAGTACTGTTCAGAATCTCGCACTGATTTTCCCACCTTGTTATTATTAATTATTAAAACAAAGGCATGCTGAATTTAATGCTGTGGCCCAAAATAGAAGGCATGCTGAATTATTTGAAAGCAATTTATCATGCCGTCGTTATACGGAAAATATCATTGGTTTAATCATCAGCAATAATAACGAAAAAATAAAAAAGACGGGTATACATTTGATCGGACGGCGAACAGGATTGATCCAACGACGAACATATAACTCACGCTTCTTCCTCAGAGAACACCACCCGTGGGCCGTAGTCAAATATTTTTCTCGGCACTTTAATATTGGCATCTATAACTACTTGTTACTAGTACTATAGTATTTTAAAATATATATATCCGCAAATAAGTTTATTATCGGCAAACAAAAAATGAAAATTTTAACAAATTAAAACTCAACTAATTATATATTCTAGTCATTAAATAGTTCAAAATATTAACTCAGAGTAACTAATTTGAAGGTATTGGAGTACATAAAAGTAGTTAATAATCAAAATTTCTTCCTATTTGTCATTTTTTCACCTCCATCTTTGTAATCTGAAATTTTGATTGAAAAAAAAAATTAAAGTTAATATTCTTAGTTTAGAAAAAGTTGGAGTATAAGTTAATAAATATAAATAATTTCATACCTCTATTCATTTTATATCATTCAAGTGTATGAAAGTAGTTGTTTACGTAATCGGTTACGCTTCTCACACGTAATTTCTCAACAGTTGTATACTGAATGAAATGTTATTTTGTGGAGTCTGACTTCGTCCGGTAGTACTGGACACTCGTCACGTAATTTCTCAACAGTTGTATGTGAAAACTGAAGAAGAGGAGCGGTGGAATAGAAGCGGCGTACTCTTGATCTCTTTTCATAGTAAAATTTTCTGGGCGCGGGTGGTTGTGATTTTTCCCCCGATTTTGTGATTTGTTAACGTTAAATCCTTGTGTGTTTTGCCTGTTAATTTTTATGCAATTTCTTGCGTGCTCTTTCAATCTCGTATTTCCTAACATAAAGTGACTATCACATGTTGAGTCGTAATTTCTGAGTATCACATTTTATCACATGTTCAGCCATAACTTTTGACTATCAATTATTATCATATGTTGAATGTAAGAGCTCCTCCTATCTATAAATATAACTCTCTTGTACCTATAATTAAGGCTACGTTTGGCACGGCTTATTTCAGCTTATTTGCTCTGATGAGGTTGGACAAAAATGTCATTGTCATAGAATGTATGTTTGGTATATATCACAAATGTTACAAAAAAGAAACTTGTTTGAGGCATAAGATTTTTGTTATGACATTGACATTTTTGTCCAACCTCACCGGAGCAAATAAGTCGCGATGAGCAGCGCCAAACGCAACCTAAGAAGCAATGAAAAATGAATGAAAATAATCTTGTTTTTTTATCATTATCAAGGTATCTATCTGAGGGAGTTCTACCCCAGGAGGATCACCCCTATTGTCGATCTTCCTCCTCCAATTAACTTGCTCGTTCCTAATATCGCCTCGATATTATCTAATTTTTTGGAGAAAAGATTTTCTGTAATCTGAGAAGGGGATTCAATTTGTGAATCCAAGGAGGATCTAGGTTGGACAAACCTAGTGTCTGTTTTCTATAATCCTTATTTTTTTTATAGTGGATTTTTGTGTGCCCTGCCCCGTGATTTTATCCTCATTGATTTGGAGAGGGTTTTCCACGTAAATTTTTTGTGTTCGCTGGTTGTGTGTTTTTCTTATTTTCTTATACGCTTTTTTCTGTATGTCTGATTACGCTAGCGCGATGGGATATTTGTTTCCCAAAAAAATGGTATCAAAGGGAGGTTATTCTGTGTCTGATTGGACGTTCCATTCTTGATTTGGGTCAACAGTAGGTGACGACATTGATCTGATCCCTACCTTCCTAAATCTGGTCTGCGAATTGATCAGATTTGTCTTAGATCGTCGGGCTGTTTGAGAAGATGGAGCATGACACAAGAATGATTTGTATGAATGACAAGAACTGGAGCAATTGGAAACCGCGGATGGAGGATCTTTTATATTGTAAAGATCTCCATACTCCGTTGTTAGGGAGGTCGGATACCATGATGGATGACGAAGAGTGGAAGAAGAAGGATCGAATGACAGTGAGTTTCATTCGGCAATGACTTGATGATTCTGTCTTCCACCATGTATCCACAGAATCATCGGCCCAAGCTTTATGGAGGAAGCTTGAAGTGTTGTACGAGCAGAAGAGAGCGGACAACAAAGCTTTCTCGATTAGGAAACTTGTGAACTTGAAGTATAAAGAAGGTTCTCAGATGACTGAGCATTTGAACCTTGCTTAAAGCATCATCAACCAACTGGAGGCCATAAAGATCACCTTGGGGGATGAGCTGCAAGCATTGATGATTCTTAGTTCTTTACCAGAAAGCTGGGAAACTCTAATGGTGTCCTTGAGCAATTTGGCGTCGGATGTTGTTGTGTCGATGGAGATGGTTATGAGTTGTCTCTTGAATAAGGAACTAAGGAGGAAGGATTCTTGAGTCTCTTCATCAGATGCTCTTATTATGGAGGGAAGAGGTAGGTTGATGAAGGAGGGTAAGCCACGGGCTAACTCCAGAAGCAAGTCCAGACCGAAGTCCAAGAAGGAAATCGAGTGTTATTACTACAAGAAGAATGGTTACTTCAAGAAGGACTGCTTCAAGTTGCAAAGAGATCAGAAGGGGACGTCAAAGGAGACTAGAGAATCAAGTTATGGTGCGGGTGTGACCTCGATTGCGGAGGATGAGTCACCGTGCTTTTGTTGCAGTGGGGTTGCTTGCCAAGAGTGTGTTGACACAGATTGGGTAGTGGATAGTGGAGCATCCTACCATTGCACTCCTCATAGGGATTACTTATACTCATATGTTGTTGGAGATCTTGGCACTATCCATATGACAAATGTCAGGGTTTCGAAGATTATTGGTAGTGGAGACGACGACTTAGAGACTGATCTGAGAAGGGTTATCCTTAAGGATGTCAAGCATATTCCTGACTTGAGAATGAACCTCATTTCTATTGGCATACTGGATGATGGAGGGTTCACAAGCATTAAAGGTGAAGGTGCATGGAGGCTAGTCAAGGGGTCCTTGGTGGCAGCCTTGGGCAAGAAGTGATGTGGTTTATACCGAGCAAAGTCCAAGATCTGCAGCCTGAGTGTAAATGCAGCTGAAGACAACTCCATGGAGTTACGACATCGCAGACTTGGCCACATTAGCGAGAAGAACTTAAAGATCTTGATAAAGAACAAGGATCTTCCAGAGTTATCAGGGGAGCTTCCTGACATGGGAGTTCGCTGCTTGGCTGGCAAGCATAGACGAGTTTCCTTCGCACATGCTAAACCGAAGAGGAAGGCGGAACTACTAAGCTTGAAACACACTGATATGTGTGTTCCAATCAAGCCTAATTCTGTGGGCGGAGCAACCTAATTTGTCATGTTCATAGACGATCACCCAGGAAAGGTATGATTATATTTACTAAAGTAGAAGAGTGAAGTTCTAGCAAAATTCATGGAGTTTAGGGCGAAGGTGGAGAAGATGGCCGGGAAGGTGATCAAGCGGGTATAATCTGAAAAATAAGGGTGAGTACATTGGAGCCTTTGATGTCTACTGCGGAATGCATGATATCATGCATGAGAAGACAGTTCCGAGGACACCGCAACAGAATGTGTTAGCAAAGAGAATGAACAGGATGATTGTGGAGAAGATCAAGTGTATGATCTCTCAAGCAGGCACTAACAAGCAGTTCTGGGCCGAGTTCATACGGACTGCTATGCATTTAATCAATTAGTCCCCCCCAGCACCTTTGGATAAATATATCCCATATCGCATTTAGTCTTGGAAGGAGGTGTCTTATGGACACGTACGAGTGTTTGGTTGTTGGGCACATGTTCATGTCCCCAAGGAGGAGAGATCGAAGCTTGATAAGAAGTCTCAGGAGTGTATCTTGTCTGGGTTCTCATCTAAGGAGTTTGGTTATAAACTCTGGGACCCGGAGAGGAAGAAGATCGTCATAAGTAAAGATGCGGTCTTTGTGGAAGACCAGATTGTTGGTGAGCAGGAGTTTGTTGAGCCATAGGATTCACCAGTTATGGAGTGTTCTGATGTAGTTCCTTAGCCAGAGTATGTTGGTGTTGATGAAGGGCATGTCAAGGAGGAAGCTGTACAGATTCCATATCAGGAGGATATTTTTGATGGAGGGGGAGCTTTGCTTGTTGATGTTCCACCTAGTTTGGAGATACCCCTCAAAAGATCTGATAGAGTCCGGAGGCCAAGAACCAGGTATCCACCGCGAGACTATGTTTTGCTTACTGATTGTGGAGAGCCCGAGTTTTTTGAGGAGGCTCAGAGATCTGAAGATAGAGTATTTTGGGATGTATTTATGGAGGAGGAGCTAGAGTCATTCTAGAAGAATGAGACCTAAGAGTTGGTCCGGCTACCAAAGGGGAAGAAAGCTTTGAAGAACAAGTGGGTCTTCAAGTTGAAGTCTGATGAACATCTTTCTCAACCTAGGTATAATGCAAGATTAGTAGTCAAAAGCGTGGTGTGGACTTTGATGAGATATTTTCACCAGTGGTGAAAATGTCCTCTATCAA
Organism: Platanthera zijinensis; assembly: GCA_039513925.1. Taxonomy (NCBI): domain Eukaryota; kingdom Viridiplantae; phylum Streptophyta; class Magnoliopsida; order Asparagales; family Orchidaceae; genus Platanthera; species Platanthera zijinensis. The sequence goes on from CM077079.1 coordinate 276,021,016, forward strand.
ACTGGTATTGAGTTTGGATGCCTCCAATGATCTTGAGATTTAACAGATGGATGTCAAGATAACATTACTGCATGGGGATTTGGAGGAGGAGTTGTACATGGAGAAGCCCGAAGACTTTGAGGTCAAGTATAAGGAGCACTTAGTCTGCCGACTCAGGAAGAGTATTTATGGGTTTAAGTAGGCACACAAGCAGTGGTACAAGAAGTTTAACTCCTTATATTGAAGAACAAGTTCCAAATGATCATGTTTGATCACTGTTTTTATGTGAAGAAGACTGAGAAGACCCTTACTATTTTGTTACTCTATGTGGATGATATGTTGATTGTCGGTGATGAAAAGTCGAGTATTGCTGAATTGAAGAAGGAGCTTAATGAGTCCTTTGAGATGAAGGACTTGGGACCATCAAGGAAGATCCTAGAGATAAAGATCACCAGAGGCAGGAGTACAGGTCAGTTGTGTCTATCTCAGGCTGAGTATGTAGAGAAAGTGCTAAAGTGGTTCATGACGGAGAAGGCTAAGCATGTAGCTACACCGTTGGATGAACACTTCAAGCTACATGCTCTCAGTGTCCTTCATCTGAGAAGGAAGTGGAGGAGATAAGCCAAGTCCCCTTCACATATTTAGTGGGGATTTTGATGTATGATATGGTCTGCACGAGACCAGACATAGTTTATGCAGTTGGAGCAGTGAGCAGATACTTGGAAAACCCGGGCGGATTCACTAGAATGTTGTGAAGTGGATACTCTGATATCTCAGAGGTACCTTAAGATACTATTTGCAGTATGGTGGAGGGTCTTCGACCCTTGTTGGGTACTTTGATTCAGACATGTCTGGAGATGTTGACTCCAGGAGATCCACTTTGGGGTTTGCTGTTACTTATGTCGGGGGAGCAGTGTCGTGGCAGTCAAGGTTGTAGAAGTGTGTGGCACTATTGAAGACAGAAGCATAATACATCGCTCTGACAGAAGCATCAAAGGAGATCTTATGGATGAAGAAGTTCATGCTTGAACTTGGACTTCAACAAGAGGTATTCATTGTTTATAGTGATAATCAGAGCGATATTTTTTGGGCCAAGAATTTTACCTACCACTCCAAGACAAAACGCATTGATGTGAGGTATCACTGGATTCAAGATGTTGTCGAGGAGAAGCTACTAAAGTTGGAGAACGTTCACACAGATGAAAATCCTTTGGATATGATGACGAAGGTCGTGCCAAGAGAGAAGCACGAGTTCTATCGGTCGCGGATCGGCATGATGACTATCTGAAGATGTTAGGTATGAGAACTCCTCTTTGTGGTCTGGAGGGGGAATTTGTTGGGGTCAAGCCCCTAAAGAGTCGATGGACTTAAAGTAAATCAGACCAGGTCTGGAGTTGTGTTGGAAGCAGAATTTGAGTTGTCTCTAGGAATCGAGTGGAGCAGGTACCAGTCAGGCATCGAGTGCAGCAGCTAGCGTCGAGTGGCGTCGAGTGCAGCAGCTGGCATCGAGTGGCGTCGAGGGCAGCAGCTGGCGTCGAGTGGCGTCGAGTGCAGCAGCTGACGTCGAGTGGCTTCAAGTGCAGCAGCTTGGCGTCGAGTGAGCTACTAGGCATCGAGTGAAGGATGTCAGGCGTCGAGTGAGCTGCTAGGAATCAAGTGAAGGATGACAGGCGTCGTGGGCGTCGAGTGAGCTGCTAGCCGTCGAGTACTGCTGCTATGCATCGAGTGTACGTGTGCTGAAGGAAACTGTTCTGTGAAATCACGGATTTCTCTGCCATCTTATGGTTAGGGCTTGATCTAACGGCTAAGATAGTCTCGCCTTTTGCCCTAAATAGCCCAACAGCCCCTACTCCACTTCACTCTCACTTCAATAATTTCAACAAATTTTTCATATGAATACAAAACATATATATATATATATATATATATATATATATATATATATATATATATATATATATAAATATTTCTTCCATGAATGTGATAAGCAAAAGGTTGTGAGGGCGGCATTTGAACCGGACCAAGTTGCTCAGGTTCAGGTCAGACAGGCACGAGAAGAGCAAGACATGCGGGGACCATCCACACATTGCACAGATTGTGTGTCCAAGCGTGTGCGGACTCTGTAATGTATGTCTTTGCGCTACTCTTTTATTTTTAGTAATGCAAGTGCAATATTTCAAGAGTGTGTCGATCGGTCAGTGGTTCTACGCGACAGGTGACTGAGCAAGCAAAGCACAGCGGCTGGCTAAACATCCGTAGCAAGGCCGAGTCTCTGTTTGTCACTACAGTGGCCGTGATGGATGGCCCAATGATTTGTTCTTGTGTGAATCTTGTGCGTCCGATTGTGCCCTAGAAAATGTCCCCCATTTCCAACAATTTTGGCATGCAGTGAGAATCTTGAACCCTTTTGTATATATCAGCATTTTTGTTGCATGTTCAGTACAATATTTGTTTTTTTTGTTTTTTTGCAAAAAATAATTAGAATCTTTAGACAAAAAAAACAATGAACAGAGCCAGCTAGACACTATTATTATTTTAATTATTAATTAAGCATTTTTATTTGGTGTGCCGCGCAGACGGAGAATAATGAATCCAGCGTCCAAAAAAGTAAGTGAAAATTAATATTAAAATAATAATATTATATAAAACAATTGTTAGTTTTGTAGGCGCGTGTCGCGCGAGGTATTATTTAATTGCACGTGCTGCATGTGAGGTTACCCCGGTCAAGTATTATTTACGTCATTTCACCACTTTATAAATTAATTATAATATATATCTAAACATATTTATATATATATAAAGAATTAAAAAAGCAAAGTGTAATAACTACCAAAGTTGAAATCCCTCTGCTTAAAACTGCCGGCCATGATTAAATTGAAGCTTCAGCCCACGTGATAAACGCCCGCGACCCATCACGCGTTAATTTTCATTCTTTCCGCTCTCATTTATTTTAGGATAATTTTATACACATTTAAAATTTTAACTCAAATTATTATTTGTAATTAATTACTAATAAATAAGTCATTTGAACATGAAATAAATTTTAAAAATAGTAGTGATAGAAATTAATTCATTAAACAGTTCGTTATCCAAAAAAAATTACTCGGAAAAATGGATTAACTTAGGGAAAATCACCAAAATAAAAACAAAAAAATTACACTACAGAAGATTCATTTTGCACATAACTCAAATGAAAACAAAAAAATAACCCTAAACCTGTGCAAAATGGATCATTGGGTTATTCATTTCTTCTCAAATGATCTGAAATGACATTTTTCGGTGCCATTTTTGTGTGCACATAACTCCTGAAAAATCATGAGTTAAACCCAATAACCCTAAACCTGTGCACATAACTCAAATGGTTCAAATATGGGCGGATACCTGGCCGGAGAAGTTAGCAAATCCTTGTTGGAGGAGGGTGCAGAGCAGAGGCAAAAAAATGGCACTGATCGGGCGACTAACACCGCCGCACGTCGGAGCTTCTGCCGCCTGGTCGGAGGAGCGAGCAGAGAGGAGAGGCGGCGGCGTGGGGCGCGGAGGCGGCGGCGTGGGGCGCGGAACCGGAGGAGCTTCTGCCGCCTGGTCGGAGGAGCGCGCAGAGAGGAGAGGGGAAGGCAAGAGCGTTTTTGGTGATCGGGTAGGGCTGTCCTTAGGGTTTTTTTTGGAATGAAAATAGGTGTTCTGAAGTGTTTATTTTGTTTTGAAGTGTGTGTCCATAGCCAAAACAGGTGTGTCCTTAACACCGCTCTAAAAAAATCCAACCCCTATTTTATTGGAGAAAAACTTAGGTCCGATCAGCGGATCATGCTCATGATGCGGAATCAATCAGGACCTTGAAAATGTGGTGGGGCCCGCACAATTTTGCCTTCTGTCCTACACTTTTGCGCCCCCCAAGTTTAGGCCGCTGATTGGATCAGCGGACCATGCTCATGGTCCGCTGATCGGACCTAAGTTTTAATCATTTTATTGTGTGTTTTAAGTGTGTGGAAAAGACCAAATAATTTATTTTATTGTGTGTGAGGCCCACTTTTTTGTGTTTTTAGGTATGTTTTAGGTGTGTGTAGTTCCGTCCTTTATTTACCTTATCGAGGTGTGCGAGCAGATCCGACCGTATACTTGATCACGTGGATTTTAATCAATAACACATATTTGTTTGGCTCGTACTACGGTCACTTTTTGGTACAGCCGTATTCAATAAATACTTTGCAGGGAATGATATATCTGTGCTGTTAATTAAAAGTCATGTGAAACTCCTATGATCGGATCTGCTCACGCACCTTAGAAAATAGATATGCATACGTACCAAAAAAAGACACTTTATTTTATCATTATTATGAGTTTACGAACGAATATTTATATTTAATTCAAAAATAAAAAGCAAATAAGTATATCCTGGCCTCGCCGATCTTTGAGGCTCTGTTTGGCACGGTGACTGCAGTCATAAACACATGAGTTAAACCCTCATTGATGGCGGCCCTGGCTGCCATTCGGGACCACCTCACGGTTGACTGCTTCGATGCTTCAGGGGTGATCATTGAGGGTGACTGCCTCAACTTGATCAAGTATTGTCAACGCTGCTTTGACTCGCGTCTTTGGGATGCCCACTTCCCGGACGCTGATGCGTTTGGCTTCCTTTTCGAGCTTCCTCATGTCCTGCTCCGACATGTTCCGCGGGCGGCCAATCGGGCTGCGGATGTTTGTGCGCACCTTGCTATTTCCTGTACCTTCCGGTGGTCATGTTCTGTGGACTTCCCGCCGGTTCTCTCTGAGGTTGTTCAGAGGGACCGGACGAACATCCTTGTTTTTTGACCCGCTTTTGCGGTCTTTTTTCTCTTTCCGTTCTAATGCGAATGCAATTTCTCAAAAAAAAAAACCTCATTCGTTAACAAACATTATCTGTTTGAACATAAAAGTGGATGAAGTTCCTTCGCTAGACGTTAACGAATGACAATTTAACCCTCATGTTCATGATAGTGATCACCACCATGTCAAACAAAGACTAAATGCTCGCACTTTACCGTAAAATGCGCCATTTCACTTTACTCTCTCCTTACCCACCTATTACAACCTCGCCGGTGACACCTCCCCTCTCTCTTCCCTCTTCTCTTCTATCATTTCAAATTTATGTTTATTTATTTAATTTGACAGTAAATATTATAGGATATATAATTACCTTAATTTGAAATTTTGATTTTTGACAATTTAAATTAGACAACTTGCTTTTTTTACTTTTTTTTTTGAAATCATAATTATGTAGTTGAAGATTATAATTTGATTTTTTTGAAAAGAATTAGGGTCCTTTCGACGCACAGGAATTAGCTTCTTGTCATTCGCTTTTGCCGCCAGAAAGCCAATTATGGCGTTCGGACGGAATTCAGCGAATATTGGCTTTGGGGACAAAACCCACAGTTTTAAAACTAGCTTAATGTAACGCCCCCATCCGTCGTATAGCATATGACAGAAGGTCCGGTCGGGGCCCGACGTCATATACTACGGACAGGTAAGAAGATCGATTACTTATTGTTTCCAAATCCAAATTCATTTATGAACGCGTCCTAACTCATACCTCCCCCTCGGTTTTGCGTGGAATTGCGGAAGGCTTCTCCTTGCTCATTCCTTCTTAATTCTCATCACTTCTATTGAAACCAGCGCCTCGTCTGTCGCGTGCTCCTGCACTGATCGTGAGGCATCTTATATTCACACACGCGCGGGCGCGCGCGCGCGCACGCGGGCAAACACGCACACGCGCGGACACACACCCGCGCGCGAACACACACACGGGCGCACGGACACACACGCGCGCGCGGACACACACACACGCGCGTGCGCGCGGACACACACACACACACGGACACACACACACGCGTGTGCGCGCGGACACACACACACGCGCGCGCGGACACACACACACACGCCCGGACACATACACACACACGCTGATAAATGGAAATTCACGTAATGCGGATTTCCATTTACATCCGCGCGATCCCCCATTACAGCAGGGCGGCCGGCGGCTGCGGGGTCGCCACCCCGCTGTAATGCAATTTTTTTAACAGCAGGGGCGTCGCCGCCACCTCCACTATTGCAATTTTTTACAGCAGGGCGGCCGGCGGGAGCGGGCTCGCCGGCCACCGGCCGATCTGGGCTCGTCGGCGTGGTCGCAGATGAGCCCAGGGCGGCCGGCGAGCCCGCTGCCGTCGACCGCCCCGCTGTCACGCTCGATTTTGTTTAATTGTCGTTGGATTAAAATCCAACGTCAAAGAAACGCCGCGCGTATATTCGGAAATCCGAGCTTGTGTGTGTGTGCGCACACACACACACACGAGTGATAGTGCACGAGACGCCCCCCGTGCTCCACATGACAATACCCAGTCTGTGGCGGGCGAGCCCGCCGCCCCCGACAATTCTTAATATTTTTCTCATCATGTAATTTTCTTAATATAATTTTTTTATCATTACTTATTATTTGTATTTTTTTATATATTTAAAATTTTAAAAATAAAAACAAAAAAATTAAATATATATGTATATGTAAAAACGGACGATCGAGATTGATTTGAAGGGTCTCGGATGTTACACCGTGCAATCGCAACAACCAACTATATTTCTTTCTACATACGTATAGATATATTAGAGATGGGCACGGAGCTCTGTCTTTACGGTCAACTGTGAATGTTTCTCGACCGTGACAGTACCCCGATCGCGACAAGCACGAAGCTAGCTCTGTCCTATCAACTAATTAAATTAGTTTAAATAAATACATTATTAATTAATGCAGAAAATAATTATCCACCGTTAATTTCTCATTCATGATTAATTTTCACAATCAAATTTTAAAATTTGACATGCATAATAACAATCTATCATATTATGTATAAGAACTTTACAATTTTTTTTTTTTAATTTTATGAATTTTCATTATTACTTTTAATTTAAGAATATGATATAAATATTACTTAAATGGGCATTGTATTTTTAAAAAAATAAATTATAATATAAGTTAAGTTATTAGATAAAAACAATATAAGACTATATTTGGTAATTTGATTGTTTCACCAAACACAACTTTTTTCCTTTTAATATCGTAAAAATATGCTTATATAAACCACATTTTAACAAAAATACTATAAAATTTAATTGAAGTAAAAAAATTTAGAACATCTTCTTAAAAGTAACTATATATAGAAGGATAGTTTGTTTTTTGGGGGGTTCTTAGGCCTTAGCTAGAAAAAATTATTGTGAATACATAAATGATTTCCATATTCAATTCCCTTGATTGTGAATCCTAACAAGTGAAACAAATTGAAACAATTGTTAAAAAAAGTATGAGGTGGTATATAGTTTGGGAGTTTATTTATAGAGACTCTATGGTCTCTATTAAAACATTCGTCGGGATCGAATCAATTAAGCGAATGTGTTTTGCATCCACGATGTTGTTCAATATGGCACCTTCCACGCATTTGTGGATGATACATTTCCTTTATTTTGTAGCCATTCGTTCTCTCTTTATTGATAACATCCTCATCTTCAAAGATAATGTCTTCACATCCTCATCTTCAAAGATAATGTCTTCGTCTATATGTCCACCTATTTAGGTCAAGTTTTGTGCGGCCTCCAAATCCTTACGCGGTCATTGTACTAAGGCTTCTAAATGTTTCTTCTACCTCTAGGAGTTAAAATATTTAGGTTGCATCATCCGTCATAATTAATAGAGATGTTGCCTATCTTTTGGCCTCCAAATTCATTTGATAGTAATATCAGTGCATGGCCACAAGATGTAAGCCATCATATGTTGAAATTACTCACAAGTCGCACCACTACCTCTTTGACAACAAGTATAATTAACATTCATTCCACTATTTTACGCCAATTTTGTTATGCAATCTACATTTCTTACAAGTGTCTTTTATTATTTCTATAAAATTTGTAACATAATCATCATGTTATGGGCATGTAGGCGCAAAATCTCCAAAAACAATACTATAAATTTAACCATTGTTAGCTCAGGGACTAATTCAAACTAATCTAAAATTTAAAAGACATTTTTCAAACAAGTTATTTGATGTTGAGGATAATATGCACTTGACTGCAATTCGTAAACGAATGCACAATGTTTGCACAATAACGAATTGTTGTCATTATCAGACGATCAACCACCACCACCGGAGAAATCAATGCAGATTCGAGCGTTCAGAGCTTAAAGCTACGCCCAAGCCTTGCTCGTTGAAAACCGAGCTCACTTGAACTTCACTGTCAAACTGAATCTCTGAGGTCATATATATATGTTGTCTTGCACTTGCTGATTAAACTCCCGACAACTCCTCCGAAGTAGCGCACGCCCAAGCATTCTCGCTTCTTAAGTGATGGCATCCTTCATTGGTGGGTTTTGTTAGAGTGCTCGAAGCATCCGCGTGACCGTCTAGTTTGGAATGGCCTACTCGTTGCCCCTAGCTTGGGTATTTATAGGGAAACCCTAAATACCCGACTACGGGTTGTTGGACTCCTATCGGATCCTAACCGCAACCCGTTAAACACCTGTCAACCCTATTCCAATATACCTCAACAATCTCCTCATATATTGTAAATAAGAGTTAGCATAGAACATGTTACTTAAACAAAAAATTAATAACGACCAAAAATGAGTTTTTTCAGAAAAACATAAATATGAGTTTTAGATAACAAAATGCTAAACTCAAGCACAGCCCCAAACATAGCAGTAAGAAATCTGAAAGAAAACTCAAAAACTGAAAATTGATCTATGCAAACAATAGGTCATCTTCATCTGGTTCGAAATCAACTTTCTCTCCTTCAGTCTCCATGTGATCTGCAAACAAACATAATAAGAATGTCATGAGACAAATCTCTATGAATTCTAGCATTTGCCAATCAAAAGTAAAGTGATTAGTTCTAGCAGTAAAAGAACGTAATACTCTAACAAGAAAGAAAGAATCACATATCAGCATCTCTATCTAATTTACACAAAATTAGAAAAATTGATTTCATAGAATCAAACCATGTTCCATCGATTATTAAGATTATTATTATCATTTCACAATTGTGTTATATCATCAAGTTTGGAATGACACAACAAGCTGTGACCATCATATCATCAAGTTTGGAATGATATAATTAATAATCATAATATCAAGACTCATATCAGCAACTTCTGTATTACTTTTTGGAATGATACCCAATTCAGCCTTCGAATGAAATAATTGCGTAAGTCATCAAGTTTGGAATGACTGGCAACTAACCATCTCTGGCTTTCATCAGATAGCATCTGAAATACTTCAGTGTACCCAACTCTAGATGCTTGAATGTAAGCAGACTACGGTTCTAAAATTTAAAACATAAGCAAGGTATCAAGTCCTCCTAAATGGACTTTAATCTCATCTCCCCCGATGTTTTAGTTGTTAGAACCTTACATAAGCCCTTGGTAAGGACATCTGCTACATTATCTTTTGATCTCACGTCCAAAAGGGAGATTATCCCCTGACTGGTGAGATAGGTCAACCAGGCCTGTTTCATCCTTAGTTGCCTTCGCTTTCCATTGAACAACGTATTTATAGCAATGGTTTTTGTGGCTTGATTGCCACAATATAACGAAATAGAGTGCATTTTCAGACTCGTCATTGGAATGTCCATTATCAGGTCTCTTATCCACTCTGCCTCTTCTCCAGCTGAGGCGAGAGCATAGAGTTCTGATTCCATAGAGGATAGTGTTATACACGTCTGCCTCTTAGACTTCCAAGCTACTGCTGCTCCTCCTAGGGTAAACACATATCCACTAGTGGATCTACTGTCAGCAATTTCTGAACACCATGAGGCGTCAGAATAACCCTCAAGCACTGGAGGATATCCACTGTAACATAAAGCATACTTTTCAGTGTACTTTAAGTATCGCATTAGCCTTTCCAAGGCGTCCCAGTGGTCCTTCCCAGGGTTACTCGTAAATCTACTTAACATGCCGACCGTAAAGGTTATGTCAGGTGTAGTGCAGGTTGTAGCATACATGAGACTTCCTATGAGTTTGGAGTAATCCAACTGTCTAATAGGTGAACCTTCATTATGTTTTAGTCTATTGTTGTAGTCATATGGAGTCTCTGCCTTTTTGCTACTAACGTAACCCCACTTCTCAAGTAGATTCCTAATGTAGTGACTCTGACTTAGGATAATACCCTTTTCAGTAAAGTTCACTTCCATACCTAGGATGGTCTTCACCACTCCCAAGTCTGTCATGCTAAATATAGCCGTCAAGGGAACTTTCACGTCTTCCACCTCAGACTGATCAGTGCCCAGAATTAGCATGTCATCAACGTACAAGCATATAATTGTGACTTTATTTGAACTCGTTCTTACGTATAGACATTTATCTGATAGACTGGACTTGAAGCCCAAGTCTTTAACACAAGTGTCAAATTTCTCGTGCCACAATTTTGGTGCTTGCTTCAATCCGTAGAGTGACTTAATCAACTTACAGACCTTATTTTCTAGACCTTCTACGACAAACCCTTCAGGTTGGTGCATATAGATCTCCTCAGTCAGATCTCCATTAAGAAATGCAGTCTTGACATCCATCTGATGAACACCAAAATGTTCAATAGATGCTAACGCGAGAAGTATCCTAATCGTCGCAATGTGACAAACAGGTGAGTATATATCAAAGTAGTCTATACAACTCACTTGAGTGAAGCCTTTTGCAACTAGACGTGCTTTGTATTTTGCGATACTCCCATCAGGATTAAGCTTCTTCTTCAGAACCCACTTATTTCCAATGGTTCTAGCCCCTTTAGGCAAGTCGACCAAGATCCAAGTGTGGTTTTGCAGAAGAGAGTTCATCTCATCATCTATGGCCTCTTTCCATAACAGAGAATCCCGAGATCGCATCGCCTCCTTGTAGGTCGATGGATCAGCTTCAACTTGGTAAGTCACAAAGTCTGTACCGAAGCTTTTAGGAACTCGTTCTCTATTAGATAACCTTTTAGATGCTAACGCACTAGTGTCTATGGGCTCAGTGTCAGAGGTTCTCATTTCTGGCTCAACAATAGTCTCAGTATTGATGACTGACAGACCTGGAATCGTCAGGTTTTTATCCTTAAGGAACTTATCCTCAAAGAAAACTACATCTCTAGATTCTATTACAGTGTTAGTTGAGAGATCTAGAAATCTGTCTACAACACTATCCTCTGCACATCTTAGATAGACGCAAGTGTTTGTCCTAGGTCCAATCTTAGCTCGTCTAGAGTCTGGTATCCTAACATAAGCGATACAGCCCCAGGTCTTTAGATTGTCAAATCTAGGAGGTCTCTTAAACCAAAGCTCATAGAGTGTTTTAGTCAACTTTGCATGATGTACTTTATTAAGAATGTGATTTGACGTGAGGACGGCTTCACCCCAGTAGGCCTCAGGCATGCCAGTAGTCAACAACATAGAATTCAACATCTCTGTTAAAGTCCTATTTTTCCGCTCAGCGATACCGTTGGATTGTGGTGAATACGGGGCAATCATTTCAGGAATTATACCATTGCTGGCAAGAAAATCTCTGAACTCTCCCGAGACGTATTCGCCTCCTCTATCACTCCTTAGCCTTTTAATTTTCATGTCTAGTTGATTTTCAACCCTATTTTTGAAAATACGGAATTTTCCAAAAACTTCATCTTTGGATTTAAGAAGGTAAATGTGGCTAAATCTAGAGTAATCGTCGATAAAGGTTATCAGATACTTCCGACCTCCTCAGGTGACAAAACTTTTGTAGTCACAAATATCGGAATGTATTAACTCTAGTAATTGTGTGATCCTAGAAACCTGACCAAAAGGTGTTCTAGTGATCTTTGTCTGAGCACAAATTTCACATTTATCAAACTTAATGGTTGTGTCTAAGGGAATGTTGTGAGTTCTAGCTAGTAGAAGTAGTTTCCTATAGTTCACGTGTCCTAGTCTTGCATGTAGTGTCTTAGGATCTATCAAATTTGAACTAACCTGATTGACTACCTCATTTGCTAGACTCAGCCGATACATCCCGTTGACAACATACGCACAACCAAAGTAATGCGAGTGAACCATAAGGGTTACTCGACCACCACTAATATTAAACGACATACCCGCATCACATAACAAACTAATAGAAATTAAATTAGCAGTTAACGAGGGTATAAATTTAACATTCTTCAAAATTAAACGCGTACCTGAAGATAGAGTCAGAGTAGCATTTTCAACCCTCAGAACATCAGCAACAGCACCATTTGCAACAGTAACAGTCTCTTGAACAACTTTATCATCCTCTAGAAGCGCAGAATTGTTGCATACGTGGTAGGTAGCACCTGAATCAAGCCACCACTCTGAACTGGCCTTCTCCTTTCCGATCATGACAACAAAGTCGGTAGGCGCAGTCTGATAAACCATATTGGCTTTGTTATCAGTCCTGGGTCTGCTGGATTCGCCCCGTTTGGGCTGCTTGCAGTCGGAAGCGCAGTGACTCCACTTGTTGCAGTTGTAGCACTTGCCTTTGAACTTTTTAATTTTCTTGCTGGTGGCAGCAATTGCGGGTGCACTGGTCGGTGATTTGGTCTTGCCAGGATTAGGCTTGCGCTTAGGATAAGAAATCATGTTGGCAGCAGAGGTCTGCTTGCTAATCGTCTCTAAGACATGCCTAGTCCGGTTCTCATCCTCAATGCATATAAAGCGCTTGAGGTCTTTCAAGCTCACCTGCATCTTCTTCCGATACATCTAAGTTTTGAATGAGTACCAAGCCGAGGGTAATTTGAATATTATCGCTCCTGCAACGAACCCATCTGGCAGGGGAATGTTCTCACTGTTCAGCTTGTCCACCAGAGTCTCAAAGTCAGCAACTTGAGAGAGTAGCTCTCTGTCTTCAGTGAAAGTGAAGCCCATGAACTTGTCCACCAGGTGCGTCTTGGACATATTCTCTTCCTCTCTGAATTGCTCCTCTAGGGCGTCCCAGATCTCCTTGGCTCTTTTCATCTTGCTGTAGGTCTCGGCCAGCCTATTAGAGAGACAATTTAAGATGTAATCTCGGCAGAAGTCTTCATCGTTGATCCACTGATCCTCATCTTCTCTTCCTTTATAGGATTCGAAATCGGTCTGCACCGTGTAGAAGATGTTCAAGTACTTCATACCGAACTGCGTGTTCCTCTTCCAGGCACTGTACTCAGCGTTGGAGAATTTCTCCAGCTTGATCATCGGCACGGGAGAGGAGTGATTGATCGCTTTTGACATTTTGTGTTCCTTTCCACTACGAGTAATTCTACTTGCAGACAAAATTGTGAGCAGAAAAAACTAGAAAGAAATCACCTGAGCGAGCCGACGACGGTCTTCAGATCCAATCCAATAATATTGTTTGCTTCTCCAAACCACAGCGACAATAAAACCTCCAAGGCCACAACCTCCTTCAGATTGTCCTTCCTTGGATTAGAAGACAGCAGTATTAGGATCCTCCAAGGTTACAAAAAGAAGTTTCACTGCTACAACACCCAAACCAACTTGATCTGAACAGTGGGAATGGAAAGGGAGACCTCCAAAAACACCACCATAAGCTTCCAGGCAAAGCTTGAAAGTACAGAAGACAAATCTTGGACAGAGTTCCTCTTTATTCTCTATTTCAGATCTACAACGGGAATCAGAAAAATCTAGATCTCCTGTGATGGATCTGTTCTTCTTCCAGCAGCGGGGATCTGCGAGTGATTTCCTCCTTCGGCAAAAACCAGAGGCTTGCGGAGGTGGATCTATGAGCGGCGGTTGTTGTTTTTTTCTCACGGCAACAGGAGAGGCCAAGATGTTTGCGATTCTATCGAAAAAAAAAGAACGATGACCAAGTACCTCCACTTTCCGGCGACAACTTGCAGATGCGGCCGACAATCGCAAGAATACCAAAAATGGGATTTGACTTCTGCCTTGCAACAAACAGGCAGATCGCTTTCTCCCTTTCGATTAGCGACGGAATCAAAATCCCAATCGAGCAGCGGCAGTAGTTTCGCGATTACACACCGGAGCGGCCGTGTTTCTTCCACGATCGGCGAGCGATGATTTCACCGAATTGAAAGAGAGATGAGAGCGGCGGGATCTTTCGTGATCGACGATGGCGTACAGCGGCGGCGGGATCGATTCGATCGCCTGGGTCACAAGAGGGAGCGGAGCACGGCTAGGGCAAGAGGGAAAAAACTTCGAGAATGTTAGAGTGCTCGAAGCATCCGCGTGACCGTCTAGTTTGGAACGGCCTACTCGTTGCCCCTAGCTTGGGTATTTATAGGGAAATCCTAAATACCCGACTACGGGTTGTTGGACTCCTATCGGATCCTAACCGCAACCCGTTAAGCACCTGTCAACCCTATTCCAATATACCTCAACAGATTTACCCATCTGTGAGCTATGATTTATATTGGGTAGTGGGGTAGGAAGCTAAGAGGATTTAATGTATGGTAGGTGTGAATCACATTGGCTATCAAATATGCCTCAAAACCTCCAAAGAAGACTTTAATTACAATTCGGTGGGGGTGATTATTGTGTATTAAGTGAAGTTTGAAAAGCAAAACAAAAAATAATAATCACCACAATAGTTTTGATTTCATGCACCCATGCATGAAGCATCATCTGCACTAGGCATTATCTACAAGAAGCAATGTCCGCACGAAATATCCATTCTACTAAGAACCACATCAAGACCCAGGCTCCGGCCGAGTTGTCGCAAGTCGACTTCATATTTGCTCTGGTTCACATAGGGGTGTTGACGCACCCGTATCACATAAGTTGACTCACAGAACCCAAGTAACAAAAGGGTAATTCACTTCACCACCACGACCATCAACTATGTCACCCATAAAAATCGTTATATAGAATACCACATAGCAAGCACTATGGTCTTCCTTAGTCGGCACAAGCCACCGAACATCACAACTTTCATGAGCACGACCAACATGTGTGTCACCATTCTGATTCCTCCTCTTACCTCATAGATGCAGTCACCTGAGTCCAAAAACTCGAGCACCAAATTTACCATCTTAAGCCGGTCGAGTGTTCGCAAGTAAAAGAGTGTGATTCAATATTTAGGAATTTAGGGGAACCATCAACTTTATTTTTTTACACCATGATAATTATTTTCTATTTTCCACGGCAAATCATAATCTCGAGGAAAATAGTTTTGTGTTAAGCATACAATTATCCCTTAAAACCATGGTCTATAAACACCTACAAAAATAAAAACATCAAACTTAGCATATTAATATATGGGGTATATATTTATATATTTATTTAAGGAAAGGAATATAAATAACTACAAAAGAGAATCAATTCATTAGAGAGATATGGGTCAGCAGACCCGATAATGGTGCGATCGTACCGTACGGCGAATTCCCATAGGAGTGGAGCTGCTCGCTCCCCAATGTCTCTGATAAGTCCAAAATTATTCATATATATATATATATATATATATTTATATATATTAGCCATTAGGAGACAGAGATTTAATATTTAATCTCCATTATATTTTACGATATATATTTTAATTTTAAAAATTAAAGTATTAAACTACTTGCAGTATTATAATTAACACTTAGTTGGGGGGCACTAGTTTTTTCCCCGGGTCCGGAGAATCAGACTGGCTTGACTCGGAGTTGGATCGGGATTGCAAATAGTTAATGAAAATTCAGCAGCAATGATAAGAAACTTTTTTACCGTGAAAAACCCGAAAAAGGTTAAAAAACACGTGGTCGGATTTGTGTCGGGCTAAAATCCACTATTTATATTTGAGTTTACAAGTTTTGAGAGTTTTCTCGGAGGGTGACATTGTCATTTCTCCGTTACAAGCTTTGAATACAAAAACAGCAGAAAATAAACTGTCATCAGTGTTAATGTATACTTGGGCGTGTAACGGGTTCGGAGACTTAACGGGTCTGGTTCGGATACCAAGATATCTGATACTCATATTAAACATATGGTTTATCTATAAAACCCAAGCTGGGGGAAACGGGGAGGTAGTTTCACTTTGACCATCACTCGGGATGCTTCGAGCAACATAACATTCTCGAAGCAACGCCCTAGCCGCTCGAGTATTCCGCTCCTGTTCTTTCACCTCTGGCGTTCCAGATTTTTGGAGACGAAAAATTTTTTCCCTGCCGCCACCGCTGTGTCGATCTGGAGGAGAAGGAAAATTGCGCTCTGATTTTTTGATCCGGCTACCGATTTCGTGCCACTGTTTTGATTGGATCTAAAGTGGACTGGTCGACTCTACTCGAATCATGTGATATTTTCTAGTTTACGTTTTACATTTTTTAAATGTTAAAACGTATCACCTATAATTGCAGTAAAATTGTAGTTTTTCAATCACACTGATTTCCATGGGGTGGAAACTCCACGTTCAACTTGACTTGAAAAATAGGAGATTTACCACACAGTGCTCAGCGATTTCGTCACTATCTGAGAGGATGTGGATGAATATCTGTGAAGCAAAGACAAAAAAATTGCAGGGATTACCTTCTAAATTCCATGAACCCTCGCCTTACATTGACCTTAAGCAAGCTGCCTCATCTTCAATTATGAAATGAACAGACTGGAGAAGAAAAAGGAAGCCCCACAAAATACTGCAAACATGTTGGTTTTCTGAGTGGTGGTTGGACAATGCTCCTACCTGTTATGTGACTAATGACAAGGATCTTTCTTGTAAGGTCACAATAGTTATGGAAAAAGTGGAGAACTACAATGGAGGAGAGACTGAGGTGACTCATGTTGGGAATGCTACCTTGGTCCTCTTCTTAGGTAAAAATTTAATTTTAAAATATTAATTTATTTCTACACTAGCTACTAATTTAGTGTCTATTAGTTTAATTTGTGATGCTGATATATCTTTTAATTTTTGTAGCAGTAGGGTAACGTTGCTAGTTAACTCACACTATTTTGGATGTGCATACATCCAAAATAGAATGTACCGACTAAGTCTAGGAAATGAAATATTTCAACAAGTGTAATCAAACTTAACCCTAAGACTCTGCATGAGAGACTAAGACACGTGAACTATAAGAAATGTTCCAAATAACTAGAACTCACCATTAGACATTAAAAATCATCCTGAGAAATATCATGTGTGTACTCAGACTAAAGTCACTAGGAAACATTTTAGTATAGTTACTAGAAGCACAACACCTCTAGAGATAATACATTTCAACATCTATGACTTTAAAAGTTTTGTCACCAGAGGGGGTAGGAAGTATATGATCACGTTTATAGATGACTGATATAGGTCATTCTGTCACATTTATCTTCTTAAAATTAAAGATCAAGCGTTTGAAAAGTGTTATCTTACCAAAACCATAGTAGAAAACCAACTTGAAATGAAAATCAAAATGTTTAGAAGTGATAGAGGAGGAGAATACATGTCCAGTGAGTTCAAGTTTTTTCTTATTTCTCAGGGAATCATATTTGAAACCACTGCTCCTTACTCACCCCAATCAAATGGTATAGTTGAGTGAAAGAATAGAACGTTAACAGAAATATTAAACTCTAAGCTCTTGACTGCTAGCATGCATACTGCTTATTGAAGACAAACAGTTTTAACTGCAAACTACATTATGAATAAAGTCCCTCATGCTAAGTGAGAGGTTACACCCGATGAGCTTTTGTTTAAGAGACCTCCGACCATTAATATACTTAAGACCTGAGGCTGTATAGCCTATATTAGGGTTTTCAACCCAAGAAGTTCTAAGATTGGACCTAGGACCAACACATGTGTCTACCTAGATTGTGTTGAAGATAGTATTGTAGATAGATTCTTAGATATTTCCAATAATATAATTATAAAATATAAGGATATTGTGTTCTTTGAAGATAAATTCCTTAAAGATAAAAACATATCACCCCCAAGTATGCAAACAACTATTACTGAGGAAGATCCTAAATTAGTGTCGAGCACCTCATATTCAATTCCAATAGACAATAGTGACATAAAGTCTAGGATGACTTTTGTGTGAGAGAAAACTCCCAGAACCTTTGGTAGTGACTTTGTCACTTATCACATTGAGGCAAATCTATCTACCTATAAGGAAGAGATCAAGGAATTCACTACTCTGAAAAGAAACAATTGATGAAAAGATAAACTCTCCACTTCAGAACAACACCTAGACGTTAGCGGACAAGTCAAAAGGGGTTAAAACTATATGAAATAAGTGGGTTTCGAAGAAGAAACTAAATCTTGATGGTAGTATAACTAAGTATAAAGTACGTCCAGTGGCTAAAGGTTTCACATAAGTTAGTGGAGTATATTATTTTGATGTATACTCACCAGTGTATCACCTAACAACCATTAAGATACTTCTTGTCATTGCATCTATTAAGAACTTCATTGTTCATCAAATAGAAGTTAAGACTGCATTCTTGAACGGAGATCTGACCGAAGAGATCTACATGAGCCAACCTAAAGATTTTATAGTGAAAGGCCATAAAAATAAGTTTTGTAAGTTAATTAAGTCACTATACGGACTAAAATAATCACGGAAATTATGGCATGAAAAATTTGACTATAGTATAAAGGACAAGAGATTCATGTCGAGTATCTCTGATAAATATCTTTACATACGTCATAGATTAAATAAAGTCGTTATAATATATTTGTATGTAGATAATATGTTAATTCTAGGATCTGATCAATCTGAAGTGGATGACGTAAAGTCAACTCTAATAAAAGAACATAACATTAAATACCTAGGTGTAGTTGAAACTATATTAGGCATGTAAGAGAGCTTTGGGAAAAATTACATTTCCCTAGTCAAAGCTACTACATAAAATCCATATTGAATACGTGAGGATAAAATGAAAGTAAAAAAAGTAGAGACACCATATGACTATAATAACCGCTTAAAGCCTAATGGAGGAGCTACTGTTAGATAATTAGATTATTCTAAACTGATTGGTAGTCTCATGTATGATATGATCTGTACCAGACTTGACATATTCTTTACGGTTAGCATGTTAAGCAGATTCACTAATAATCTTTGCCAAGACCATTGGAATGCCCTCAATTGGCTAATGAGATACTTAAAACACACTCAAAAATATGATTTATGTTACAATAGTCATCCTCCAGTCCTGGAAGGATATTCTAATGCATCATGGTTCTCAGAAATAAACGACAGCGAGTCCACTAGTGGATTTATTTTCACACTAGGAGGAGTAGTGATGGCATCGATGGCTCCGACCCGCCAATGTTTGAAGATCTTCGCCGCCTCTGCCACCAACATAGCTGGGATTCTATTGTTGATGGTCGCCGCAGTTATTGCCGCTACAACCTCCGCTCGCGGCTATAGTCATCCACATGACATTTTATATGCATATTTGCATATCCCGCGTCATTTTTATTTATCAAGTGGCTGAAATTTATAATCTAGTTTCTAATTCCTGCAATTAAAAATAAAACTGTTTATGTTATTTTGTTTTAACGGCTTGGATGAACCCTTAGGGATGGAGGGTTAAGATTGCATGTACTAGACCATATAAATAGGTCTCTTTTTATGAATGAAATCAGATTTTAGACAACCCTAAAAAAAACTACTGCTGCTCCTCTTGGCCGAACCGAGCCCGACGCCCCTTCGCCGATCGCGGCCCTAGTGGCAAACGGACGCCCCTCCGTCGGGAAGCTTCTCCGATGCGACTCCGTAGGAGTTTTGGTGTGCGCATCTTCCTCTCGGTGTGACTCTGGTGGAACCGTGGTAGAGAGATTCTCCATAACTTGTATCATGTTCTTTGTGGGTAACGATTTCTTCCTCCCCTCCTTGTGTGTTCTTCTAATTTTGGATTTTTGGTGGATGAGGTCGGGCGTTACCTATGAATTCCTTGTGAACTCTTGGGTTTTAATTTCAAAGCTTTAGTTGTTGTGTTTTCTTGAGACTTTAATGATCTGAAGGATTGAGTAAACCTATGCGATTTCTTGTTTTTGGGGATTAATTTCGACCTCTTTCTGAATCGCCGTTTTGGTTGGAATTTTCTCTCTTATGTAGCTTGTGCACGTGTTGCGCACAAAGTTAATATATTGCATGGCTAAAACCTCTATTGCGTAACGTTGATCGGAAAGGAGTTGAGTGAATCGTCTCCTACAAGCATCATGGTCGCGTCGGCACATAGGCCTACATCAATTTGGTATCAGAGGGAGGTTGACCAATTTCTTAACTTGGGCCCGGTCCGCACTATTTCACGTTAGGTCTCACTTGTGTACCAAAATTTTATTTTCCTACCAAAAAAAATTATTTTCTCACCCATCGTATGCCCACTAGATCCGGTCACGAGTATCACACATACTCCGGAAACGAGTATCACACATTCTCGTCGAGTATGGCCGAGGAACAACACCCAAATCAAAACCTCACTCTGGTTGATGAACTTCGCCATGAGATGAATCAACAACTGGGGGAACTATGGGGAATGATGACCCAATTTTTGGCCAACCAAACCCCCTCACCGCCTAGTGGTCATAGGCCACCCAACCGTCACCCCCACCACGAGGACGACGACCACAGTGATTTTTCTGAATTGGATTATGGGCATGGAGTGCTATTTTGAATGACATTGCCTTGTGGACCAACAGAAAGTTCAACTAGCTAGGATGAAGTTAACGGGACGAGCCAAAGT
This sequence comes from Platanthera zijinensis, assembly GCA_039513925.1. Taxonomy (NCBI): domain Eukaryota; kingdom Viridiplantae; phylum Streptophyta; class Magnoliopsida; order Asparagales; family Orchidaceae; genus Platanthera; species Platanthera zijinensis. The sequence goes on from CM077079.1 coordinate 276,041,620, forward strand.
ATTTTGGTTAAATGAGGAACGACGCTTCAGAGCTGAGAATGGTGTTCCCCCTGTCGGTTGGCATGTTATGAAAAATCTCCTCAAGGATCAATATGTTCCCGCCTATCATTGCACCCAAATGTTCGATGAGTTGGCCACCCTTCGGCATGGCGATAGGTCTATAGCCGACTATATGGGAGATCTTAAGGATAAGATGGTCTGATGTGAGGTCCAAGAGATGTCGGAAGTTACATTATCTAAGTTTCGTAAGGGCCTCAATCACGATATCCAAAAGAAGCTCTTACGCTACGGTCACACCGATTTGAATACCACTTTTAATGCCGCTCTAAATATTGAAAAACACTTGGCCGCAAAGTCCAAACCAAAACACAATTCCTATAATGGTAAGACTACGTTTAACTCTTCTGCCTCTACCTCTAAGGACAAAGGAAAATTTAAGACTAATGATTTCTCTAACATCGTTATTATGGCTAGGGACGCTAAGAATCCTCTAGGGGAGCGCATTCCCGTAGGCAAGATTAGTAAGACTAATGCCACTTGTTATGCTTGCGGGATAACCGACCACTACGCCGTAGAGTGCCCAACTAAAACAAAGACCTTGGCCACAGTAGAGCCTACTAGTGAAACCCCCGAGCTTATCTACGAGGCTACGGATGAATCGGAACCGGATGGATTTCCTAGTGATATGGAAGATGACCTCAACCTTATGGTAATGCGTTGTATTTTAACAATCCCGTGTCCGACGGATGATTGGCATCGCACCAACATCTTCTCGTTGATTTTTAAGAGTTGTGAGAAGCTGTGTAAGTTGATTATCGATAGTGCAAGTTGCATGAATGTTATTTCGAAGAGTGGCGTCACGCGTATGAAGCTCACTGCAGAGCCCCACCCCCACTCCTACCAAGTAGCATGGGTCAACAAAATGTCCCTTCCCGTTACACGTAGATGTCTTATACCCCTTACCATCAAGTAGTATTCGAAAAATATTTAGTGTGATGTAATCGCCATAAATGCTTGCCATGTTTTGCTTGGACAACCTTGGCTTTTTGATCATGATCGACGTGGCACATTTTGGGAGAGCAAACATGTATGAATTTAAATTTCATGGCAAGAAAGTGGTTCTCAAACCCACCCCTCCTAAGGACCACTCCAACCCCACTAAGGATATCACCCTTCCGGTAGAAAAGAAAATGCTAAGTTTGATGGGACATAAAGAATTCACTCGCGATTCCTTTCTTGGTGGAGTTATGTATGCCTTGTTGTGTCTTCAAGCTAAGGGCAATGCTCCTAATTTGGAAGATTTGTTGCAGGAATTGCGAGCATTGCTAGAAAAATTTAAGGATGTCTATCCGGATAAGTTGCCACCCACTTTACACTACAACAAAGTCATTTTGCGGTGACATTTTTTATGTCTTTAGTGACGATTTCAAAGCGTCACGATAGTTTTTGTGACATTCATAAAAACGACACTAAATCATCACGATTGTGCATGTCGTTGTAGCACCTTGCGATGCTTTCAAAAAAAATGTCGTGATTGCCAGTTACTCTACGGTGCGATTAACAATGGGGTGCGGTAAGCCAAATATCAGGGTGCGATTATATTTTTGGGTTGCGGTTAACAATAGGGTGCGAACATCTAAAACTGAGTTGCGGTTAACAATCGCCAATAAAAATTGTTATGAGACCACATAAGAGAGTTTGTTGCAACATATGTAGTATTTGATCTAGCTAATTATAGGAAGGTTTGGCTCCTATATATATATAGAAAGTAATTAATCCTTATAATTAATAAGTAATTATATATCTGAATTTTCCATGAATTCAAAAAATTCACATTATAACTTTCCTCATTTGGCGGGAACCAAGATTCAAACACATTTATGTACTCCCAGAGCGGACTCCTTCTGTATTAGACTAAAATTAATGAGAAAAAATATTAGTTGTCTTTCTGCTAAATATGTATTGAGTAAAATTTCTCGAGATTATTTATCTAAATGTAAACGATGTCATGCATACACTTTATGCTCAGTTAGTAAATGACATGATTGTAAGGAAAATATTTTGAACTTCTTGATAACAATTTTTTTTACAAAAATCCTATGTTTTGATGACGTTTTAAAAATAATCGTCACCAAAACTGAATATTTATATTGACGTTTTTTCATGAAAACGTGGCTAATACTATTTTGTGTAGTAGCGATGTTTTTTTATAAAAAACGTCACTAGATAGAAAACAAATGGTGACGCTTTTCAAAACGTCGCAAAAAACGCCACTGTAAAATGCATATCTTGTAGTGTTAATTACCACCACTAAGAGAGATCCAACACGCTATAGATCTCATCCCAACTTCGTCTCTACCAAATCTCCCACACTATAGGTGAACCCCGCGACACACTAAGAACTACAAACACAAATTTCGGAGTTTTAACTGTAACACCCCCATCCGTCGCATGAAATATAATAGAAGGTCCAGTCGGGGCCCCACGCCATATTTCATGGACAGTCAGTGGAGTTACGTAAGAATACCAAATTTACAGCAATAGAAACACGCATCCTAACTCAGAGCATTCTAGTGGAAGCTTTTAAAATAGTTATAAGAACCCAAATACAAAGCACGAATGTCCACTACAACCAAAGGTAGGAATGACAACAAAATACACAAAAGTCTTGGCTTTAGGGCCTTACAAGTGTTTACTTAAACATTAAAAGATTTCCAAACTTGGCACGCAGACCGGACACGCATGAACATAATACAGTAAACATTCGCTTTGGCCTTCAAGGGCCAGCACAGCATCAAGAGCTTCAGCCCGCTACTTGCCACTAGGCCCACCTATTCCTGCATAAGAGCAAACGACCGAATGACGGTGAAATAAGGCAACGGTCAGCTAAAGCTGACCAAATTATAACGACACCGCCCCTCACTCGGGGTGGCGGTGCTCCTTCCCTGCTGGCAATAACATTAACGTATAAAGGCAATACATCGTGCAAACTAAGCACTATTCGCCACAGACGTTGGCACTGCTGGCCAAACGCCCCGTGCACTCAGGGCACATTATCGGTGTACCGGACTTCCCGGATACCACCACCGTTCAAAGGTCCTTGATGGTCACTTTGAGCATTTTAGTATTTACGGCCCCGGGCCTGAGACTCTCATTATGTCACCGACGAAAGCCCAATTGCTTGATGCTCTCATATCATAGTCTACATAACGCAGGTACAGCTCCACCATTTTCCATTGCTCAAGTCGCCATACCATCTCCGAATACCGTAGTACTCATGGCCGAACGGCAGGCGCGGGTCGGCTTCACCTTTCCTGTTTGGCACTTTGGCCTAATAAAGCTGGGCCCTAAAGGCTCTCAACTTTCCAAATAAAGGCCCCCAGATCTCCCGGAGATAGGGCCTCATAAACGTATAGCTTGCTGGAAGCTATCGGCGGCGGTAACTCTACCGCCGCGCGGTAGGGGACATATTATCACTTCTTCCCCCTTTTTGAGTGTTTTCCTGGTCACTTCCACTAGTACTCTCACTGCGATCACCCGCACATCTCGCGAATCCGAAATCTACGCGATCACCACGGAGTCTTCTCCGGCATATAAAGCATATAAACATCACCAATCAAGACCAACCCGTCAGGATGGGCTTCACACAACATGCATATCCCGTACTACGATTCCGGGTCTAAATGCAAAACTACGAGGATAAACCATATCTACCCGAAGGAATACCTCAAACTCACCGCCCACTCGCGGGAGAGAGTTTCCTATGAAAAAAGAAAGAGTACTTCACATGTCCAAGAAGAGAATCGTTACCCTAGCGGTTTGCTTCGGCGCCATGGAAAACTAGCCAGATGAAAAGCACCGCAACAGACTTGCCTCCGCGGATCTGGACTCGGCTCGCGATTCGGGGCTCTAAAGCTCCACCGGCGGCCGGATTCCTCCTGCTTCTTCAACCTTTTCTCTCCCCTCTCTCTAACTCTTTAAAAAGAGAATGGCCAAAGGAAAATGAGGAATAAACCCCACACTCATGAACTTAACATTCCAGGGAGGATTCCGAGCCGTCGGATCATTTCCAAATAGAACGAAAGGTCCTGATTCGCTCTTAAAGCCAACTTCCTGGGCCGAACACGGCTTGTGACACGCCCGTGTCACAGGCCGTGTGCCACAAGCAGCAAAAGAAACCGTCGCGTCCCGACCAGGATACGGCCCTGTGACACGCCCGTGTCACAGGACGTGTGCCAGACACGGCTACGGACACGCCCGTGTCCCATCACGTATTCATCAGTCGTCACAGACCGACAAATATAGAGAAGGACATAGCCCTTGACACGACCGTGTCACAGGCCGTGTGCCCGACATGGCTTGCATCCGAGGATCGTCGAATGCATTTCATCGACCTCACGGAAAATTCGTCGAACTCATAGCAAGACACGGCCCTGTGATACTCCCGTGTCACAGGACGTGTGCCATACTCGACAACGCCCTGCCAACACAGAGCAGGACACGGCCCTAGACACGCCCGTGTCTCAGGCCGTGTGAAGCTACTAAGGCACCAAACGTCCTTAAACCACTAACATTCCATAATTGAGTTTTGGGGCGTTACAATTCTCTCCCTCTTAAAACAATTTCAACCCGAAATTACAGAGTGGAAAAGTACTCAAAATTAAATGGTGCCTGAGTGGAAAATCTCGGGATACTCCTCAAGCATGGTCTGCTCTCGCTCCCACGAAAGCTCCTCACGACCGCAATTGTCCAAATGGACTTTGACCATCCTGATAGCTTTGTTGCGTAATTGCTTGACCTCTGCATCCTCTATCCGAATGAGTCTAACTTTCGTTGTTAGCCCACTATCAACCGATACTTGATCCTCAACAACCACTTGCGCTGGCTCTTTCACGGCTTTGCGTAGGACCGAGATGTGAAATACATCATGCAAACCACTCAGCTCTACTGAAAGAGCCAACCGATAGGCGGCTTCACAAACCCGCTCCAAGATCTCAAAAGGCCCAACATACCTCGGACTAAGCTTCTTTAAGCGTCGAATCCTTGATACGCCTTTAAACTGCTTTATCTTGAGGTATAACCAATCGCCCACCGCAAACTCCACGTTCCGATGTTTGGCGTTATAGTACTTGGCCTGTCTATCTTGAGCAATCAGTAGCCTCTCAAGAATCAACCGTATCGTTGAAGTTGCATCCTCAACGTCTCTTTGCTTATACAGCTTCGATTCTCCCGTTTCTACCCAAGACAATGGCATACGACACCTCCTTCCGTACAGAGCCTCAAAGGTATCCATCTGAATGTTGGCTTGGTAGCTGTTATTGTATGCGAACTCAATCATGTAAAGATGATCCTCCCACCTTTTACCAAAATCCAATGCACACATACGAAGCATGTCTTCCATTGTCCTGTTCACCCTTTCAGTTTTCCCATCTGTCTGCGGGTGAAAAGCAGTGTTGAAGTTCAACTTGGTACCCAACAACTGATGAATGAGCCTCCAATCGTTGGATGTGAACCGGCCATCACGGTCACTAACGATGCTCCGGGGCACCATGCAAACGGACTATATTATCCACATAAAGCTTTGCATTCTTCTCCATGGAATCGTCCTTCCTATTGGGTATGAAGTGTGACACCTTCGTTAACCGATCCACGACCACCCAAACGGCGTTGTTCCCCTTATGCGATCTCGGCAAACCGTGCATGAAATCCATAGAGATATCGTCAAACTTCCACTCTGGTATAGACAAGGACTTCAGAAATCTGGCATTCGGCCTTCACCAAGGCACTAGTCTGACACTTCGCCACGTATAGCGCCATGTCTTTCTTTATACCTGGCCACCAGAACAACATCTTCATGTCTTTAAACATCTTTATGCTCCCAGGATGAATTGAGTACTTGGTAAAATGTGCCTCGTACATCAATTCTTCTCGTAACTTTCCAACATTAGGGACGCATAACCGATCACCTTTCCATACAAGGCCATTGTCAATAATGAACTGGTCATTCGACCCATCCACGGACTCTGCCACGCGACATTTCAAGCTTACATCTAACTCCAAGGCTTGCCGAATCCTGTCCGTGAGGTCGTATTGAACCTTTGTCCAACTCAAACATCCATTACCACTAGATCCCTTGTCAACACACGAGATCTCCAAAGACTCCAAATCACGAATGAGCCGCTCGTCATACATCTACAACCAGTTGGCCTGTGCAGTGGTTCTACGACTCAGATCATCTGCCACAACATTCCCCTTTCCAGGAATATAATGAATCTTGTAGGTGTAGTCCCCAAGAAACTCCATTCATCTTCGTTGACGCATGTTCAGGTCCTTCTGATCAATCAGATACTTCAGACTCTTGTGATCTGAATATATATCGACCTTTACTCCATAAAGGTAATGCCTCCAAAGTTTGAGAGCGAATACCACGACAGCCAAATCCAAATCATGGACCGGGTAGTTCCTCTCATGCACCTTTAACTAACGAGATCCATAGGCTATCACCGACCCGTGCTGAAGCAGAACACAGCCTAAACCACTCCCAGAGGCATCAGTGTAAACCTCAAAGCCTTCAGAACCACAAGGCGAACTGAAGACAGAAGTCATGGTCAAACGACACTTTAGTTCTTTGAAAGTTTGTGCGCATTTAGGCGTCCAAACAAACTTCTGATCCTTCCTTGTCAAAGTAATGAGGGGCAATACTACCCATGAGAAGTTCTCCACGAAGCGCCTGTAATAGCCGGCAAGCCCCAGAAAACTCCGGACTTCCGCCACTGAAGACAACACAGGCCACTCCCATATAGCAACTATCTTTGCCGGATCTACAGCAATCCCTGCCCCACTAACTATATGACCAAGGAACGCTACCGAGGACAACCAAAACTCGCATTTGGAGAACTTGGCATACAATTTGTTCTTCCTCAGTGTCTTCAACACCATACGCAGATGATTAAAATGATCCTCCTTGCACTGCGAGTACACCAGTATATCGTCGATAAATACTATCACGAACTGGTCCAAGAATTCTCTGAATGTTTTGTTCATCAAATCTATAAACACGGATGGTGCATTCGTCCGCCCAAACGGCATGACGGTGAACTCATAATGCACATACCGCGTGCTGAAAGCTGTCTTGGGGATGTCACTTTCCCTTATCCATATCTGATAGTATCCGGATTTTAGATCTAACTTTGAGTATACAGTCGACCCGGCCAGCTGGTCGAACAGATCATCAATCCTTGAGATTGGATACTTATTCTTCTCCGTTAGCTTATTCAACTCCCGGTAATCAATACATAGTCGTAAGCTTCCGTCCTTTTCTTAACAAAGAGGATCAGCGTGCTCCAAGACGACGAACTTGGACACACATAACCATGCTCCAACAGCTCTTGAATTTGTACTTTCAATTCCGCCATCTCCTTAGGCGCTAACCGATATAGAGAGCGTGACACAGGTTTGGCACCTGGAACTAGCTCAATGGTGAAGTCGATCTCTCGCTAAGGTGGAGCTCTATGGAGATCTTCGGGGAATACGTCAGGAAACTCAGATACAACTAGGATGCTGTCTAGACCAGGCTTGGGCTTCGAACCCTCCACTAAAGTGAGAAACAACTCTGCACCACTACGAACTGCCTTAACCACTTGGAAAGACGACATCAAATTCTTGCTCGACCCCTTCAAGCCTGAGAATGTCGTCTCACAATCCGTATCCAGTCCCAGTCTGACCACCTTACGGTTGCAATCAATATACGCACACTGCTCCGATAGCCAGTCCATTCCAAAGATCACATCGAACTCCACTATCGGCAGTAGCGACGCTCGCAAGTCATATTTGTGACTCCCAAACCTTACCTTCACGCAATAAACTCTAACCGCGTGCATAGAGCACCCGTTAGGCAGTAACACATCCAACTTGTTCCTTGCCATCGAAGAAGGTACTTCGATGCGCGATACAAACTCTTCGAACAAAAAGGAATGCAAAGCTCCCGTATCGAATAGTGCTCTCGCCGGAAAATCAAAGATCAATACAAAGCCTAGCACAACCAGTCATAAGCTAACATGTGCAAGGCAATAAGTATTTAAAGCTAAACTGTTATAAATTTAAACCGTCTCTGTCACCACGTCAGCCTGCTTTATGGCCTCCTATTTTCCTAGGTTGTACACTCTAGGCTAGGCTGGGGCATAATATGATGTGGTTGACTCCAACGCCTTGCCCTTCTCCTCATAAGTCGCTCCAGGCTTCTTCTCGGACTTTGGACGTCCGCTCCAACAATCTCGGGCAAAGTGTCCCGGCTTCCCACAGTTATAACATGCGCCCGGGGTTCGGCCGGTAGTCGCCCCAGATGCACCAGAAGAAGGGGCTGGACCCGAAGTCCCAGCCTTCTTATTCTACTTATGGAAACCAGACCTTGAGGTGGTCGGCACCTTGAACTCCAGCTTCTTCGCACTCAAGTCCTTCTTCCCTTGGACTCTCTTCAGATCTTTCTCTAACGAACGGGCCATATTGACCAGGGTTAGGAAGCCTTGCGTTATAGGCCCCGAGAGTAGTAGCCTTAGGTCATCACGCAAATCCTCGTAGAACCGGTTGGTCTTACGCTCCTCATCAGCCAAAGTAGAGCTAGCATAACGACCCAACCATGTAATCTCGTGGAGGTACTCATCCACGCTACTATCTCCCTGCGTCTGTCTCTGGAACTCATTCTCCATAGTGATCCTCTGTGCCGAGGGGAGATATCTTGCCAAGAATAACCTCGAGAACTCCTCCATCGAGACATCCGTGAGTTGCCTTCCAACCAAGTGATATAGCTCCAACCCTTCCCACCACAACCTCACCTCTCCATCCAACAGAAAGGTGGCTATGGTGGTCTTCTGCCATTCCTCTGTTTCCATGGCCGTCAAGACTCTCTTCACCCGAGAGAGCCAATCTTCGGCCTGGGATGGGGTTCTAGTCCCCAAAAATACCGGAGGATTAAAGCTCATAACATGTTTGAGCTGCTTATCTATCACTCTTCTAGGTATCAACAGCTCTACCACCACTTGCTCAACCCTTCTAGGTTTTGCCGCTTGAAGCAGTACCTGGTCCCCTGCAGGGGCAGGCTGCTGCACTTGCCTTCCATGCTGGGCGTTTATCATCGCAAACACCGCCTCAGCCACAAGTCTTATAGTTTCTATCGAAGGAGGGGTTGCAGCCACATCATTGGGTGCACTGCTTGCCTAAAAAGCGGGCGTTAAGACTACCCTATGCCACTCCTGGCCACCTATAGTCGTACAACACACCATTAAGCGACCAAACAAAATTGCAAAAAATAATTATAGGAACACGCAGGTTCCTCAAACATGTGTATTTTCATTCCTAAGTGGACATTCATGGGTTATTTTCATGTTATAACGATTACGCACATACATGTGCTCACCACCCCTTAAAAGAATTCATCCACGAATTCCAATAAGCAAGACCGATGCCTTAGTCTGATACCAAATTATAACACCCTCATCCGTCGCATGGAATATAACAGAAGGTCCGGTCGTGGCCCCACGCCATATTTCACGAACAGTCAGTGGAGTTACATAAGAATACCAAATTTACAGCAATAGGAACATGCATCATAACTCAGAGCATTCTAGCGGAAGCTTTTAAAACAGTTATAAGAACCCAAATACAAAGCACGGATGTCCACTACAACTAAAGGTAGGAATGACAACAAAATACACAAAAATCTTGGCCTTAGAGCCTTACAAGTGTTTACTTAAACATTACATGATTTCCAAACTTCGGCATGCATGCCGGCCACACATGAACATAATACAGTAAACATTCGCTTTAGCCTTCAAGGGCCAACACAGCATCAAGGGCTTCAGCCTGCTACTTGCCAGTAGGCCCACTTGTTCCTGCATAAGAGAAAACCACTGAATGGCGGTGAAACAAGGCAACAGTCAGCTAAAGCCGACAAAATTATAACGACCCCACCCCTCACTCGGGACGGCGGTGCTCCTTCCCTGCAGGCAATAGCATTAACGTATAAAGGCAATACATCGTGCAAACTAAGCACTATTCACCATAGACGTTGGCACTACTGGCCAAACGCCCTGTGCACTCAAGGCACATTATCGGTGTACCGGACTTCCCGTATACCACCACCGTTCAGAGGTCCTTGACATGACGATCACTTTGAGCATTTCAGTCTTTACGGCCCCGGGCGTGAGACTCTCATTATACCACCGACGAAATCCCAATTGCTTGATGCTCTCATATCATAGTCTACATAACGCAGGTACAGCTCCACTATTTTCCGTTGGTCAAGTTATCATACCATCTCCGAATACCGTAGTACTCATGGCCGAACGGCAGGCGCGGGTCGGCTTTGCCTTTCTTGTTTTGCACTTTGACCTAATAAAGTTGGGCCCTAAAGGCTCTCAACACTACTAAAAAACAGACTTGTGGCTACGATAGATTTCCGTGGCTAAAAGTCCAAAACCGTGGCTAATAACTATTAGGCACGACCTACCCACGATAAATGGGCGTGGGCAATGCGAGCGTGACTAATAGTATTAGCCACGCTAAATCCGTGGCTAATAAGTTATTAGTCACGGTTCAATTGTCGTGGCTAAAAGTTCCTCATTTGCCACGGTTCAATTGTCGTGGCTAAAGGGCCTGTAATAAACCTAACATAAAAAAATATTCGGTCGCCGCCCGGCCGCCCGGCCGCCGTCGCCGCCGCCCGACCGCCGTCGCCGTCGCCCGGCCGCCGCCCGACCGCCGCCGCGCAGATTTTATTTCAAACAATAATTTTGAATGAGCTATATAAACCCCAAATCAAGCTTTTTATTGGCGGTGTGAGACTAAAAAAAACCATACTTTTTGCCAAAGATTAGGCTTCCGTGGCTAATACTAGATTATTAGCCACGAAACAGGCAAATCGTGGCAAAAAGTTGGGTTATTTGCCACGGATTAGTCATCTGTGGCTAATACTAGCTTATATCCACGAAATAGGAACCGTGGCTAATACTTCAGTATTAGCCACGGTTATCCCTCGTGGCAAAAAAACCGTGGCTGAAAGCCATTTTTCTAGTAGTGCAACTTTCCAAACATAGGCCCCCAGGTCTCCCGGAGAAAGGCCTCACAAACGCATAGCTTGCTTGAAGTTATCGCCGGCGGTAACTCTACCGTCACGCGGTAGGGGACAGACTATCATTTCTTTCCCCTTTTTCAGGTGTTTTCCTGGTGACTTCCACCAGTACTCTCACTGCGGTCACCCGCACACCCCACGACTTCGAAATCTATGCGATCACCACAGAGTCTTCTCCGACATACAAAGCATATAAACATCATTAATCCAGACCAACCCGTCAGGATGGACTTCATACAGCTTGCATATCCCGTACTACGATTCCGGGACTAAATGCAAAACTATGGGGATAAACCATATCTACCCGAAGGAATACCTCAAATTCACCGTCCACTCGCGAGAGAGAGTTTCCTATGCAAAAAGAAAGAGGATTTCACATGTCCAAGAAGAGAATCGTTACCCTAGTGGTTCGCTTCGGCGCCATGGAAAAGTAGCCAGATGAAAAGTGTTGGTACCCTAGTTTGATTTGAGTTTAGTCCTCTCCTTTTGTCCCTTGACCCAAGAAAAATCTATGGTCAATGGTTAGTGGTCTACGTGTAGAGTCCTCGCTTTTCCAGATGAAGAATTTGGTTAAGTAGTTTTTCGTTCGACTATAGTCGAACGCCGCTCGACTATCGTCTATCGGCTGATCGACGATCGTCTATCAGTTGGTCGACGCTCTGTCTGCGTTGATAGTTCGACTATCTGTTGATAGGTCGACTATCTGCTTGGCGTGGTAGTTCGACTATCTGTCCTGATAGATCGACTACCTGATAGGTCGACTATCTGTTGATAGGTCGACTATCTGTTCTGCGCTGATAGTTCGACTATCTGTTGATAGGTCGACTATCTGTTCTGCGCTGATAGTTCGACTATCTGTTGATAGGTCGACTATCTGTTCTGCGTTGATAGTTCGACTATCTGTTGATAGGTCGACTATCTGTTTGTGCTTGATAGTTCGACTATCTGTTGATAGGTCGACTATCTGTTTTCTGAGGTAGGTCGACTATCTGCTTGATAGGTCGACTATCTGTTTGCGCTTGATAGTTCGACTATCTGTCCAGATAGATCGACTATCTGATGGTTCGACTATCTGCTCTGATAGGTCGACTATCTGCCGGGGTAGTTCGACTATCTTCTTCGATAGGTCGACTATCTGGATCGTTCGACTATCTGCCCGATAGTTCGACGATCTCCGTGCGTCGGTCGACGATCTCCGAAGGTCATTCGACGCTTTCTGTCTGCCTTTATATTTTGTATTTATTTATTATATTTAATTAATTAATACATTCTCTGGCACTTTGTTTTAGTTGTTTTATGATAAAATTACCAGGCAATATTTGCTCCATCCCTTTTGCCTGAGTCAAATCTTTTTAGATAAAGTTGTTTGTCTTATTAGCTGACTTTGTATTTTACTTTATCTGCTGACAGTCCTTTATAGCCGTTAGACTGAAAAGTCTTCTTCCTCTATAAAGAGTATGTCTGTGATGGGACTTTATTTAGTCCTCTGTTATTTGATTTGATCCTACAGCTTCTTAGAAAAAGGTTTATTCCTTTATAGGATGTCTTGTTGCAGAGTTTGTTTTGCTGAGTGTTATTTGCAGCCCAGGTCTCAAGTCTCAGAAGAAGACAAGTAATTCAAATTGAAGAGAGCCATTGCTTGCTGCGGATATATAAAGGACCCTTTGAAGAAGGATAAAAGCTAATAGCTAGTTAACCAGTTCATATAATATTCAAGCCTTCATCAAGATCAAGTCTTCTGCTCTCAGCAATACTCATCCATCTGAGAAGTGTTAAGATCTTCTACTCTTCTTTAACCTGAGTTCTTCTGCTTTCAGGAAGTTCAAACTCAGAGTTCTTTTGAAGAAGAAGAAGAAGAAGACAGCTGCTTGAAGATCTTTAATTTTATTGTTTATTATCTTCTTGTAGTTTTTCCTTCAGAGTTTTCTGAAGAGTTTTTCTGCACTGAAGCAAGACTTCACCTGGACATCTTTGAGTCAGGGGGAGCCTTGATTCTTTAGAGCTTTCTAGCTCAGTGCAAGTTTTTGTGCTTCTCTAATCTTTGTAAAATAGAGAAGACATCTTAACCTTCTTCCCCCTCCTGTACAGGGTTATTACTCCCTTCAAAAGTATCCCTTGGTGGCAGGGCACCTGATCAAAAACATGTGCTTGGTTTTTAGACACCTGATCAAAAGTCTAAAGGGTTTTTGGATCTACCTGAAGCAGATCCTGTTGGTGGCAGGGCACCTGATCAAAAACCTGAGTGGATTCCTACCGTGTGGGTAGAAGAGTGGACGTACCCAAGTTGTTTGGGGAACCACTATAAATTTCCTTGTGTCGTCTGGATTCACTTGTTTAATTCCTGCATTGTGGCTGTGAATAGATATAACTAGGATTGCTAGTTGCTGATTAGGTTTTCCAAGCCTTAACTGTAATCACAGTTAGCTTGAGTTCGTACACATCACCTGTGTTAGGCTTTAAGGTTAAATCTATATCTATAATCTTTCCATTCCGCACTTCACTCCAAGGGAGTTGGTAGACCATTAAGTTTTGTCTAGTGCAAATTTGATAACTCTATTCACCCCCCCTCTAGAGTAGTATCTATCCCTTCACTTTCAAAAAGCATCGCAACGAACTTACCTCCGCAGATCTGGACTCGGCTCGCGATTCAGGGCTTTGAAGCTCCACGGCGGCCAGATTCCTCTTGCTTCTTCAACCTTTGCTCTCCCTCTCTCTAACTCTTTAGAAAGAGAATGACCAAGGAAACTGAGGAATAAACCCTACACTCATGAACTTAAAATTCCAGGGAGGATTCGGGCCGTCGGATCATTTCCAAATAGAACGAAAGGCCCTGATTCGCTCTTAAAGCCAACTTCCTGGGCCAAACACGGCTTGTGACACGCCCGTGTCACAGGCCGTATGCCTCAAGCAGCAAAAGATATCATCGCGTCCCAACCAGGACATGACCCTATGACACGCTCGTGTCACAGGACGTGTGCCAGACACGGCTTCGAACACTCCCGTGTCCCAACCCGTGTTCATAAGTCGTCACAGACCGGCCAAACACAGAGAAGGACACGGCCTTGACACGCCCGTGTTTAAGGCCATGTGCCCGACATGGCTTGCCTCCGAGGATCGTCGAATGCATTTTGTCGACCTCACGGAAAATTCGTCAAACTTATAGCAGGACATGGCCCTGTGACACGCCCCACGTGTCACAGGCCGTGTGCCTCACTCGACACCGCCCTGCCAACATAGAGCAGGACACGACCCTAGACACGCCGTGTCTCAGGCCGTGTGAAGCTACTCAGGCACAAAAGTCCCTTAAACCACTAACTTTCCATAATTGAGTTTTGGGGCATTACATTAACAAAAAGGTTTTATAAGGCATAGCAAGAGCCCATGTGCTGTCCCGCTTTGCTTGCCCCCAAAAGACGGTTCTTGGCGAATGTGCGTAGATAGCCATGCAATTAACAAGATTACCATTAAGTATCAATTTTCGATCCCCTGTTTAGATGATTTATTGGACATGCTAGCCGGTGTCACAATTTTCTCGAATATGGATCTTAGGAGTGACTACCATCAAATACGGATTCGTGAAGGGGATGAATGGAAAACCGCATTTAAGTCTAAGGATGGATTATTTGAATGGCTTGTCATGCCTTTTGGCTTATTCAATGCCCCAAGTACGTTTTCCCGCATGATGACACACGTGTTGAAACCCTTTATGGGTAAGTTCATCGTCGTATACTTTGATGACATTTTAGTGTTTAGCACTTCCCCGTCGGATCACTACTCCCATTTACGAATTGTTTTCTCTACTTTGCGTGAAGAGAAGTTGTTCGTGAATCTTAAGAAGTGTACGTTCTTTGTCCACTCCGTAAAGTTCCTTGGCTATATTGTGAATTCGGATGGTATTAAGGTGGACCCGGAAAGGTCTAAGTCATTAAGGATTGGCCCGAGCCAAAGTGCATCTGTGACGTGAGAAGCTTTCATGGCTTAGCTACTTTTTATCGTCGTTTCATTAAGGACTTTAGTAGTATTATGACACCGATTACGGAGTGTAGGAAGAAAGGGGATTTTAAATGGACTCCCTTCGCCACCGTTGCATTCCAAACGGTCAAAACAAAAATGATGAAAACTCTGATTTTTCGCTCACCTGACTTCACTAAGGTTTTTGAATTATCATGTGATGCATCCGGAATCGGCGGTGGTGGTGTGCTAAGCCAAGAGGGACATCCTATCGTCTATTTTGGCGAGAAATTAGTGGGGTCAAAATTAAATTATTCCAATTATGATCGAGAATTCTACGCGGTGATCTGTTGTCTCCAAAATTGGAGGCATTAACATCTTCCCAAGGGGTTCGTTATCCTTTCCGATCATGAATCCCTTAGGTTCATTAAATCTCAACATAAAATCAGCCCCCGTCATGCTAAATGAGTCTCTTTTTCTTCAAGAGTACACATTTTCCCTCAAACACCATAAGGGTTCACAAAACCGTGTGACCGATGCCCTTAGTCGTCTATCTTTATTATTGACTACTATGCAAGTTAAAGTTATCAGATTCGAAAGGGTTAAGGATGAGTATGTACACTGCCCGGATTTTAGGGACGCTTACTTGAGCGCTCAACATGACTCCCTTGCTACTATTTCTGCTTATTATATCTGCGACGGATATTTATTCAAGCATGCTAAGTTGTGCACCCCGCAAACATCTTTGCGTCATTTCATCGTTGGGAGATCCATAGTGGTGGGCTAGGTGAACATTTTGGGCGGGATAAAACGATTTCCCTCGTGCAAGATAAATTTTATTGGCCAAGTTTGAAAAAACTAGTTGACAAGATAGTTAGTAGTTGTCGGACTTGCCAACTTGCTAAGGGAAATAAAACCAATGTTGGGTTATACACACCACTCCCCATTCCCATCCATACAGATGTGAGCATGGATTTTATTTTGGCCTTCCATTCATCGCCAGAACTTCATAAATTTGTATAATGGATTATGAATGTTATTTCGAATGACCCTATTTTCACGGACCCCAAAACGTCCCACATCGCCAAATTGAAATAACTGGACGTGCCAAAACTATTGTTAATGAAGCAACGTAAAATTCACTAGTTATTTTTGGAAAACTTTATTAAATTAATGGGCCGTAATGAAGAATCTGTTTTCCGCCGTACTATCACCCGCAAACCATGGACATAATGTTTGAATGAACTTC
>CM077079.1:276058444-276258710 GCA_039513925.1 Platanthera zijinensis
TTATGCAATTATATGATTAATTATATTGTTTATCCTTATTATATTATTTTATGTATTATTATTTTTAAAAAAAAGGTTATCACAAAGAATCAAATTAATAATGATAAAAATAATTTGTCTTTTGTGATGTTATTGAAGGTTATAACTCTCAAAATATAACAATTCTCCAATGTATACGTTTCCAAAAGGCAACTGTAACGTCGTCCAAGAATATACGGTAGTTTGGCATCACAACTGTAGTGACGGCCATCAGTAAAGAAAACTTGTTTTTAACATAAAAAACTGAACCTAGTTTCTTAGGCTCCGTTGGGGGGACTTATTTTCACCGGTCAAGCGGTTACGACCGCATGAACCGGACCATAATTAAGTCTCGATTCATACGGTCGTAATCGCTTGACGGTGGAAAATAAGTCCTCCCAAACGGAGCCTTAGGCTCTGTTTGGGGAGACTAATTTTCACCGGTCAAGCGGTCACGATCGCATGAACCGGACCTTAATTATGTCCCGGTTCATGCAGTCGTGACCGCTTGACCGGTAAAAATAAGTCCCCCCAAACGGAGCCTTAATTAGGTGAGGTTGGGATTCACGAAGGACGGTTAATAATCACAGCATTCACGAACTGCTACCGTCATGCCAAACTGAGCCATAGTGCGCATTAGCCTATAAATTTTTTATGATGTCAAAATGTTGGGCTTCAAGAAAAAGAATCTATCAACAATTTTGCGAGCATCCCTGCGGAGCTGTTGTATGCGCACATCGCTGCCTGAGGCCTCCATCCCCCAAGCATCTCTGTGGGGCTGTTGTATGCGCTTATTGCCCCCCGCGTCCTCCATATATTTATTCCTTGCACTAGTGTCTACGTTCACGTCTATCCCAATCGAGTGCTCTGCAGGGTGCCCTCCTGCCGCCTCACCGAGCTTATATGTGCACCTGGCGACTGCCCTGGCTATTGCGCACGTTTCTCCCACCTAATACCACCGTGCTAACTCGCATCAAACCGTTGGTTCATATCAAAACAACATGATTGATCGAAATACTGTCTGTCGTATTTGACAATACTTACTGTATTTTTGGAAAACCGGAGTACTCCACGTAAACAACTCCGCCGTTGGATATCAGATCGTACGGTTTTATTTAATCCCGCTCCTAAAACTAACTAGATGAGAGAAACGTACCTAAAATTTTTTCCTTCCTGCCCGAATGCACGCACCACGACGCACTCAAGCACAGGTGCGAAATCCCCCAGGGACGCATTGTTCATCCGGGCGCATTGTTCTCGCTGAAAACAAATTGAGAAGCGCATTGTTCTGGCAGAAAACAAATTGAGAAGCACAAATTGCTGGTAATAACTCTGCATGTTTCAGAATTGTTGTTAGTAATAAGTATTATGTAGTTGTGCAGAAGAAATAATAAATATCATGTGCGTTAATATTTATTGATCGGGCAAGATCTTCGTCTTTCTCTTTGAATGATTCCCCTGCACGATCCCGGCCAGCCATCAATTATTAATATTAATGTCGGCGCATGTATGTGGTGGTGGTGCGGAGTCAGGTGCAGCTCTCTTTATTATGACTACTATCACGCCTCTTTAAGACCCCCCCCCCCCCCCCCCCCCACACACACACACACACACCATTGGCCCATTGTACTGTTTGTCTCAACTTAAAATTTCCAAAGGCTGATCTTTGATCTCCTTCATACTTTGATGGTTAGCCTGAATTAAATATGGTTGGTTGTTCGCAGGTGGTCCGTGATCGCCGGGCATCTGCCGGGTAGGACCGACAACGAGATCAAGAACTATTGGAACTCGCATCTGAGCAAGAAAGTGGACGGGTGTCGCGGCCAAGACGAGGACGGAAAATGCGACGCCGGGGGCGGAGGGGAAGGCCGCGGGCGGACGGAAGCGGAAGGGAGGGAGGCGAGCAAATCCGGCAGGAAGAAGAAGGGCGGGAATTCGATCTCCGCCTCAAAGGAGCACGGGGGAGAGAAGGATGCGATGATGAAGGTGACACCGAGCGGCGAGGAGGGGGAGGGGAGCATGGTTATAGACGGAGAGACCGTCCCGGAGGAACTGGCGTCGGCGGAGATCGCATTGGTGGATGGAGAGGGGTGCTGGCGACGGCGGTTGCCCGGCAGCGACGAGCCGGGAATGAGCCCTTCAAATGGGGAGAAGGAGAGAAAGGAGGGCGATGGCGGGGAAATCGAGGTGTCGAATGGTGAAAAAGAGGGGGACAAGAGCTTGATGAGATTGAGAAGTTGGTGGATTGGGATTTGGAGGAGATTGCATTGAGGTTGTGGGAGGGGGGAGAGGGGGGGTGTGGGTGTGGGTGTGGGTGAGGTGTGGCATGTGTTTGGGGGGATGAGTGTCATGAGATTGGTGGGGGAATAGGTGGGTTCTTTGATAATAACATTGAGTTTGATGCATTCAAAGATGAATGTTTTCAAAGTTGGTTATTATCAGATGTACTATAGAGTTTCTTTCTTCTTGAGTTGGTCATATGGAGAGGGAGGGAGGGGAGGGGAGGGGCTTCATTAGGCCTTTGGGTTAGTCTAATAAGGGGCCACACCCACATTGTAGTAGGTCTTTTTCATGTAATTTATACATATTCTTGTCTTGCTTTTCATGAGATTTTGTAATCTCTTCAATAATATTGCTCATTATGGGTATTTACTATTTTTTCCTTTTTTTTTACTTTTGGGGGTTTTAAGAGGAGAAAACCTTGTAGTTATTCTATTAGATTTTGCTTTGCTTTATTAATATGGCTTGGGTTGATATGTATAGTTGGGTTTAACCTATTAATTTGGGCCAAATAAAATGTCAACTGAGTGAATGTAGAGCTGTGGTGGTTCTAAAATGTGTTTCGAAGTCTAATAAAATATCGTCTCTTTTATCGATTTCAATAAACTCAAAGATTTTGATGCTAGGAAAAACCGTGCTTTGACAATGGTTATGACCGCTATAGAACGTATGTTGGTCATGACAACCCCCACTGCCTTGCCAAACAAAGCCTAGATTTGGTGGTCTGTGAAGTGAAGCTTATTATTGTGCAAGATTGTTAGGAGAAGGTGTGCAAAGGGATTACATTTGGTGGTTTGTGTCCTAAAGCCCATTAAGATACATTATTGTCTCATTAATTACTAAGGTTGTGGGGCCATTACTCTAGAATCATATTTGATGTGGAGCCCCAATTTTGACTAGTATGCTCATTAAGACACATTATTGTTTTGAACATAATAGTGTCCCTTTTTGTGTGGTTTTTGATTTGATTAGTATGCCTCATACCAAGCCCCAATTTGACTAGACTTAAATTTGCAAGGCGACACGCCTATTTCATACTTATCAAATGAGCTGCAAGGCACCTCGAGTAGCTCATTTAGGCTCCGTTTGGGGAGACTTATTTTCAGCGGTCAAACGGAGCCTTAACCTATACTTGAGCAAAATACTTGGTCAACTTACCAACCGGTCCACCACGCAAATAGTAACAGAATGATCAAAATAGAGAATTATATATTTCATATGAATGTGCTGGCTATACATAGTAAACATATTAGAACATTGAAGTTAGGGGCTAACCCATACAACCTTAATTGGCTAAATGAGCCCAATTGGGCCACCTGACCCCTTTAGCCTAAATGAAACTGGAATTGATCACAATCCGTTGCATTTAACTCTTTGGATCAAATGAAACTCAACAAGACTACTGTACAACCTATATTCATCGAGAGTGGACCCTCAGAGTCATGCCAACAAGAAGTCAAAGTCAACAGGTCAAGACAGAGATCAGAGTCAGCATTCAAGACAGTAGAAGATTTGGGCGAGTATGACGAGCTCCCCTCTCATACTCGTCAGGTAAGCGACTACGACAGTTACTCGCCCAACCTGAGCGAACTCTCCCAAGAAGTCACCTAGTCGTCGGGGGGTGGGTCTATAAATAAGCCCCCCCCCCTCCCCCTCCCCTTGGATTTGCATATAAATAAGACCCCAGGGGTACGAGGATATGGATTTCGGAATCTCGCAAAGATCTCGACCACCTCATTTCCAAAATTTTGAGCTGAGCCTTTGGATCCCTTTCTTCAGAGAGACAAGTCGCGAGCTAGCGATTATCCATTTTAGTCGCCGCCTTGACTTAGTCGCCAACTAGAATCTACCTCGTACCCTGCTCGAGCATTTTTGGTTGTGGGGGAGAAACTTTTTCAAAGCATCCGGGTACGTGGCGGGACTTCCCTGCCGCAGCACTTGAGGTCCTTTTTGTTGTCTCCTTATTTCTTCATTCTAGCCCGTTAGTCATCGAGCCCGACCGCTAAACCGATAATCTTAGACTACCTTGATTCCAATTTTGAAGTAGGGATTTTTCCGACTTCAACAACCACATAGACCATAGTTTGATCAAAATTGATTAGTTTGACCAATATAATGCAAACCTAAATGTGACTCGAAGATATAGTTTTGAGTAAGTGTAGGAATTGATCGCAACTAGTTGCATTGAACTCATAAGATTGATAAGAACTCAATTAAACCACTTAGGCCTAATTCTCATCAAAATTGACACACGTTAGTGAATTATGTCTATCTCGTACCGAGGAAGAGAAAAGAACAAGAAGAACTTGAGTGTTTTAATGAAGGGATGAATTTATTTTAATCGGGTATTCACATCAAATTATTCAAGCAAAATATCTCAAACTTTGTCATAGATTTAACATTGTGAAAAAAAATCAACTCCAATCATCCACTACGAGTTCTAAGAGTCTCCTTATCAAAAGACATCATTTTATTAATTTTAAGTGTTTACATATCAAAATACATCATTGTATTTGTGAAAGTAGTGATTTCTTATAACGGTGGAAGAGTTGATGTACCCAAATTATAAAAAATCACTACAAATCTCTTATCTCCTCTCTTCATAGCTTCATTCTTTTCCCGCAATTTTTTTTAACTTGAAATTGACTTGTCCGAGAATGTGTTTCGCATATCCGAAAAATGCAAAACATCAAAGTTGTAAACCCTATCAAGAACCACAACGTTGCCTCTATCGCGCATTCGTCGTTTCTTCCCGTAATGCACATTTTACCTATACGCAAACGTCGTCCCGCCCTTCTTTTTAAAATACTAAAAAATATATGCTAAAAATAGAAGTGAAGGTTAGCTCAGACCATCAAAATTGAAGGAGCCCACAATGGGAAAACAATTTGAGAAGAAAGATGCTGCCCTTGGAGGAGCTGGTGGACCTAACTCACCTAACCACCACAATTTTTTACAGATACACTTTTAATTCCATAAATGAAAGGGGCCACAATTAGTGTTCACTTAGGGCCCTGCTGATAGCGAGGTTTTTTGAAAATCGACAGCGGCGGTCGGTATTTGTCCGATTTGTGATCGAGCGTAACGAAACATGCTAGTCCAAAACAGGTCTTCATGCGCTGGATGGACTGCAAATAAGAATGAGAGTGCTTTGTGTTGAGTCTCCGCTCAAGATAGTCCACTAAGACTCATCAAGTGTGGAATGACCTTATATAGTATCTCCAGCGTATAGCCGTTTCACTCTAGTGACACGAAACCCAATGGGTCGTTCCGAGTCAGTCCTGACACGCGCGGACATATAAAACAAATATCCTAACACTTTGGTGATCACAGCTTCTTGAGCTGATCTGGGGCTTTGTTTGGCGCAGTGGTGACGGTCGTGAACGCGGTGGTCATGAACCGTCGTTCATGAACGCCCTACATCACCTAAAAAAACTCATGCATTTTATGCTTAAAACTAGTTTATTTTCTTGGTAGCGGTCAAAACATTTGTCCTGTCATACGTACAATCTATGATAATATCGTTTTTGTCCAAACTCATAAGCCGTGCCATACAAAGGCCAGCTGGTGCGGCGGAAATGACCAAAATCTTCGTCTTGAGCTCATGAATTTCCTGCTGGATCTCAGATTTTCTTAGAGCCACAGACGTTGCTCTCCTAGAAAGATCTTCAGCTCTCTTAATTTTCTGAAAATAATGCAAAAAACTACACCAATTATGGCTCTTTTTGGCCGCTTTTGGCTAGATGCAAGCCGCTAATATATGTAGGCCAGGTTTTTTATACGCAAGTTAAGTTTTAGAATGATTTCTTTCAGGCCTGCGAACAACAACAATAGTTTATAAAAAGTCGAGCTAGAAAATTATTAAAGAACATGCGGCTAAAACTATCATGCAGCTAAAATTGTTGTTGATCCTCATTAAATGGACTCTTCAACGTATGAGATTGATTTGAGTACAAGTTAATTGAAGTTTAATTTGCTAAAGAACATCTTTAGTCAATCAACTACAAATAAAAAGATTTAATATTTGGTATGTATAGAATGAAAACGGGTGATACGATGAATGTGTTCCGTGCCCATCGCCGGATTAAATGCTCCAGCAACAATGACAACTTTTGCAAAATGCTGGGCTCCAACTATTTTCTCATTGCAGAAGTCAACAGAATAGCCGCAAGCGGCCTGCGTTGTCGACGGGTAGGGCCAAACATCTATAGGAGGCCGAACATCTACAGGTCGATCGTCGTGGAGATGGCCGATCATCGTCGAGATGCCCGATTGTCGTGGAAAAGGCGAAATTGGATTTTTTTTCTATAACTTTGGCCTGCGTTTAGCCATAAGCGGTCTACGGGTTGTATAAAAGAAAAACTCTGTTTCTTTCTATAACCTTGACCTACGTTTAGATATAATCGGTCTGCCTTTAACAATGCTCTTTGCACAATTACATGTTGCAGCCGTTCGCACAATTACATTTACCTTCCCTCAAAGTTGTCTCAATTTACATAAATGACCATTCCGCTAGATTATTTTATGATATCTTAATTTTATCCTTTTATAATGATTCTTGATCTGGATCTCACCGGCGGCGGCGACCCTGCCCGCTCGCCGCCGAACAACCCCCTGCGAGTTCGTCGGGGGCCGGCAAACCTCCCGGTCGGCATTGGGCAAGCCGGCGGTGGCGGCATAGGGAACGTGCGACCACCCCTGGGCGGTTTTTTCTATTTTTAATAATTAATAATTCTATTGTTTTAAAAATTAAAAAACATTAAAATTCTAATAAATGAAATTTAGAAGACATTTAAATTTTAAATAACTGTCAGAGGGCGGGCGCGGCCCGCCTCGACGCGGGCGCGGCCCGCCTCGACGCGGGTGCAGATGGTGACCTTATTTATTTAGATATTTATTACCTCAGAGAAAGAGAGTGGAGTGGGAGGAGACTCGGGAGAGAGAGCGTGGGAGTAGATGGGTCGGTTTATTTTAAGTAGGAAGATATATATATCTTTATTATATAAATAAGTATACATATCTTGGAAGCACACCATCAGAGTATTCTCAACCGTTTGATCAAAACTCAACAAAAAAAGTTCTACGGTCAGATTTCCTCAAATCTCAAAGACAGCAATGCCCTTAATCTATTCCATCGGATTAGTGCAAAGTACTTCAGGCGCCGGCAGATTTGGGCAATAACTTCAGGTGGTATGTTTCCAAAGTACTGCAGGTGATTTCGATCAATTTTGGGCAATAACTTCAAGCACCGGCAGATTTGCAGAAAAGCAAAAGCATGAAACCTCCTCCCGCGGCAATGTTCCATCAAATCGCAGAAAGCAAAAGCAGCGGCAGACTCGGTCCAGCACGGCAGCATCAGCGACGGGCTCTCTTAGCGCTTCCTGCAGTCCAGCACGGCAGTAGCAGGCTCGGTCCAGCACGGCAGCAGCAGCGGCAGAAAGCAAAAGCAGCAGCAGCGACAGGGTTCTCCTCATATCTACTCCTGCAAGGAAGAAACGACATCACTCTCCGACGCGGCACCATCTCCCCAATTTCTCCCGATCGGCGTTTTACCACATCTAGGAAGCTCATGTTTCCATTTCTCCAGCGGTTTGTTCCAACATACTGATTTTTCATGCCCTATATGCTTCTTCATCACAGGGCTCTCCTCATATCTACTCCCGCAAGACAGCAGCGGCATCGCTCTCCGCCACGGCACCATCTCCCGCAATTTCTTCCGATCGGCGCTTGACCACATCTACGACACTCCATCTCCAGCTCACGGTTCGTCGTCACCTCCTTCACGGCAATATCTCCTGACGACGGTATGTTTCCATTTCTCCAGCGGTTTGTTCGAACATACTGATTTCTCATGCCCTAGATGCTTCTTCGTCTTGTGAATCATCTCCAGCGATTTGTTATGAAAATCAGATAATAGATAAAAATAGTTTGCAGTTATTTCAATTAACTCTTTTAGAACATTTAGGTTTTATTGATTTAGTCTTGCCTTTAGATAAATTAATAACTCAACAAAATTTTGAAGCTATAAGCTTAGAGATTAAAACCATTAAGTTTTATCAGGAAAATGGAAAATGTAACTAGCTGCTAGAAGCTGGTTTAGTTCTTCCTCTTCATAAACATTGATCAAACATTTTGGAGTACTTAGCCAACATGAGCAAACATTTTGGGTTTTATTTATTTAGTTCTTGCTCTTCATAAACATTGTTTAGTTGTTTTATGGATTTAGGGGAAGTTGCTCAGCTTAACTTAAATGATATTTGATGTACTCTTCATAAATATTGATCAAACATTTTGGAGTATTTAGCTTAACTATTTCATCGGCAAGCCTATTGCAGCAAAAATTTCCCCAAAATGCTATCCATCAATTTATCCCATTAGATAATATGATTTTTTTTTAAAAAAAACTTTTAAAGAAACGGCAACCCGACCTTGGTATCTTTATTGAAGCATGAAAATAGAATTGTTTGCAGCATATCATGGAGTGTCGCATGTTGTTTGAAATGTTATACGAAATCATTTCCATTTTTCCAGCAATGCCCTTCATGTTATAAGAAATCGGTTTTCATTTTTTTTCAAGCAATGTCGCATGTTGTTTGAAGCATTTCATGTACTGATGCGTCAGATATCTTTGAAAGAATATTTTTAAAAGTTCATTTCGGTAAACCTGTGCCTCTTCAAAATATGCAGACCAACTTTTTGCTTTTTTCTCTCATCGAACTGCCATTGATGCCCTTCATGTTTATTTTTTGCATGCAGACCAACATTTTGAAATCAGTCTTTGAAAGCACAATTTTAAAAGTTCATTTCGGTGAACTTGTGCCTCTTCAAAATATGCACACCAACTTTTTGCTTTTTTTACCTCATCGAATTATCATTGCAATTCATGTTTTTATTTTTTTGTATGCAAACCAACATTTTGAAATCAGTTTTTAGTTTTTTGACCCTTCATGTATGTGGACACAGCAATGCTGCTGCCTTCGAATTTGTTTGCTCTCTACTCCTTATGTATCGTTGTCTTCGAATTTGTAATAATAAGATTAAAGAAAGGCCCAATAATTTCCTGAGATTTGCGGGGCATTTGCTCAAAATGAAATAAGGTTTTACTTAGATGTTCTAAGCCATACCGAAAGAAAATTTAGCTTTTCTTTAATCATATTATTGCAAATTCCGGAACTCATTAAGATTTGCTCAGTAAGATTTTGTTTTACATACCCAATGTTTTCATTTGGATGCCCTAATGTTTTCTTTGTTTCCAACGACATTCCCTTATTATGCGTCTTTTTTCATCTCAAATACATGCAGATGACAGACCAAAATCACACAGGGGCAATGTCATCGTTGCCAACCCGGGAAGTGCCTCATCAAGGTATGTGCCTTATAATGTACATATCTAATTGGGTGCACTTTAAATAGTCTAAAATAGTGTGAGAAGATAACTACTTTTGTTTAATTAAATTGTACCATTGGTTTCTCAGGTTTGCCGGTCTCAACGGATAAAAGCTGCAATACCAGTGCAACCAACGACACCGATTTCGATTACTACGATGAAATTTTCCCCATGAGTCCAACCAGGTGGTCTGATCTTCCGCGTACTAAAGTTGAAGGTTGTAGACTACTAATACCGGCAGTGCCAAGAGGCTTGAGCGTCGAAGAAGAGTTGCAATATGTTTTCGATATGATAAGGAGGTATGCTTACCAACGAACATGTACAGTAATTTTTTTTTTTCATTTGGTAGATTACATCATGTTATTTGCTGATGTTTCCCTGCCTCCTTCATGAAAACAAGATCTCCCATGGACACTAAATGTAACTTAGAGTGTTAGGGTTTGGATTGCTGTGATGGAGGGGGGATGTCGATATCTTTGTATGGATTCAACATCGTGACTCGATGACCTTTTTGTGCGTGTTTGCATGATTTGGACGTTTTTTTTGCTCATTTTTGTAATCAATTAGGTGTTCCAGTTACACATGTATATTCCATTTTCCATCGTTTGTAATCTTTCAAATGATTTGGTTGTGAATCTGTGATGAAATTGTGAGTTCTGGAATGTATTTGTTGGTGCTTTTGATGGGTATATTTGCCAAAAAAAATTGGGTTGTGATTTGGAGACATTCAGGTGTTCTTCAAGCTTGGGTATATTTCTACTCTTTTTTGTGAGTTGTTTATTGATGTTGCATTAAGTTATCTATTATGTTTGACTTTGGCTCTGTTTAACATGGTGGTGGCGGTTATGAACATGAGGTTAAATTGTTATTCATTAACGCACATTTAAGGAACTTCATCCACCTTTATGTTCAAACTCATTGTGTTTGTTATTTTATTATTAACGAATGACGGTTTAACACATGACGCATTTATGACCGCCACCACCATGCCAAACGAAGCCAAAAATGTTCCATCTAGAAATGATTTGTTAGGCCACCTGGCTTCCTGAAGGTATCTTTTGTTGCATTTTCAAGTTAACATTAATCAAGTTGTACATGATAGAACTTT
The DNA here is from genome assembly GCA_039513925.1 of Platanthera zijinensis. NCBI lineage: Eukaryota > Viridiplantae > Streptophyta > Magnoliopsida > Asparagales > Orchidaceae > Platanthera > Platanthera zijinensis. Next base: position 276,069,238 of record CM077079.1, read on the forward strand.
GAATTGTTAAGATTTCTGATTTTGGGAGTATGATGTATAAAAATTGCCTCTTTTTCATAACATAGCATGTGTTGAATGCACTCAACGGCCCAGGCGTTGAGTGCACTCATGCTCTCAACGCCTGTTCAGGCGTTGAGTGCACTCATGCTCTCAACGCCTGTTCAGGCGTTGAGTATGAACTCAACGCCTCTTCAGGGCACTCAATGCCTGAACAACGCCTGTTCAGGCGTTGAGTGTGCACTCAACGCCTAAGCAGGTGTTGAGTGCGCACTCAACGCCCTACTCAACGCCTTCAGTCGTTTAGTGGGCACTCAACGCCTGGGGGCGTTGAGTGGACACTCAACGCCTGGGGGCGTTGAGTGGGCACAACGCCGCCGCAGCAGCCCGGGGGCTTGCGATGCCCGCTGTAAGTTGCATTTAGGGTACTGTCGCGGAGCGACCTGTCGAGGGGGGGGGGGGGGGGGGGGGGGTGAAGCCCGCCGTTGCGGGTCAGGTACTGTGGCGCGTAGCCATAGAGGCGGAGCCCCGTATCGAGCAGTACTGGTGAAAGAAGTTTTTAAAAGAGTTCAAAGTCCGCATAAAACCATCAAAAAATATCTGGGTCGTCTGACACATATAAAGCTCCTCAACAAACTAGCCAGCACCTGCAACTTCCACATTTTTCCAGCCTCCAGGAGAGGTCCAGCAACTGTGTGTTGCTTCCACAACTTTCATGTCGCCCCTACACAATGTCGCCCCCCTCAAATAGTGGAGTATTCTCAAACCACTGTCGTCTCCCATGAACAATGTTGCCGCCCAAGAACAATGTGTCACGACCCGTATTTTCTCATTAATTAAATCAGAGCAAGAGAAAATACGTGTCATGATGCCACGTCGTGCAGGGGATAACTGCACACGTTCAGGCAAAACTCCAGACTCTATATCTTTAAAGAAAATCATAATTTAATATGAAAGAAAGCCAGTTAAATTTGATGGTTGTATCCCTCGGCACAGTGGATCAGCTAGTCCACAATTAAAAATATATTTATACGCAGCGGAAAATACTTTGGTTAAGTTGATATTCTGAATGAGCATAAGTGTCCCCGAGGGACGACTCATGGTATGCACGACTCTAAATTTAATATAGTATAAAAAATAGTCTTTACGTTACTTTGGAAAGTAGTGCTTTAGTTTTGTAAACATGACGTGCATGAGATATATATAGTAATGTGTTTAGGATTTAAAATACCAAACATGCAGCCTAGCATAAATCATTCCCAGAAAGCAAGTGAACAACCTCTAAATAGGCAAAAATAACAGTTTCAGTTCATACCCAGCATCACAAGTAAGCCACCAGTGGGCGTCAACAACCTGACACGAACCCACTAGTGAGTATGCATGTCTATACAGAAGGAAGAAAACTACCTCACAAGGATGAGGAACAGCAATCTCAGCTACCCAGGAGGTCATAAGCAAGCTCCACAAGAAAACTAGTCGCTCAACCGGCTACCACCTGAACATGAGGCATTCAAAGAAAGAATACCTCAGCAAGAATATAATCAAAAGAAGTGGAGCATTAGATTCATAAGCAATAAAAGAAGTGGTTTACCAACCCTGCAACAAATGCTATCAAAAAGAGCAGAAGGAAATAACCAAGACAGCAAAAAGAAACACTGTCTAAAGAGCAATCAAAGCACACCAAGTGCAAGAATGAATAACGACATGCTCTGTCAAACACCTACAGCAGCAACAAGGCAAACATATGCCAATAGAAATAGCCATATGAAAGGAAAGGAGCTAACAGTCCTAACTTTGTGAATTATTGGTCGTGATAAAGCCTTGGGTCTGGGTTGGTGGCAAAAAAACAGCCCTCTTCCAAACAGCCAGACCTAAAAATACTCAAGGGTGAAAAAAATAACAAGTGGCAGCTATAGGGTCCACGCACCTAACCATACTAGCCCAAAACGGCCTAACTGGTGGTGGCCACAACTCAGCACACACCATTCACCCCTTACAGAGCCACCAGAAACGCCACCTGTCATAATCCACGAGTCGGCATTCAAAAACTAGCAGATAACAAAACACCCCCCCCCCAAGTGAAAAGCCACACAAAAAATCCTGGAGAAAACATCATCCCAAGGAAAAAGCGTCGAGTTCACTCGACGCGACGTTGAGTGAGCTTCACTCACTCAACGCCAACACCCAGTGGGAAAGACGTCGAGTTCACTTGACACCGCGTTTAGTGATCTCCACTCACTCAATGCCAAACGACTTAACCGCAAAAAAACTCACTCTCGGGACGACGGTGTTGAGTGTCAACGCCAAAACAGCTATAGGCGTTGAGTGAGCTCTGTAGCGAGTGTTTGGGCGATGAGGACTGTTGAAGGTTTCTTATCAAGGGTGTTTGTGTTCGAAACCTATTGCCAACAACCTACTGTTGCTGAGAAACATGCACAGTGAAGGGTTGGGGTGTACGGATTGCAGTCCTCTGTAGCGGGCTACGGGGCGAGACACGTTGTGCGGCCTATGATTGGGTGTGGCAGCCTCTGAGCTCTATTATCGGGCTGTTACACAATGTGGCCTCCAACGACCAATGACGCCACCCACGACAAATGTCTAGGCCTGCGAGCGGTACGGTTTGGGTTAGTTTGGACCCAAACCGAAACCGAACCGACATGCCTCGGTTTTTGGTTTGTCCAAACCAACCCGGACCGAATCTGGTCGGTTCGGTTCAAAGTCAATTCGGTTTTCAGTCGGTTTTTTGCGGTTCGGTCTCAGTTTTTTGTAAACAAACATATAAGCAGATATAATATAATATAATATCAAAACTTGATAGTAATACGAAAAACAGATATTGCAGATTGATAATCTGAACATGTTTCACAGATTGAGCAAGTCGATCACAGGCATAGAGTTTAGGTTGTTTAACTAGTTTTGAGCATGCTTCACAGATAAGCAGATATTGCAGATTTATAATATGACATTTCTATAATAGTTAATATGAAACTATTTTTATTAGTTCAATTTTTTTTTACCCAAGTAGTATACAATTATGCAATGAACTCTCTAAAGAAAATGCTTTATACAATCAGGTATATCATACCATACAATCATGTTTAATAAGTAAAGAGATTGAAAATACGAATAATTGAACTCAAAGCAATTGAATAACAACATCATGGGCAGAATCATATTGAAATCAATTGAAAATATATGAAAATACTACTATACAACAAGGCAATTGAATAACAATATCATGGATATTTCTATACATAATTTAAAATTTAAAATATAGTATACAACTATTCATAATTTAAAATTTTTATAACATTACTCGGTTCGGTTCGGTTTGATCGGTTTTCACAACTTGAAAACCGACCTGAACCGAAAGTCCTTCGGTTTTCAAAAGCTCCAGACCGAACCGACACCGGACCGGGCGGTGTCAAAATCGGTGCGGTTCAGTCGGTTTTCAATTCGCTCCTCACCCCTACAAATGTCGCACTCACGACCAATATCACAGTCCACGATACATGTTGCCGCCCACGACCCATGTCGTTGCCAAACGGGCGAAGCCCGCTTGGTTGTGGGCGAAGCCCACTTGGTTGCGGACGAAGCCCGCAGCGACGCATCGAGAACGGCGGAGCCCGTTCGAAGATACTAGTATATATATATATAGAGAGAGAGAGAGAGGAGAGAGAGAGAGAGTCAAATGATTTTTTAAAAATTTCATATCAATATAAGCTCTGTTTGGGACAGCTCTGGCGGATGGAAAAATAATTGATGGAGTAGAGCTTTTAAAAAATCTCTACAGATAGAGCTGTAGACTGTTTGGTAGAAAAAACTATGAGAGCTCTTAGAAACTGCTCTCAGAAAAATTCAACAAATTTTTTCTCCCGGACTGAATTTTTTCTTCCGGACGCAATTCTTCGTCCTGAAAGCAATTTTTTGGCTCGGGCTTGAATTTTTCACTCAGCCCTATTTTTTCTCGTTCGGAAACGGTTTTTTGCCCGGATATGATATTTTCGCCCGGACGAAAAAATCATGCATTTACCAAAAAAAATCGCGTGTGAGTGAAAAAATCTCGACCGACAGAAAAAATACATGCGCACGGGCGAAAAAATCACGCCCAGCCGAAAAACGCGCCCGAGCGAAAAAATTTCTCCCGGGCGCATGAATCGTGCACGTGCGAAAAAATTGTGTACGAGTAGAAAAAATCGCTTTCGAGCAAAAAAATTGAGTCCGGGCGAAAAAGTCGCGTCCGGGCGAAAAAGTTGCGCTCGGGCGATAAATTCGCGCCCGGGCGAAAAAGTCGCGCCCGGGCCAAAAAGTCGCGCCCGAGAAAATTCCGCCCGGGGGAAAATATCGCGCCTAGGGCAAAAAATTTGCGCAAGTCCCAAAAAATCGTGTCAGGGCAGAAAAAATCGCGTTCGAGTGAAATTATCGCACACATGCGAAAAATCATGCCCGCGTGAAAAAATTGCGCCCGGGCGAAAATATCGCGTCCGGGCGAAAAAACCACCCCTCCGCGAAAAATTCATGGTCTTGCGAAAAATTACGCACGTGCGAAAAAATCGTATCCGGGGAGAAAAATTTTACATCTGGATGTTAAAATCATGATCAGGCGAAAAATCGCATGTGGGCAAAAAAATCAGCTCCAGGTGGAAAAAATCACGACCAGACAAAAAATTGCGTTCGGGCGAAAAAATTGCATTTGAGAGAAAAAATTGCGTCTGGACGAAAAAATCACGCTCAGGCGAAAAAAATCACACCCGGACGAAAATAATCACGTCTGTGCAAAAAAATTATGTCAAGGCAAAAAAATCGCGTTTGTGCAAAAAAATCGTGTCTAGGCAAAAAAAACCGTGTATTAGCGTTAAAATCACATACAAGCCAAAAAATCACGTCTACGCCGATAAAAAATCTATTTACGAACCGCTAAAGCTGACCCCTTATAGCTTCTCAAAAAACAGCTCTATCAAAATTGATTTTCAAAAAGCTGGACATGAAAAGCTCTCCCAAACAGTTTAAAACAGCTGTGACGGTTGGAATATAGTTTTTCTTATCCGTCAGAGCTGTCCCAAACAGAGCCATAATCTTAATAAAATTACTACTTATGTTTTAACATTGTCAAAAAAAATTTGTGGAGGGCGGGCGTGACGTGGGTTTGTGAGCGGGAGGCGGGTGCGGCTTGGCTTTGTGAGCGGCAGGTGCGCCGTCGTGTTGGGGAAGACGTTGTCCGGAGTACCGTCTCTCCGACACTGGGACCCTCTATGCACTAGCTTGATTAAGGTACTATCGTGATTAATTGTAGGGGCGGAGCCCGTATCTGGTCTGTGAATATATATATATATATATATATATATATATATATATATATAATATATATATATATATATATATATATATATATATGTCGAGGTAGATCTACGAGACTACCACCACTTTTCTCATGCTTTGTTTATTAAAGTTGAATTATTGGACCTCTACATTTTATGTCATTTTCACTTTTATATATTCAAATTAATTTTAAAACTTGCATTTTACTATACAACCCGCATTCGTCGAGGAGGGGTCCTATCATAGCCAGGTCAGCAGAAGTCAAGGTCAACAAGTCAAAGCAGAAGTCAAAGTCAGCGCACAACACCGTAGAAGGCCTGGGCGAGTATGACGAGCTCCCCTCGCATACTCTCGCCCGGTAGGCGATTAGGCGGGATACTCGTCTAGCCCGTGCGAGCTCCTTTGGAAGTCGCCTAGTCACCAGGGGTGGGGTATAAATATGACCCCCCCCCTCCTTGAATTTGCCTATAAATAGGATCTCAGGGGTACGAGGAGAGGCACTTGAGATCCTCTGCGGGATACTCGCGAGTTCACCTTTTCCGATACTAGCCGAGTCTTTGGATTCCTTTTCCTTAGAAGACCAGGTCGCCAGGGGCGGATCTAGGGGGGTGATGGGGGCCCGGCCCCCCCCCCCCAAGGATTTTGGTAAAATAGATGATGAATTTGTGTTCCTCTCGTCGAGCCAATGGATTTTGACTACTTATACGTCAAAAACGGTGTCCGAATAAGGGAGAAAAGATCCCGGAAAGGTGAAGACATTTTTTTTTTGGAAGATGAGAAAGTTGATATGAGATGTAACTGGTTTAATTAATTTTTATGGAGATAACATATATAAATCTAGTTAAGATAGCTGCAAACAATTTTGACCCCGCGAAGTTCACTTTTTTCTTTACTCATAGCTTCTTTGAAATCTCTGAAAGAAACACTATCGTTATCTTCAGCGCGATATAACACGACGTCTTCTTTACTTAACTCTTGTAATCTTATTTATTTCCTCAGTGTCTCCTTTATTACACCCTAGGAGTACACGAATTCAAAACCAATTAATTTTGACTATGCGTTTCTTTAACTTTTTGAATAGTTTGGGCCCCCTTGTTTAAATTCTCATTCTCTGCAGGAGCATACGTCCACACTTTTACTTTGAGTTCGTTTTAATATGAAGTTCTCTTACTTTAAAGAGGAACTTTCATATGTCCTTAGGAGTGTTGACGAATGATGATGACAATGTGGTCAGTCGAATGTTTAAATACTGATGATAACACTTTACACTTTTATTGCAACTCATACTTTGTAGCAATGAAGTCATCTTAAACATTTTCATTCCAATCAACATATTTTTTTTTCTTGGATTTATTTACTTCATCACCCAAATATTTAACCTGAACACCTGAACAAATAATTCAAATTAGAATTTTTAATACTTTTTAAATTACCACATCTCAAATTATTGAAAAGTTATTCTTATATATACTGCAATAAAGATCAGACCAACATCACACAATATTCCATTTATTCTAAAAACTGATAAAAGACCGAGCTCAGATGTCTCTAAATAGATAAGTTACAATAAGAAATAATTTTTTTTATGACCCAATTGTGATATCTCTGCATGTGCAAATTTTGGTATAGACGTTGATCATAAAAAAAATTCTTCGCCTTTTGATTGGGCCCCCCTAGTCAAATTTCCTGGATCCGCCCCTGCAGGTCGCGACCTTGCGACTAAGTCATCAGCTAGTCTCCCTCGTACCTAGTTCGATCATTCTAGGTTGAGAAGGGGCTGCTCCTTTTGAGCATTCAGGTATGTGGTGGGTCCTTCCTGTCGCAACATCTGGGGTCATGTTTCCTCCAGTTCTTCATCCTAGTCATCCTAGCCATCTAGTCTTACCACTGAACCGGTAACCTTAGGCGACCTTCATCCGAATTCCGAGGTTGGGATTTTCCTGGCTTCAACATTTACATTAATAACTATTGCGGACTAACTCGGCGTCCCGGTCGGACCGGAACAAACTGGACCGTCTTAGTTCTCGGGACGATCGAGCGCGTGCACAGTCAATGAAAAGAGAGAGTTGATACAAAATGTTTTTACGTGGAAAAACCTCTCAACTGGGTAAAAATCCACGTGACCGGATCTGTGTCGGTCAAAGTCCACTATCAGCTTGCAGTTACAATATGTTTGGAGAATCGAGAGCGACATACCACTCCTCGTTACAACTTGGAGGTGAGAGAGAATTTCTGACTTGCAACAGACAACAGGTTGTGTCAAGGGAGTCCTGGATGCGAACTTGGTGGCTGGTGTCCTTGAGTGCTGGCGGTGGTCGTCTTCTTCTCTTCTTCGCGCACTTGGGGGCTTGGCTCGTAGACGGCTTGAAGATGACCCGAGGGAGGAGTTCGACAGAGCTCTGGCTTGAGAAAGAAGAAGACTCCGAGAGAAAAAAAAGGTGAGAAATGAGGAGGCATGGGGCTCCTTTTATAGCCTCCAGGAGGTGGTTGTGGTGGTCTCCCCCACTAACTTGGTGGTTTAGTGGGTGGTTACCTGTAGATCGGACGGCGATTGATGCTCTGTAGTGATTGGATGGTGGCCAACCTGCAAGCGGCGACGGTGGTTGGCGGCGACAGTCGGTCAATGGAGGCGGGCGGGCGACGGCGGCGGTCGGCGGCGGGCGGCGGCGGTGGGCGGCGACAGTAGTTGTTGAATGGGAGGCCCTCGTGATTTCTTTTATTGTGGTGGAGATTATGGGGAGTCGGTTGAACGGTCAAACCCATGATTTCCACAATAGGAGAAATTATGGGGAAGTGGTTAAATGTACATCCAAGCCTATAAATGGAGTCTCATCCTCATCAATAACTTTGATGGGTCGTACCCAATTTATGAAAATTCTGAGCTGCAAATAGCTGGAATTTCCGTATACTCCTCTAACGATATGGGAAGTTATAAAAATAACCACCGTCCGCATGATCTTAACTGTCGCTCACGTGATCCCGATCGTTGTGCCCTACGTCCACTGCCAGCCACACTGGCCGGCCGGTACGCTGGCCGGCCGCCCACGCCGCCTCCTCGGTCGCCTCCACCTCTTCCTCGGCCGTCGCGAGCCACCCCGCGTGCAGGGCGACCTCTGCTTGGCCGCTCGGCACGCAGGCGGCTCCGACCCCGGCCTCGGCCAGCCTCCGTGAGGCCGACCGTCGCTTGGCCTCCCGGCGCGCGGACGAACTCGCCCGACTTCCGCGAGGCCATCACTGCTTGGCCGTCGACACGCAAATAGCCTATACCCCAGCAGGCCTCCGCGCGGGCGGCCTCGGCCCCGCCGGCCTTTGCGAGGCCGGCCGCCTGATGCGGAGGGGGCCTCGGCCCCTATCGGTCTCCGCAAGTCTTACCGCTGCTTGGCCTGTTGGAACCCTAGTTCTGATTTGGGCAAGGATTATTATTTAGGATGATTACATTGACCCATCATGTATAGTCAATGATCTTAAGATTATTTCCAGTGTCAATCCGTCAGAAGAATTAGAGACAGAAGATTCCAGAGAAATTCAGATTTGGCAAAGGCAGAAAATCTGTTCGCCGATAGTCGAACTCAGATCGACAAAAGTCTAGCTCAGCTCAACGAAATCAGAGTTTCAAACTCTGAGCAGAGCTCGATGAAAGCTGAGCTCAGTTCGACGATTTTCAACCTCAGCTCTGCCAACTCAGGTCGACGACAACCAAGCTAAGCTCGACGATCTTCGAGCTCAGCTCGACGAAATTGGAACTCTGGTCGAAGAATATGAAGAATCAAGCTCGACGATCTCCAGGCTCTGGTCGACGATCTATAGGCTGAGCTCGATGTTTTTCTGTATAGTTATTTTAGGCAGATTGATTTCAGAAATTAAGACAGTAATACTCTGATTAATTAATGCTCAATTCTCTCAGAATATAGTCGTTTCTTGGCAGCATTAATTAAGGATTTCACAGAGTTATTATTTAACATATTTACTGGGACAGTTGGGTAAATACATTGAAGACAAAATCAGTCGTTCAATTTCCCAGAAAATGTGCAGAGGATTTCAAGGAATTTGAATTTCAAATCAGCAATCAATTTATAAAAGAGAGTTTCAGAAGATTGCATGTAGAGTGAGAATTACTGAGTCAGGGAGAAGAAGAAAGAGAACATCTGCAAACATAGAACAAGAAACAGTAACAGAGTTTTTCATCAGTTTTGCTTCAGGACTCTCAAGTGACAATCAATCTACATTTGTCTAAAAGTTTCCTGAAGATCTTCAAGCATACTGAAGGCTTATACCCTGAAGCAAAGCTTCCACTCCTGAACCTTTCTACATCTCAGGGGGAGCTTTGACAACATCAACAAAATCCACTAGTCTTCTCTCAGATTGTTGACAGAGAAGAACATCTTCATCTCCATTTCCTGTGTACAAAGGGTTTTTTAACTCCCTTCAAAAGTTATCTTTTGGTTGTTAAGTCTCCTGATCAAAAGACTTGGTTTGATTTTTGGGCACCTGGTCAAAAGATCAAAGGGTTGTGAGATCTCCCTTGAAATAGATCTTGTGGTGACAGGGCAGCTGAGCAAAAACCTGTGGTGGCAGGGCACCTGATCAAAAATCTGTAGTGGATTTCTACCAAGGTGGTAGAAGAGTGGATGCACCCAAGTTTAGGGGAACCACTATAAACTCCTTGTGTCGTCTGGTTTGCTTTTTGCTTTCTATTTCTGTGCTGAATGTTTTCTTTATATATATATACATATATACATTAACTCTAGAGTAAATAAAATTTATCCCTCATTTTCATGGCCTCCTAGCGCGTGGGCGGCCTCGACCAGCCCCCGCGTGGTCGGTCGGCGCTTGGCTGCCCAGAGCACGAGAAGCCTTAGCCTCGTCTGACCCCTGTGTGGCCGGCAGGTGCTTGACCGCCTAGCGCACGTGTGACCTTGGCCTCGGCCAACCACCACGTGGTCGGTCGCCCCCTTTGTTGCTCGGTGTAAGGACGACCTCGGCCACCGACCTTACCGAACTACCCATCCCCCCGTCGGGTAAGCAAATCTTTTTCTAGTTATGCCTGAATTACCGGGGGGAGGAGATCGTCATTCCCATAGGATTGATGATTCGTGTGCTCGAATCCGGGCGTTTCTATTCGTTCGTCCGGTAGTTATCGGATAAAATTACCAGGTTTCCTCTCCTAAAATCTATAAATATATCTCATGCCCTCCTTCTTTTCATCTTCTTCCTCTTCCGAATTTCCTGTCACTCACCCTTATATCATTTTCTCCTCCACTTCTTCTCCACCAGACTTCCTCCTCGAAGGTCTTCATTCATCTTCACTCGACTCCGTGTGCGTTGCTCCCACATGTTGGAGCGTGCGAAAGACAACCCCGTGCGTCGGTGCGCGCGGGAGGCGCTCCTGTGCGTTGGTGCACGAGGGAAGCCACTTTTGTGTGATGGTGCGCGCGGTGGAGGGGGAACCCCGTGCGTCGGTGAGTGCTGGGACCACGCCTGCGTGCTGGTCAATGCGGTGGGCAATCCCGCGTACTGGTGCACGAGAATGGCTCGCCTGCTTGTTACTACACGCGGGTGTGTGAGTAGGCATCTGTTGCCCTTATGAGCGCTCCGACGTCCGTTTTGGTGGAATAAATGGACTTGCAATTGCACGAGAATAGATTCACTAGAATTGTATTGGGAAGCCAATCGAGCTTGCGATAAAAAAAATTCTTGATCGATCGTATTATTTTTGGGTAACCTCGTCAAATCTCTGACCATCAAAAGATACAAAAATATTAACTAAAAACATGGCACAAAACAAGTTTCTTGACATCAAAAAGAGTCCAAACAAATCAGGGCAAAAACGAAACTGTGAGGAGAAGCATAAGGGAGAGGAGAAGCTTCCTCTAATGGATTAGAGGGCAAGAGCAAGGTGGAGAGAGAGAGAGTTGGCACGATGCTGCGGCGGGTGGCACGAACTTGGCGATCGGCGTGTGCGATTCAGTGTCGGGTTTGGCGAAAGAGAGTCAGAAAGCGAGAGGGGGGGGGGGGGGGGGGGGTAATTGCGATCACACAGTTTATCGAAAAATGCGGGTATCCAACGGTCCACGTGGATACCCACACATCTCAAAACGCTTTGAGATGTGTGCAGGTATCCATGCGACCCGTTGAATATCTACACTTTACGATAAAAATGTGTGCCCGTACTTTATCCCCCCTAGGGGTTGCGGACCTGCAGTTTGAGGGGAAAGAATATGCAGTGTTAGATTTTTTTGTGTGTTTTAACTTTTAAGAGGCTGCAAATATCGCTATTGAGACAACATTATACGTTTTTTAAGCTCGATAATTATAGGTAATTGTTATGAGCAAACCTATTGAATATGTGCAATCAAACTTTTTTTAAAAAATTCTTAAATAATTATTTAGAATGTCACGGTAAAACTGATATGGGCAAACCATTTCCGCATCACGTCCTGCTCGTGGATAGCTTTGAGGGAGCTCTGCTGGCCTTCCGTTAGATGTTGCAGGACGAACACGACTATGGCTTCTCCAGCTCCCCTGTCTTCTCAACTTTCGAGAACGGGGATGAAGGTTGTACAGATGTCGACATTAGAGGCAATCGCCGACCATCCGCCGACAATGGAGTGTCCCTCCCAAAACGGGAAGATATCCAGAGCGAAGCCCTCAAGAAGCCTGACACTTTTTCTACAATGTTCTTCTGTTGAATCACTAAAACCAGTTTGTTTTTTCCTGAAGAGTTCACTTGTGTTGTGATGTTTAGCTTCTTTCACTGTTCTTCCAGCTAGAGGTTCGCCGACGCCGAAGTTGAATCTAAACGATGCGGGTTCCACCCGCCGTGTCCTGAACGATACACGGTCGACTAGGGCAAGTTTCGCACCTATTTACCCATCTTCTGCTGTTTAATTGATTTACTTATTTGCGGTTCATGTCATGTTAAAACTTGCTCCTAAAAAAATGTCATGAGCAGCAATATGTCCACATACAAATCCCGACGACATCGCAGCCACCGCCGCCCTCCGTCACGAGCCCTAATGTAATTCGTTAAATTATCATTAAAAGAAAATTTCTATGATTAAATTTTGTAATATTTAGAGCTGTCACTTAAAACCGAAAACCGCAAACCGAATCGGAACCGAACCGGAACCGCAAAGAACCGGACCGAACCGTTCGCAAATTATTCGGGTTCCGGTTTGAATTTTGGAACCGTGAACAACATTAGTCCGGGTGTGGTTCTTACATTTTATTATCCGGACCGGAACCGCAACCGCAACCGCAACATACAAGTCTCAAGCGGTTTCAACATTTTTTGACCCGATCCGAACCGGACCGAAGTAGAACCGAACCGCAACCCGTTTATTATTATTATTATATTGTTATTATTTTATAATTTATCTATAATATTTATACTTACTATCACGAGTGAAGCTGGTGCAGTTTGAACCCAAACCGTAATCACACTAAAGGGGGTCGATTTTGGACCGAACAAAATTTCACCGCATAAAAACCGTATGATATGGTTTGACATTGGTGCGGTTTGGAGTCAATTTTTGCAGTGTCTTTTTTATTTTTATACAGTTATATAATATATTTTCAATTTTACTTACATATTTTTTTGAAATATTTTACTTAAAAAATATAGAACATATACAACTACTATTTATTAGTAATCATGAAAGACAACTAATTATAGACGGTTGTTACGGTTGAGCATGCCGATGAGATGTTCGCAAGCCAACTAGAATTCGTGGCAAGTCTACACGCGTAGGAAAGAAATTGATATTATCCCACCGATCGCGGAAATGACCGTCAAGAAGTGCGCAACATAATTATTTTTATTTCGATATTGTTTTGAGTTTTACTATTTGCAGCCCGCTTTTATTTCATTCCGTCAAGCTTGATTTTGGTTTTAGTTAGAACCGATTGGAACCGGACCGAACCGCATGGAACCGGACCGAACCGATAATGGCCGGTTTGGTTTTGGTTCTTGTTGAACCGTAACTGAAACCGTTGACACGACGGTTCCAAAAATTAAGCTGGAACCGGAACCAGAACCGGAACCGGTCAAACCAAATAAGGTTTTGGTTCTAATTTGAAGAACCGTTACCTTAGTGGTTCGGTTCATGGTTTTAGTAGAACCGGAACCGTGACAGCTCTAGTAATATTGATGTTAACATATTAGTTCATATTTTACTAAAAATTTTAGAAATATTTTATATTGATTTGTACGTAACAATATATTGCTTAAATATATTTGAGTTTTTTTTTTTACTTAAAATATAAACACCACTAACTTGGTATTTCGAATGCAATATTTTTGTTCCCTGTAAAGGAACAGTGTCTTCCAATCCTGGAGCAAAATCCTCAAATCAGACGTCGAAAATCGATGGAGAGATCTCGGATTTGGCATGCGGCACTAACCCTAGCTTTCCTCGCCGCACCCGCCGTCGCCGGAGAAGACGTGATGGTCCTGACAGAGGCCACCTTCGAGAAGGAGGTGGGCCAAGATCGAGGCGCCCTAGTTGAGTTCTACGCACCGTGGTAAATTCCATTTCACATCTCCATCGCCTGGATCTACTCTTCTTACGCTTGCATTTTCAATTTAACCCTCATTTGATTGTTCAGTCTAGCCCCACCGGTCCTATTCGCCGGCGTTGCCCCCGCCCCCGACTGCTAGCGGTCGTCGCTGTTTGTTTTGGTATGGTTCGATGCAGTAGTTTCCATACCCGGAATACATTACTTTTGGCAAAGTACACCTCAAATAGGTTTTTGGCACTTAACACCCTTCAATTGATGGTGTTTGGCACATTGCACCCTCAAATTGAATCTTTGGCACTTTGCACCCTCTAAAACCCTAAATGCACCCTCCTTGCATTTAAATCATGTATTAGAGGGTGCATTTAGGGTTTTAGAGGGTGCAAAGTGCCAAAGATTCAATTTGAGGGTGTAATGTGCCAAACACCCTCAATTGAAGGGTGTTAAGTGCCAAAAATCTCCTCAAATATTCTAATATTGCACGTTGCACCTCTCCGGATATGGTTTTCTTGGTACTTTGTAACCCATGTTCATTTTATAATAGGTCTTTTTGTTTGAGTCATGTGCAATGGACTTGTTTGGCTGAAAATTATGAATACATGCTCGTTTCTTAGTGTTTTCGCCGGATATTTCGTGTTTGTCGGCATGAAATTTATTGATCTCCGAGAATCATACGAAACCGACGTGATTTACCGTCAAATTAACATAAAAAAAACCACTTGTATTAAATCATCCAAAATATTTATGTGCTCATTTCTCGGTGTTTTTTGCCGAATATTTTGAGGTTGGTCACATGAAATTTAATGATCTCTGATAATTTTATGATATCAATGTGAGCCACCATTACATTAATATGAAATTTAACATAATAAATCATTCAAAATATAAACTTTTCTAATATAATAATAAAAAATATTGTTTCCAAGCATAAAGATTGTTCTTCATTATATTACAACATTTGTTCAGTAGCAAAATACAAAATTCGGCCATACAGAGTCATTATCATGATCATAGCACAAAACTTGTCTTAAAAATTGAAATCTAGTATAATACTTGCATATTAACATGAAAATTTTAGTAAGAAACATCTTAACTAAATATCATAAATAAATGATAGCATATTGATTACCTTTAGGAAATAAGGCTTAATTGACAATCATATATGCTTCAAACCTTAGTCTGTCTTACGCGTCTACATAAAAAATATATTTTGAATGAAAATCAAATTAAATATTTAAAATATTACCATATTATATAAATTGATTTTTTTTTTACTTATCTGATTTTGGTATTTCTTAGTTGATGAAGATGAGGTTGTGGTAGTTACTCCACAATTTCTTTTGTTATGATCTCTCATCCCTTAGTTTGAATGTGAGTATTTCAAACCATGTCTATTTATGTCATATTTTTGTGTCTCTAGCTCCTCTTCCTCCATTCGTCTTGCATGTTGTGATTCCCCTTCGGGCTTCGTCAAATAGTAGGCCACAGAACAATAGGATTCTTGTTGGCTACTGACCATTCCTTTTGAGAATTTATAAGATTTAGTAAGTGGTCATAAACACACATAAACATCTCCTTCTTATACTAATGTAACACGTAGTCTTCAACATGTTTCTTTCGATAGAAGATGTATGCAGTGACGTGCACACATGAAATACCAGTGAGATCTCATCGTCTGCAACTACAACTATTAGAACTTAAGTCAACTGTCCATTTATCTCTCACGTACCGTTGAACTTCAAATTTATTATGGACATTTCATCCCAAAATATAGTCATGCGCATTTTTCTTATTATTTTCCAATATTTTTTTGGATGGAAGGACATATTTCTTCATTGCATTTGATACCTTGTTCCTCTGAGTATGTAGCATTTTCATTAGAATCGCCCTAATTATTTCCAACATTGTTATTATGAGCTTATCTCTAGCCCTTAAAATAACTTTGTTGAATGCCTCACAATAATTATTAAGCAATATATCGCATTTAGGCCAAGTATTGAAACGGGATCCCACCCAATCATAAGTTTTCTTATTACAAACCATCAATTTCCCTATTTCAGTGTTGAAATCAACAATCCTTGTTGTGGATGCAACCCTCCATAGTAAATCTTTTAGTTGCATGTCTCTAAATTTCTATTTAAAATTATTATGCATATGCCTTAAACAAAATCTATGCTCAGTATTAGACAATAACTGTTCAATGATTTTTATTAAATCTTTCTGCTTATCCGAAATGATAGTCCACATATTACTATTTTCAATGCACAAATCTTTAATAAGAATACTAATAAACCATTTCCAAATTTTATATTTTCAGTCAAAACACAAGCATAAGCAATATGATACATATTATTATTACCATCGATGTCAACTGCATATAACAAAATGCCACTTGTACGTGTCTTCAAGTGAGTATCATCCAAGCCTATTGTAGTCCTGCATCCACCCATAAATTTTTTTTCAACGCACCCCAATATATGTAAATCTCTTGAAAATGCAAGTTTGAGATGATACATCGTGCTTACATTTAATTTTAATTGTGGTGTCCGGATTAGGTGTGCAAGTTGAGTTGAGTCGGCTCGAAAGCTCGATGAGCCGAAAAAAAAGCTCAACTCGAGCTCGATGTACATCGTTTAGTGTTGTTTGAAATTTTGTTTTACGTTTAACTGTTTGACAAAACAGCTGTTTGAAAGTTATTTTTTTTAATGATAGGTGATAAATAAAACTAAACATGGTAATAAAATGTAAATGTCTCATATAGTTCTACAACAACAACAACACTCAAGCCTTTATCCCACTATAGAGGGGTCGGCTAAATATTACTGATTTGTCTCATATAGTTCAACAAATAAAAATTAAACATGTTAATAAAACTAAAATTTCTCATTCAGCAAATGCTAATGTTCATTCATACCTGCACTAATAAATTAATGATTATGTTAAGCTTAAGTTGATCGTATCTTGAACAAGGGTATTGTGATTAATGAAAAGTTGATCGAATCTTGCATTTATTGGCCTAACGTTAGTAGAGTTTTACCATTGGTTGGATAAATCAGTTCTTTTACGTCTAAAGTTCTTCAGTATTCCCACTTTTTTAGCAAAGATTTCTTGTGATTTGGTTATTCCTTCACTTTGGCAACTCAAATCATGTTTAACTGAATATAGCTTTCTAGCATAAAGGCTTGCGATAGATAATTTGACCGGCATATATTTATTTGCCTGCGAGATTTTGTAGGTGTGGTCACTGTAAGAAGCTCGCCCCTGAGTATGAGAAACTTGGTTCAAGGTTTAGAAAGACTAGATCTGTATTGATTGCAAAGGCATGTTTATCTTTCATTTACTCAGATGATGCAGTTCTATCACGAGTCTTTCGTTGTTGATGTTTTGATATACGAGTTGTCTGACTTTTATATATGTTCCATGTGATGAAGGTGGATTGTGATGACCAGAAGAGCTTATGTAGCAAGTATGGGGTTCAAGGTTACCCAAGCATCCAGTGGTTCTCAAAAGGCTCTTTGAAGCCTAAAAAGTGAGCAATATATCAATATTTATTTCAAACCTATTCAACCTTTAAATAATATATTTTAAGCACCCTGCAAAAAGCTGTAACATGCAATTTTCCCTCTTGGAGGTATGAAGGCCCCAGGACTGCAGATGCTCTTGTTGAATTCACTAACAATGAAGGAGGTCAATGTTTTAACTTACTCTGGTTTATTTAGGAAACTGTCAGAAAATAGCATTGCTAGTGGGTTTATGACTTTGGCTCCTTTTGCAATTTTATTATTGATTTGCTTGAATCTTATGATCTTACATTAAGAATAATTTATACACTGACCGCTGGGCTTTTTGGAATAATACAATATATCCGTAAAACTATGCAAAATACACTTATATACAGTTATAACACCTTTAAATACTAGTGCATAATAATGTTCACATAACACACAAGATTAAGCACCTTAAGCTACTGTAATTGTACAAACAGGACAGCCATAACACCTTAAATTTATATGCAGTAATATTTCACAAATACACAACACTAAACACATCAAAACACCAATATGCAGCAAACATACATGCAAACACTGTTATAGTACCTTATATCATTACTCAGTAATGTTTCATATAAATGCATCACTAATAACCTGACAGTATCGAACAACTATAAATAAACTTAGACACCACTTCAGACTAGTGTTTCAGACTGTAGGGATACAAAACGCCAAGCTTGATAATTTTATTACAACAACACTCAAGCCTTTATCCCACCATAGTTATAATCCCACTAATGCCTAAGTACATCATGTCTTTACTTATAGTTTCATTTCAAGTCTTTTTTGGTCTACCCCTCCCCCATTTAACATGCCTAATGGCTAAACTCTCACAATGCCTAATAGGTGCGTCTAATTGTCTCCTTTGTACGTGTTTGAACAATCTTAATCGAGTTTCTTGCATCTTCTCTACAACTGGTGTCACTCCCTTCTTATCCCTGATACATTCATTCCTAAATTTTATCAAGTCTCGTTTGCCCACATGTCCACCTAAACATTCTTATCTCCTCAACTCACTTTTTTTTGCTTATGCACTCATGTTACGTGTCTATTTTGATGGATTTGTTGGTGAGCGGCGGGTGGAGGATACAAGGGATTAAATCCCTAGAAATGGAGGGGATGAAAGAAGATGAAAACCCCTAGAAGGGAGGGGGCGAGAAGAGAAGAGCTAGAGAGAGATGGTAACTTGAGAGAGAAGGAGAACTTTTGATTAATTTCTTGCATGATGATTACATGACCCCATGAGTTCCCCTAAAAAGGACTCATAATGACAAAATCGTAAATACAATCATAGACGCGTGAATATTATACTACGACGCTAAAACTACGACTCGATACAACACGACTCAACATAATAATAATAACAACGACACACAATAACTGACAGCGGATCCTTAACACTCCATCCGTCCTTGACATCGAGTTTGCCCCCAAGCTCGAACTCCATGTGAATGATCGGTTCCTCGGGCAGCTTGATCTTCTGCCAGAACAATTTCTGATCGGGTGTAGCAGCGGCGGTAGTGTCAGTGAGTAACTGCGGCACCATCGGAAAGACGGACGGCGGAGGTAATGGCTTCCACGAGGTCGGTGGAGCGGTGTGGAGGACAACAGTACGGAGGTCGGAGAAGCGACGACCGGTGGCAGGAACGGATCCATTGGTGTCAGCAGAGCACGGGCCGACAGAAGAGGCGGCGATGTGCCCGGAGGAGGCGGCAATGCCGGGGCCGGCTGAGGAAGAGCTGGTGACCGAAAAGGAGGCAACGGTTGAAGGGCGACCACCATGGATGTAACGACCTGGCCTGCTAGGAGCACAACGCCGCCCGACCCACCAGCAACCCAAGGAGAACCCAAGGCGCCACGGTGGTACAGCCGGAATCTACAAGGCCTGCAAGCCGTACACCCCAACATAAATCTCCGCGCCTGTTTCTCAGCAGCGGTAGGTTGTTGCCAAGGGGTTTCGAACCCGAGACCTTGATAAGACTCTCTTCCAACAGAGCTCATCACCAACTGAGCCGCAGTCACAACTCACATTTTCTCAGTATTAAAGTACTATCAGAGTACGAGAAAATACACGATCGTGATGCCACGCCGTGCAGAGGACAACTGCAGACGTTCAAGCAACCATGTCCTTTCATTTACCTTAATGAAAGAGACTTATGTTTTAAGTTGTAAAAACACATTTAAGTTCTTGAGTTTGCTGACCGTGTCCCTCGGTCGGGTGAATCGCTAGTACATAAGTGAGAAAATATATAAGTTTACGCAGCGGAAAATACTAAGTTTATTTCATTTGTTATCCTATATGAGAATATATAACTAGCAAATAATGCAATGATGATGGCTTCTAAATTTAGTATAAGTAATTAAAACGGATTTTTATAATGCTTAAAAGTAGTATGTTTTATGGTTTTAAAAAAATTATGCCATGCCAACATTTCAGAATGCAGTTTTGTATATTTAAAAGTAACTACATATATCATAACATAAAATCTTCCCAGAGAGCAAGTGAGAAAACTTTAAATAGGTAACAACAACAAAAGTAGGAAGAAATCTAATACAAAAAATCTAAGATTATGAGCGTCAACAACTGACACAAACCCATAGAGTAACTGTTATGTCTAACAAAACAACTACCTCAACACTCTGAGGTGGAAACAAACGGCCGCAACAACTCACAGCACCAGAAGCACAACTCTGTCATCTAAGCCTGCTACTGCTCTGGACCTGAAGCATTCAAAAGAAGAACACCTCAGAAAAGCAAGTTACAAGCGGTGCAGAAAGTAAAGGTAAACCAAACAAACCTCAAGGTGAATGAAAACCAACAAGACGACTGCAACAAAAGGTCAGTAGCAAAGCAAAAAAAACAAAACAGTAAATCTAGCTGAGCAAGAAAGGCTAATCACAACAACTGGACAGAACAGAGTGTCAAACATCAGAAGTTCGTATATTCATCTTTCTTTATTATTCATGTTATTCATCACAGTTGGTGATGAGGAGCGGTATTAAAGGCTCCTTATCAAGGTCTCGGGTTCGAAACCCCGTGGCAACAACCTACTGCTGCTGAGAAACAGGCGCGAAGATTTGTGTTGGGGTGTACGACCTGCAGGCCTTGTAGATTCCGACTGTACCACCGTGGCGCCTTGGGCTCTCCTTGGGCTGCTGGTGGGCCGGGCGGTGCTGTGCTCCTAGCAGGCCAGGTCGTTACAATGGAGAGTGGTGGTACAACGGCGGCCAGTGGCAGCGGCGGCAACGACGACAACGACGGCGGAGACGACGACAGCGGTGATGGTGATGTGTCATGAACAACGGAGGAAGATGGTGGCACCATCGTTGGAGGGGGAGCGACGAGTCCTGCTCCGGTAGTGGTGGTGACAGAAAAACCACCAACGAGTTACGAGACATTCGGAGGGCTTCGAGCGTGAGGTCGAGCTGAGCATCGACGTGGTCGAGTCGAGCCTCCCGATGCGCAATACGACGGTCCAGCTTGGCGAGGGTGGCGGGGAGCTCAATGCGTCCGGCATCGCTAAGCGACATGATAGAAAAGTGGGTTAATTATTTAACTACTTAAATAATTAATTAGTGATTATGAGAAGGATTGTGTCCTTTAATTAATCAGGGAGATTAATTAAGTAGGGGAGAGGGACGGTTGGGATGAGAAATCAAAAATATATATATAAGAAAAGGGATTGAGTGGTGGCGTGGTTCAGGGAAATAAAATAAAATAAAATAAAAGAGAGGAGGCGTGCAGGAGGGGGTAAGGGGTGGATGTTTAGAACAAAGAGAGTGATGCTGGTGGCGTGCAAGAGAGGTGTTGAGATAGAATAGTAAATAAAATGTAATAAAAGATAAGAAATGGTGCACGTTTTTAGGAGGGGATAATAAGACAAAAAAATAAAAGACAAGATGAGAAAGGCGAATAAAAAAAAGTTAATTAAAAAGAGGAGAGAGGGCTGAGAGGACAAGGAATTAAATAAATCAAAAAGTGTGTAGGCAGTCTTCTGAAGAAAAGTAAGGAAAAAATAAAGAGGGAAAGACCGGTGGGCCCCAGGGGAAAAAATGAAGATATGGGGAAAAGAGGTGCGGCTGCGGGATGGGCCCGATGAGAAGGCGCAGAGAATTCCCTTTCAAGGACTGTGCGGCTCGATGTCACAACAGAAGGGGTCATCGGGACCTGACAGATCTCAGATTCGCACGATGTTTTTGGAGGAGATGATCCCGTCGCCTATTCGAGCGGAAGCACGACTGGAGTTGCGGATCTCGACAAGGGCAACGGAAGAGTAGCACGGTGTTGTTGATGTGCGACGACGGGGAGATGCACAGTGCCGGAGGGGAGGAAGGTGGCGGCGTTGGTGCGCGAAAATGACAGCGCGGGGGTGGCTGGAAGCTGAGCAGTGTACGAGTGGGGATGGTGGATCTGCGGATGGAGCTGCCGCGGAAATGGCGGAAGCAGAGCAGTGAGGTGCTATTGTTGTGCGTGTTTGATCTGCTTGAGGGGATTTGTCGGAGGGGAGGAAAGATCCTCTGATACCAAGTTTGTTACGTGTCTATTTTGGTGGATTTGTTGGTGAGCGGCGGGTGGAGGATACAGAGGATTAAATCCCTAGAAATGATGGAGGAGATGAGAGAAGATGAAAACCCCTAGAAGGGAGGGGGTGAGAAAAGAAGAACTAGAGAGAGAGAGGAACTTGAGAGAGAAGGAGAATTTTTTATTAATTTCTTGCATGATGATTACATGACCCCACGAGTTCCCTTAAATAGGACTCATAATGACAAAATCGTAAATACAATCATAGACGCGTGAATATAAAAATACTACGGCGTTAAAACTACGACTCGATACAATACGACTCAACACAATAATAATAATAATAATAATAATAATAATAATTAATAATAACAACACACGATAACTGACAGCGGATCCATAACAACACAATTCACTACCCATACTAGAACTGTAGAGTATCGTTGGTCTAATTGCAGTACGGTAAAACTTGTCTTTAATGGTGGTACTTAACGATCACATAAGACCCCAGATGCGCCTTTCTACTTCACCCAACCTGCTTGGATTATATGTATTACATCTTTATCTACTCCATCGTTTTGAACTATCAGTCCCATATATTTAAAGACTCATTGCGAGAAATATCTTGGTCACTCAACTTAATGACAGAGTCATCCGTACTTCTTGCAATACTAAATTTAAGCTCCATATACTCCATCTTTGTCCCGCTCAACCTAAAACCCTTCTTTTTTTAAGTGTCTCGCCAAGATTAAAGATTCACGTTTATACCCTCGCACGTTCGCAAACAACAAACACTAAGGTACTGCTTGTTGGATATGTCCGGCCTTCTCATCTAAGAGAAGGGTAAAGGGATAAGGGCTTAAAGCTGATCCTTGATGTAAGCCAACAATGATAAAGAATTCTTGTGTTAATCCTCCAGATGTCCTCATCTTTGTCACTGAATTTGTATACGTGTCTTTGATTACATCAATGTATAATACATTTACGCCTTTCTTTTTCAAAACTCTTCATAAGACCTCTCTTAGAACCCAATCATAAGTCTTTTCAAGATCAATAAACAACATATGTAAATCTTTTTTTTCAATAGTTGTCAATGAATCTCCTTAAAAGGTGTATAACTTTCATGGTCAACCGTCCTGACATGAATCTAAATTGTTTCTCTGAGATGTTAGTCTATCATTCTCATATTTCATGGTATGACTCATTAATTTCATTTCTCTGTAATTGACAAAATTTTGTATTTCTCCTTTGTTTTTTTACAAAGATACTAAAATATTTTTTTTTCATTGTTCTGACATTCTCTTTGGTTTTTAGTATCTTATTGAAGAAACATGTTAGTTATAAAATTCTTTTTTTTACTAGATATTTTCATATTTTGATTGGTATATCGTCTGACCCAACCGGCTTTTTATTTTTGATCTTCTTCGGGGCAACATTTCTCTCCGATGTTTGAATTTTATGATAAAAAATTATGTTCATATACTTCTCCATTTTCTTAACCCTTTCAAGTTTAATTCTTTATTTTTTCTTTATTATGGAATTATTAAAAATATATTTTTTATCGCTCCTTAATAATCACATCATTCGTCAAAACCGTATTTGTTTCATCTTTTTTGCATTTAACATATTTTAAATATCTCGTCTTCCTCTCTCTAGCTTGAGTAATTATATATATATATATATATATATCACATTATCTTTGGTATCTAGTCGTTTGTAAAAAATTTTATAAGTTAAACTTCTTGTTTTACTTAATGGCTTTTTAGCTTTTTTTGTCGACTTTATACATTGTCGAATTTTTATCATTTTTACAAGCGTGTAATGATTTATAGTTAGCCCTCTTTGCTCTCACTTTGTCTCGCACTTCCTCTTTCTATCACCGAGAATATTTATGTGAGGGCGCACGACCTTTTGACTCTCCAAGTACATTCTTTTCGCTTACCCTTAAATGTGAATACATAACTTTCCATGTGACACTAGGATCAAGATAATGATCATCAACTAGTTGTTCCATAACAAATGCCTTGAAAATAATCTGTTTTTCCGTTTTCAAGTTCCACCACCGAATTTTTAACAACACTTTTATCTTTCTCTTGAATTTATTATATTTAATTTGCGCATCCAACACCAATAGTCTGTGTTGTGTTTTCAAACTCTCCTAATATGACTTTGCAATTCTTACAAATCTTTCAATTTATTTTGAGAATCATAAAATAGTCAATTTGTGATTTATTTTGTCATCTTTTAAATATAATTAAATGTTCTTCCCTCTTCATGAAGAACGTATTTGTCACAATTAGCTCATGTGTTGTGACGAACTTTAAAATGGTCTTTCCTTCTTCATTTCTTTCTCCATACTCAAATTCTCCATAAACATCTGTATAATCTGTATTTTCCTTCCTAATATGTTCATTTACGTCTTTTCCATGAAATCTCTTACCAAATCATCCAAATTTTTCAAAAATTGTACTTTATAGTTCACTTAATTCTACTTGTGACGCGTAAGCACTAATCACATTAATACTTCACTTTTCTACGATCAATTTAAAAGTTAAAATTTCATCACCTTCTCTACTTAACTCTACGACTTCGTTAATCCAAGTTGTATCCCCAATAATACTCACTCTATTGCTTATTTTTATTTTTACCGTGTAACCTGAATTGTCTAGAAGTTTTGCTTTCTCACCCATTTAATCTCTTGCAGACATAATATATTTATCATTCTCCTAATCATTATATTCACTGCATCCATCACTTTTTCTGTTAACGTACTTATATTTCAACTTCCAAACCTAAGTCTATCACAAATCCTGCGGTCTACTTTCCTACGACGCCTAATATGTGGTGGCTCTTGCATATTTAACACTACACTCAAGCCCTAATGGAGGTACATCGAGGCTTGACAAGACACCGCATTCAGCCCTTTCCAAGTCACCACATTCAGACCATACGACGGGCACTCATGGATATTTAACACCATACCCAAGTCCTAGAGATGTAGCAGTCCTTGCCAAGACATCACATTTGGACCATACGATGCGTTCCTTACGAGAAACAACCTAGTTTATGGACAAATTTTCAAACAATCTATATCTATAAAAGTGACTAACTTTTATGTTGACCATCTACCTAACAATATCCTTACCATTTCTCATCTGGGCTTGGGACCGTCATAGGCGTGAGATCTTAATTCCAAACCAAAATGTGAGACTAATCTATATATGAGAGAGATCTCTTAATGGACCAAGAAAGTGTGCCTTTACATTGAGCTTATACATAGTTTTTCCATACTCCCCCGTAAACTGAAGCATACAGATTGTAGGCGCCAAGCTTGGAAATTAACTGTCTGTATAGGAGGCGAGATAAGGCCTAGGTGAGGATATCAGAGATTTACTCGACATAATGTGTATGTGTCATAGAACGATTTTGAAAAGTTGTTCTTTTTCCTAGATTAAGTATCAATCGACTTAAATATTCTTGGTACGTTCATGAAAAATTGGATTCTCGGCAAAATGGATGACAACTTGACTTTCACAGTAGAGAATGGCTAGAGAGGGGAGCTTGACACCAAGATCTATAAGAAGTCTTTCCATCCATGTGAATTTAGAAACGACAGACGCCATCCAATGATTTTACTCAGCCTCTGCAGAGCATCACCATCGTTTGCTTCTTACCCCGCTGGGTGACGAGTGTCCTCCAAAGTATGTGTAGTAGCCACGTGTAGACTGACGTTCATCGAGGGTGCCATCATAATTTGCATTAGAATATGCAATAATGATAATGAAGAGTAGGGCTTTGATAGGAATAAGAAAGGAGAGAGAGATCTAAGGTAGAGGAACTAGAGAATTAGGGTTGAATATGAGAGAAGAGGAAATACCTTGAGATTCTATTGCTTGCCCACCAAGAAAGCCACCCCGGGGTATTTATACTCGGGGTTTAGAGGGGCCGGCCGGCCCCTCCCCATATGGGGGCTGAACCCGTCCGGTTAGGCCCCCGTATCGCCGGTCTTCAATTAGAGTGAGAGGGGGCTGAACCGGTTGGTTCAGCCCCGTTGTCGCCTCTGGATTCCTTCCGCCTTCGCGTGTATTGACGCCTAAATAGATGGGATGCATCCGAGGGCGTAACATTCCATTTCCCATCAAGAACCAGCTTGTCCCCAAGGTGGTAATCGGGGGAAAAGCTCCCGGAACTCCAGCAAATCCACCCATGTGTTGTGCGTCGCGGTCAAATTCTTCCACTTGACTAGTAGCTCTGGATGGTACTCAGCGCCGCGGTGCTTCCACTTGATCATCAGAATCTCCTCAGGTATCGGGCGCAACTCGTCCGTGCTTGTGGCCTCAGGTAGGAGAGGGCTGGGTCGAACAAGGTCGCCGATCTTCTGCTTCAACAAGGAGACATGAAAGGTCGGATGTATCCTCGAGCCTTCAGGAAATGCCAACGTATAAGCAACAGGGCCCACTCGTCGGACAATCCGGAATGGACCATAGTAACGAGGTGCCAAGTTCTGGTTTGACCGCTGGGCCACAGACAACTGCCTGTAAGGGAGAAGCTTGAGAAAGACCTCGTCCCCCACCTGGAATTTCCGTTCCTTCCGATGCTTATCAGCCTGCACCGTCATGCGGTCCTGTGCCATTCGGAGATTCTCGCGTAAAGCGGCGAGTGTGCGATCACGATCACGAAGTGCACGGTCAACGACGGGCAACGCCGTACTGCCGGCCTCATAACTGCTCAAGGTAGGAGGAGGATGACCGTACACGACCTCGAACGAGGTCATCTTGTTGGCAGTGTGGTAGGATGTGTTGTAGCAGTACTCGGTCCAATGCAACCAACTCGTCCACGTGTGCGGCTCGTCCATAACATAACAACGCAGATATGTTTCTACGCCTCGATTGATTACCTCTGTCTGCCCGTCTGTCTGCGGGTGGTGTGTTGTGCTGAAACGTAAAGAGGTCCCTTGTAAGCGAAAGAGCTCCTTCCAAAAGTTGTTGACGAACGTCGGGTCACGGTCTGAAATGATCGCCCATGGTATGTCATGATGTCGGACAATCTCGCGGGCAAAAAGAGCGGCGACAGATTCGCCGGTATAAGGATGGTCAGCGCTACGAAATGCCCGTACTTGGACAATTTATCGACCACCAACATAATGACTGTCTTGCCCTGAGACCTGGGCAGCCCCTCAATGAAGTCCATGGAGACCGTATCCCAAATCTGGTGAGAAATCTCCAAAGGTGTGAGTAAGCCGGCTGGGGACGTGGTTTCATACTTCTGGTGCTGACAAGTCTCACACTGCTGAACAAACAATTGGATGTCACGGCACATCCCCTTCCAGAACACATTGACCCGCGCCCGCTGGAGAGTGCGAAGAATACCGACATGACCACCCCTCGCAGAGTAGTGGAACTCATGCATCATAACCGCCCTCCAGGCAGACTTCGAAGGAATGATCACGCGGCCTTGATAGATCAACCTGTCATTCTGCAGATGGTAGCCCGGAGTTGTCTCACGTGCCTATCAAAGAGCCTCCACAATAGGTTGCAACTCGGGATCACGTTGTACCTCATCTTGTATCTCGTCAATGGAGTCAAGCAGTGGTGTAGTAATCTGAGCGAGGGCACCCTCAGGTAAGCGGGACAAAGCATCAGCAACTCGATTGGCCTTCCTGTGCCGGTAGACGATCTCGTAATCATACCCTAGAAGTTTGGTCACCCACTTATGTTGGAGAGGAGAAGAGACTCGTTGTTCCAAGAAATGTTTTAAACTCTGATGGTCCGTCCGAATCTTGAAATGTCTTCCCAACAAATATGGCCGCCACAGGGCCACCACATGAATGACTGCCAACATTTCCTTTTTGTAGGTGGACAACCCCAGCATCCTTGGATCCAATGCCTTGTTGTAGAAGGCTATGAGCCGCCCTTCCTGCATCAATGCAGCACCGAGCCCCACTCCCGACACATCAGTCTCCACTACAAACTCCTTCGTGAAGTCGGGAAGCGCCAAAACCGGTGTAGTCGTCATGGTCTTCTTGAGTGCTTGGAAGGCCTCCTCCGCCTCATCCTGCCAGAGGAAGGCGTCCTTCTGCAACAACTGGGTAAGAGGCCTGACGATCTTGCCGTAGTCCCTCACAAAATGACGGTAGTACCCGGTAAGGCCTAAGAAGCCCCGTAGTGCCCGCATAGTCTGGGGTCGTGGCCAGGACAACATACTCTCAATCTTTCGGGGGTCGGTCTTGACGCCCTGAGCCGAGACTAAATGTCCCAAGTATTCCACCTCCTCCTGACCGAAGGAGCATTTGGACCGTTTAGCGTAGAGCTGGTTCTGGCGGAGGATGGAGAAGACTTCTTCAACATGAGCTAAGTTCTCCTCCCAACTTGGGGCTGTATATGAGGATGTCATCGAAGAAGATCAACACAAAATGATGAAGAAGCGGACGAAAAATCTCGTTCATGTTGGCCTGAAAGGTGGACGGCCCACCGGTCAGCCCGTTGGCCATCACCAAGAACTCATAGTGGCCGTCGCGTGTCCGGAAAGCTGTTTTGTGGATGTTGCCCTCCCGCATGAGGATCTGATAGTAACCCGACCGCAAGTCCAGCTTGATGAACCGCTGTGCGTCGTGCAGTTCATCCAATAGCTCTTCAATCAAGGGAATATGAAATTTGTCCTTTACGGTGACACTGTTCAGTGCGCGGTAATCTACGCAGAACTGCCACGAACCATCCTTCTTCTTGACCAAGATGATCGTGGCAAAAAATGAGCTCGTGCTGGGGCGGATGATCCCCACATCCAGCATCTCCCGAACGCTGCGCATCCATAGTCATGTGGTCCCAATCAAAGGTGACTCGCCATAACTGTTGCAGCCAATGTACCCCAAACACCATATCTGAATCTCGGATCGGAAGGAGATAAACATTTGTACGACCAGTGTAGCCTTGTATGTTAAGCTCCACATGCTTCATCACCCCCTCACACTGCAGCTTGCTCCCATCGGCTACCATAACCTAGAAGGAAGCACCTCGATCGATCACGTGTCCCACTCGGCGCGTCACCTCAGGACGGATGAAGTTGTGGTACTCCCACTATCTATCAAAATCGTCACCTGTTCCCGTCGGACCTTGCCTGCCATGCGCATAGTGAGGGGGGCGTTGCAGCCCTCCATAACCTGTATCGAGACTCCAAACTCAGTCACTGCCAACTCCTCTGTCAAGTCCGGCTCGAGGGACATGTCCACCTCCTCCTCGGCCTCCTCATATAGCATGAACACCTGGACCTTTTGACATTTGTGCCCAGGAACGAACTTCTCATCACAGTTATAGCACAAGCCTTTTTCCTTCCGTGCTTGAAGTTCCGACCAAGTCAGTCGAGTGACAACCGGCTTGCTTGGACCCTGGGAGTCTCGTCTCGCCACCGGCGTAGTGGTAGTAGTACGTGTTGTGCTGCGGGAGCGTTGCCTGTTGTACCGTTCCTCCTGTATCCGAGCTAAACTGATCGCATGGTTCAAGCTGCGGGGCATGCACGACTGGATCTCATCTCGCAAATAATCCTTGAGTCCCGATACAAAACAACTGAGTAATGTCTTCTCCTCCCACTGTACTCGGTTAGCCAACTTCTCGAACTCCGTTCGGTACTCCATCACTGTACCCTTCTGGCGAAGATTCTGTAGGAGCGCCTCAAAGTCTTCGTACTCTAGTGGCCCAAAACGAGCGGTGAATCCATCTACCAAGTCGGTCCAGGGCACGTAATCCTTGCCCCTCAGGAACCACTGCACCCACTAGAAAGCATCATCCTCCAAGTGAAAAGATGCTAACTCCACCCACTGTCCCTCGGGAATCTCCTGATAACTGAAAAATAGTTCTGCTTTCTGCAATCACTCCAGGGCATCTGCGCCGCTGAACTTGGGAAAATTCATCCGCGTCAATTTTGGCGGCATTTACGGTCGGGGACCGGCCTGTCCTCGCCACCCTGCCTCCTGTCCAAGCTCCGCTGGCCTTCTTGGTTCCTCGGGTTCAAAAGGCATGCCCGGGAACCCATGACGAAACGGTCCCGCCGCTGGAGCACCACCCCACTGCATGCCTCCTCTTGCCGGGTGAGGTAGCAGCCCTTCCCCCCTCCATATGGTGGAATCGGCCACCCGCCACCTCTAGCGCCAAAACCGCCCAAGCCGCCCCCACATGTGCCGAAACCGGCTGTACCGAACCCGCCAGAGCCAATCTCGGCTGCTCCGAACCCGCTGGAGCCACCCCCGCCTGCACCGAACCCATCGGGGCCAATCCCGCCTGCGCCGACCCCGTTGGAGCCGATCTCGCCTGTGTCGACCCCGTCGGAGCCCATCCCGCCTGCGCCGACCCCTCCCGTGCCGATCCCGCCGCTCTGGCTCGAACCGGCCCCTGCTGGGAACCCTGTGCCCCTTGTCGAGCCAGTCTGCCCTCCGTTTGCGCCGATCCGGTGCGAATCGACCCGTGCAGCGGAAGATCCGCCCGGATCCTCCGACGCGGCCTTACCCTTCAGATTTTGTGCCAACAACGCCATGATCTCCTCCATTCGGGTGTCGATCCGTTCTTCTAGCCTTTGCGTGGATGTTTTCACGTTTTTCTCGATGGCGGCCACCGAATCCGTCAATCCCACAAGATTTTCCTCTAGGGTTTCCAAGTGGCCGATTTCCTCTTGCGTTCGAGTAGTTACCATGGTGGAGAAAAGAGCTTCTGATACCAAATGATAGAAAGAAGAAGGGAGAAAGAGAGATCTAAGGTAGAGGAACTAGAGAATTAGGGTTGAATAGGAGAGAAGAGGAAATACCTTGAGATTCTATTGTTTGCCCACCAAGAAAGCCACCCCGGGGTATTTATACCCGGGGTTGAGAGGGGCCGGCCGGCCCCTCCCCATATGGGGGTTGAACCCGTCCGGTTCGGCCCCCATATCGCCGGTCTTCAATTAGAGTGAGAGGGGGATGAACTGGTTGGTTCAGCCCCGTTGTCGCCTCTGGATTCCTTCCGCCTTCACGTGTATTGACGCCCAAATAGACGGGATGCGTCTGGGGGCGTAACAGGCTTATACCTAAATCCTTATTCTGGGGCATTCTTTAGATACTGGAGGATTTGTACGACAACTTGGACGTGAGATGTCCGAGGAGCATGCATGAATCGGTTGACCACGTCAACAAAAAATGAGATATTTGACCGTGTGACAGTTAACTAAGTTTACCAACAAAGTGACGATAGTACACCTGATTATGGAGAAGCTGATAAGAGTCAGACTCGTAAGCACAAAACTTGTGATTGACATCCATTGGTGTATCAACAAGCTTGAAAACTGAGTATCTTGCATCTTGAAGAAGATCGAAGTAATACGCCATTTGTGGCAAACAAGTCTATCAGATCAATGAACTATCTCAATACCCAAGAAGTATAGGAGGCGGCCCAAATCTTTGGTCTAAAAGTTTGAGGTCAAGTGCTTGTTGATCATAGATATATCGTTCAGATCTATTGGAAAAGACCTCTTGTTTTGATATATCAATTTAATTAAGTGATTTAAGATATGTCGTTAGTCTGTGTAGAAAGACATTGTGTTTGTTTTTACTTCACAGGTATTTGGCAAAAGCTCAACTGAAAGAATAAGTAAAAGTTGAATTATGTCGAGAAGTAATCAACGCACGTAAAGACTTCAACAGAGTACAAAGTATGCACAACAAACTGTGGATGTGCCCCGCATCGCTCGTCATGCAAGCAAAAATCATAGCACAACTTAGTACAGAATTAGTTTATGTCGATTTTTCTAAAGTTTCACTATGCAAGAAGAAATCAGAGTACATAGTATGTAGAATCGGCATACGTCGAATAATAATTGATGCATGAGTAAGCTTACGCCGATTACTCACAGAATTAAATTTATGGTTAAATATGGATGTGGTTAAGATCTTGTTGGATTCGAAATGAGCCGTTGCAGACATAATTAAGGTATGAATTAAGATTGTATATTCTACTAGAAATGAAAATCAGATTTTGAATATTTTATTATTGTCATTGAAATCAAGAGAATAGATTTCGACTTAGGATCAATATATAAGGCTCTTCAGAGAGAAAAGATAGCCTTCTTTCCTTCTATTCTTCTTCTTCCTTCTCTAGGAAATTCTTCTTTCTCTACTCTTCTCAACTGCTCTCTCTCATCTCATCTGAAGGGTTTGTGCTTCTTGCTTCAGATGAAGAAGAAATCTCTCCTAATTCTTTCTTCTCCTCCTAGAAAAGAACAACCAGAGATTAAACTCAAGGTTGTATCCACACTATGTTTCAATTCCAGATCCTTTTAGAACTTGTTGATGACAGGATCTCATTGTGAAAAATCCAGAATTCTCTTCTTCATCAACTACAAAAAAAATGTTCAAACCTGAATTGATGTCCAGCCACAAAGGTCTGGATAAATTTCAGAGCCATTCCACCCGTCCCCAACAAAGCCATGAATCATGGAGTAGAGAGATTTCTTCTCCTCCTCCATTGGGGCGGCGGAGTCATCCGATTGAGACAAAACTTGAAAACTGAGCATCTGGAGGAGAAATACTCGAACTGCCACATTACCCCTCATGCTTATTCGCCGCCGAGTTTTACCATGATTGTTACAATATTATATTTGTAATAGAGAGAAAACGATTTCCTTTAGTTTATCATTATACTGAGAAACTCTCAACAGATTGCGGTTCCTATATAAGAAGATGGAGGGGTTTGAACTTGGTGAGTAGAGTGCCATGTGTATGAAAACTACACTCTGAAGGGAAATTAAAGTAAGGCAACGAGGCAACGGTGAAAACAAGATTTAGGATTGCAGCTAGATCATAGATGGGGACTACGTTGCTATCTTTCTGTCTGGGCAGTAGGAGGAATCACAAAATGGGTGTACTTTATTGATTCAAGAGTATGGCTCAGCTAAGCCTGGTCTTTCCCGACATGGATCAGAAGCAAGAAAAGAAGAGAACGTGAACAGAGATTGGAGAAAGAAGAAAGAAGGATTCTTCGATTGAAAGCAGAAGGATTCAAATGATGGAGTGCGGCGACGTCGGCCACCATAGGAGAAAGGAACTGGCAAAGGAGCAGCACCCAGTAATTTGTAGAAGAAGAGGAGAGCAGTGGTTTATAGAAGAACCAAGTAGCTTAAACAAATGATGACTCACGCGGTTTAAGAAAATTCTTTAGCGCTAATTTTTTTTATTATTATTCTGGTTTACGAGATTGTGCCGCATGTCGGCACGGGCTTAGATTTCGAAACAGAGCCCGGAAGCAAAAGTTGTCTGGCACGCGCCTTTCCTTCACTTCTGCTACTAACCGTTCAAATCTCCCTCCCCTCCTTCGGCACGATCCATCTTCTGGTTCTGGCTACAACCCATGCAACTCCCCCCCCCCCCCTTCTTTGTTTCCAGCCGCGCCACGCCTCCTCTGTCCGATCCCTGCCGCAAAACCGCCACCGTCGTCCCCGCTCCCGCATGCACTTTGCCACCAATCCCTCTGTTTTCAGTTGCTGGTCCACTCCATAAGCCCTCCCACCACTATTAGTGGAAAGCTTTTCCTTCAAGTCTGTCTCCTGCCGCAAGCCCTTCCTCCATCCCAGCCGCAACCTCCACCTCCAACGGCACGTTCTTCCTCCACCATCAGTCATGACCTTTACCCCTACCTCCTGCTGCACCCTCCATCTTATCCCACCCTTGCCCGTAGCTCGATTCATTGTTGCTTCCGCCGCCACCACCGCCCGGCCCTACACTTGTCGTCGCTGCCAGACCCTTATGCTTGTGAGTATCTTGTAGTGCTTTATTATCTCTACTGAATGCTGGAGAAATAACATATATTTGCTTGGGATCCCATGTTGTTGTGTTATTGTTTGTTTTCTTATTCTCCCGTATGTGTGTCGCTTAAGTGAAAGTTTTGGTTAAACTCTTCGTGCAAAGTGGAACATGAATCAGTTGCCCAATCGTCATTGTTGTAAATGTTGTGTAACACTACTAGTTTTATTTAACTCCTGCTAAATTAATTCTGGATTAAGTTGAATCACACACGCACCATACATGATAGGTTGCTCGGGTCAGTCTGGCAACACCTACATTAGTCTGCATTAGTAGTAGCCCGCTTCCACAGTCTACCCTGCGTCAAGAAATAATTCCAGCACCTCTACATGCTTTATTCAACATCCAATTAACATGATTTAGTGTAGATTTCAAAAATGCTTTCACAAATCCTGTTGCATTTTATGTGCTTGTTAGCTGCTTCGTAGTGCAGAAGGTATGATACAATGTGCTTTGAGCTTAGGATGCCTTCTCCAACTTCCCTCGATTTAAGATGTAATTTTTTAGGGCATCCAAAAGTGGATATGAGACTTTCCAGATTACTTTTCTCTAATATTAAAGTATATATGGATTTTTGAATGTAGGTACTAATGTGAAGGTCGCAACTGTTCGATCCAATGTGGTGGCACTTGCTCCTGAGAACTTTGATCAGGTTGTCTTTGACAAAAGCAAAGATGTCCTTGTTGAGTTCTATGCACCATGGTCAGTCTAAATTACCCTTTGACATGCATTCAGTGTAGATATAAACAACACTATATATATATACACACACATATTATATCACACTGTTAACTACCTAAATCTCTCGAGTTAGCATTTCATAACATGCATGCACAAAAATACTTCATGGGAGGTTTTTATACTTTCAGAAAATAGTGGGGTGCAACATGTAATTTTGCAAACTTACAAGTGAAATCCAAAATACTATATATATAGATTGTTAATGTTTATTCTAATTTGAAAATCGATTGTTCGTCTGGATAGAATAACACAATTTATTATGAAGATAAACTAATCATGTATATTTGATCATATGTTGTTATTTTTTGACAAATTCAATTACGGGTTTTTTAAATTGATTACTTTTGTACTTTTCTAGGTTCATAATATTTACAATATCTTTGAACCCAATGTGTTATTTTGTTGACAAAAGTTCCATGCCTCTCCCAAATTTCTCTTCTCGTTCCTAACATTTGGTATCAGAGGTCTCGATTCTCTACCATGGTGACTCGCTCGCAGGAAGAATCCAATAGGTT
Organism: Platanthera zijinensis; assembly: GCA_039513925.1. Taxonomy (NCBI): domain Eukaryota; kingdom Viridiplantae; phylum Streptophyta; class Magnoliopsida; order Asparagales; family Orchidaceae; genus Platanthera; species Platanthera zijinensis. The sequence continues at coordinate 276,104,215 of CM077079.1, forward strand.
GGCAACCCTAGAGGAGAACTACACCGGGCTGTCAGACACGGTGGCTATCATTGAAGAAAAGCTGAGGGATTCAGAGAAACGATTGGAAGAACGGTTGAATGCTCGTATGGAAGAGATCAAAAGCCTGTTGTCCCAACACATCAAGGGCACTAATATATAATGCTTATCTACTAAAGTTGTGACGGGGAACACAAATTTGTTCATTACTTTGTTTATCTACTATTATAGTGCTTATTATCAGCTTTTAGGTGCCTTTTTTTTCACTAACATATATATTACATTACAAACAATAAATTTATTTTTCCTTCTGCAGGTGTGGTCACTGCAAAATGCTTATTCCTGTAAGTAAAGACTCAGTTATACTTATTACAAAGCAATAGAAGTGATTCAGGGCTGCTTGGTTTGCTAAAATCTTCTATATAACATCGTGTTATTATAAGATGGACACTGTTTGGTTAATTGGATCATTAACTAACAATTTCATGCATAAGACAGCTTATGATAATGCTGAATCAAATGCACTCCATTTAATAGGCAGCATTTGTATGTAGATAATATTTGATACGAATACGTATTGTGGATGACCCTCATCGTGACTACTGAAAACTCAAAACATCTCTTCGTATATCGTCTATTAATATTGTTCATTAATTAGTATTGCATCTTTATGTAAAGACTCCATTTTAGGGGCATTTTAGTAATTTAGCCGCTGGAGTGTTCTCCCCTATATAAAGGAGAGTAGATGAGTCTTTTGAATATTTTGTGAAGCGTTTTGTAATTTCTCACCTGGAGAGATTTCCTGGGGAACCAGGTCTAAAGATCGCCCTGTCATGGACACAACACTGGACCCACACATGTATTGTTTGGATTGATTCCAAGATTGCTTGGCTCAAATGAACACACACACCCTTTTTATACCCTCCAAGGGGTTCTCTCCAACCAAGAAAAGACTTTAGAAACTTTCTACTCTAGACTCTTCTAAACTATTATATACTTCTCTCATGACTATGTACAAGTCTTCACACTATTCTATGACATTCAAAAGTACTCTAGACTATTTTAGATTACTGTCAACTTTTATAAAATTTCGCACAATTCTAGATACCTCAACAGTCTACACCTATGTTGCACCGACACCGACACGGGACACGTGATACGACACGACTCGACACGCGACTCGTCAATTCTAAAAAAAATACCATATTCCGACACGTTGGGGCACATATATTAAATATTCATTTTTTATAATTATGAAAATCCTAAAACATTTTTTAAAAAAAAATCAACAATTAACAAATATTTAAATAAATTAAGTCATGTTTAAATATTACTCATCAAATATTCAAATGCAAAACTTAACAAAATGATCAAAAAATGATAGAACATTAACACATTACCATTATATATCATCAGTAAAAATAATGGATTCATATGCAAATTTTTTTCACCACTTTCAATCTTTCTTTTTTTAGAGAAAATATCTACGCCACTAGTAGATCCACTTTCACTACTTGAAATGATAGAAAGGGGTAAAGGTACTTCCAAGACAAATTGCCACCTGCCTCATCATGAGTAGCTAACTTAGGGACACGCGTGTCCGATTGAGCGGGACACGCGTGTCCGATTGAGCGGGACACGCGAGTCCTGCGTGAGCCAGCGTGCCGGATTTCGGACTCGAGTGTCGGAGAGTGTCGGAGAGTCGGACGAGTGTCGGACTCTTCAACACCGACACGCTGGGCATTTTGAAGTGTCAGTGCTTCATAGGTCTACACACACCTAAAGTTATTTAAAAGGTTCCACACTCTTCTAGGATATTCTAGATTATTCTATACTCTTCTAGAATATTCTAGATTATTCTATACAATTCCACAATATTCTTGAGCATTCTGCGTGTCTCTAGAATCTTCTGGAAGTCTCTACATCCTTATAATAGTCCCCATATTTTTCTAGAATCTTTTGTCATCTTCAAGATTTCTCTCCTACATTCTGGAGACTTTCGCGTCCTCTTACGCCATAGGATATCATGAGTACACTTTAGCATGCTCTCATTGTACATGAAAATCTTGAGCATGGGGCTATACTTGTGTCAAGGGCTCCCCCACCCAAGTCTTCGTCCTTTTTGAAGCCTTATCGCCTCGTCATGCAACTTATTGCAACATCCGTACATGTGTTCCCCGTCACAGTTGCGCCTTAAATTAGCAGCCCGTGACATTCTCCCGCACCCATTCTTGTGATGTTCTCGTCACAACCATACATTGGTAGCAACATTGTTTGTAACTTTGTCATTCTCCACTTGTGTAAGTGAGGCAGCTCTTCTACAATTCTTCTCATAAGCAAGCCTCCTTCTTGTGGTTCGTAATATATGTATCCACCAAACCTTGCCTCCTGTCATCATCGAGAAGATCTTGCCTCCAATAATCCAATGCTACTTGGTGATATTCATCTTCATCAAGTAGAGCCAACAACTTAGTGCTAATTAGTGACTCTTCGACAAATCTTTTTAGTTGTTCTCCTTCGAAGGTCATAACTTCACATGGTATGGACTCCGCGTCCTACTTTTGTTTACACTTAAGCCAATCATCAATATGATTTTTGCTCCCGTGGCGTACGGACTTCGTGCCCTCTTAATGCTCCATATTGATCATTGTACATGGTTCATTTGTGCGAGCATTGCCTCCGTGGCACTTGGACATCTCTTCCATCAATTGCTCACCTTTAAACTACTTTACTGTGTTCGCTCTGTCAATCTCATCCCCTTGGCATTCGGACTCCGCTTCCTCAACTGTTGCACCTTGAATCCCACGATTTGTTCCTCCTTATGAGCTTCACCCTCTTGGCACTCAGAGTCTTCTTCTATATTCGGTTTCACATCGCATAACACCACTTCCTCCGCAGAAGTTTTTCCCCCTTGGCAACTTAACTCCACATCGTTCTTAGAGTTAATGCAGGGTTCTTTTGACAGAGTTGTTCCTTGGCTCTCCAAGTCGATGTCATCGTCAGGAACATGAGCCTCCTCTCCCTGACTAATAGATTCCTCATCCTCAGCAACGTTAACTACATTACATTGGTTGTTATTGTTTCATACTTTAGTTGTGTAAACCCTTGTCTAATTGGACAACTTTCCATATCATGGTCTCCTTTGCAAAATATGCATGCCTTCTTACGAGGAATCCACATGGGGCAATTCATCGATCTATGACTCTCCTTGCACATAAAACAACGACGTGTTAGCATCACCATCGTCTTGTCATTAGAGAACTTTGGTTCAAATTGATGTCTAAGTTATCTCTTGAAATCCCCCCATGTCTTGATGGTTTCCCACTTTCACACTACAAGCCACCATCGTGAAGCTTCTTTTACCAAGTGGAATCGAGCGATTCCTATCCGCGTTTCCTCGTCGATGATCATAGTTGCAAGAAAGTGTCATTCCAAGTTCTCCACGAAATCATCAACCTCTTTTGTTGCTCCAAGACCCTTGAATCACTTGGGATAGATATTTTATATTTAGGATGAAGTGATGTGATCCACACGTCGCTTTCCCCTTTCTCTCAATGTCTAGCTTCCAACATGGCAGGTAGGGATTGCCTCCTTTTCAAAAGTTTACTAGCCTCAGCATCAAGAACATCTTGCATAACCTTGGACCTCCTCCTCCATGGATTTTGGCTCCATCATGCACTTGTATGTGTCCTTACTCCGTGTTTGGACTATCTCCATGACAAAGTTCATATCATCCACTCGAATTTGCAATGTTGTCTTATGGCCCCTCGAACTCTAGCGGAAATCTTCCCTCCTATGTCTTGTTGATTGTTGTGCCTCTTGTTTAACCTTATAAAAATTTACGACGAGCTATCCCCCAATTGGTTGAATCTTGCTAAAATTCGCCACTTTGATCGAAAACCTGGTTTTGATACCAAGTGTCACGGACACAGCTCTGGTCTCACGCTCAAACCTTCATCAGTGCGGGCTTAGCTCCTTTTTGCGCCCTTCGCAATAGCTAAGTCTGCCTTTAGCTCTCTCTAGCAGTAAAATTATATGCACACACACTCAAGTATAAGTTGGAATGGGGAGAACACTCAAGAACACTCAAACTTTTATTCACAACGTTAATGCTTTACAACTCTTCACTCTTTGATGATTTGCATACATTGTTTTGATTGATTCCAAGATTGCATCCAAGACTACTTGCCTCAAATGAACACCCCCCCGTTTTAATAGCCTCCAAGGGGGTTTTTCTCCAACCAAGAGAAGACTCTGAAAACTTTCTACTTTAGATTCTTCTAAACTATTCTACACTTTTCTCATGGCTATGTACAAGCTTTCACACTATTCTACAACATTCGAGATTACTCTAGACTATTCTTGATTATTCTCAACTTGTACAAAATCCCAAACCATTCTAGATGCCTCTGCACACATCTAGAGTTATCTAGAGGTTTCCGCACTCTTCTAGAATATTGTACACAATTTCATAATATTCTATAGCATTCTACATGACTCTAGAATCTTCTGGAAGTCTCCATATCCTTCTAGAATCTTCCATCATCTTCAAGATTTTTCTCCAACATTCTGGAGTCTTTCGCATCCTCTTACGCCATAGGATATTATGACTACAATTTGGCATGCATCCCAGCCTCCCCTTGTACATGGCAATCTTGAGTATGGTGCCATACTTGTGTCAAGGGATCCCACACCCAAGTCTTCGACCTCTTTAAAGCCTTATCGCCTCGTCATCGACTTATTGTGCCATCCGTACATGTTTTCCTGGTCACGGTTGCGCTTTCAACTAGCAGCCTGTGACAGCTTGCAGTCTATTTTTTTCGTTCTTATTAAAATCGATTCATAAGATTTAACTAAACAGCCCTTTATCATTGAGATGCTTATACAACTCAACTACTTCCACCTTGATCGAACTCCATTCTTCTTCATTTTACTGATAGACTTATGAGAAATTAGCCAATGCTTACAAACTGGATGAAGATGTCGTCATCGCAAATTTAGATGCTGACGATCACAAGCATTTGGCTCAGAAGTAAGCCTAAAATTATAAAATTCAATAGTCTCCCCAATTTACCGAAACTTTTTCATGATTATTGGATAAACTCCTCAGGTACGGAGTTAGTGGATATCCCACCCTGAAGTTCTTCCCCAAGAATAACAAAGCTGGTGAGGACTACAACGGCGGGCGCGACTTGGAAGACTTTGTTTCTTTCATTAATGAAAAATCTGGCACAAGCCGTGACGTCAACGGTCAACTTACCGCTCAGGTCAGTCAATGTTGTTTTTACTGCTATTCACAAAGAGTAATTTTCCCATGTGTTTTTTATTGTGCGAATGCTACAGGCTGGTGTAGTGGCAAGTTTAGATGCACTAGTGAAGGAATTTGTTAGTGCTGCTGGTGAAGAACAGAAGGTTGTATTGTCAAAGATGGAAGAGGAGGTTAAAAAACTTGAGGGATCTTATGCAAGGTAATTTTTTGTGCTTGTTGGTCCATGTTATGGTTCTTTTTGTAGGTCATTTTGCAATGTGTTCTTTCTTCGGGGGTCTCATTTAGTTCCTTGCAAGTGCACTGAAATATGTTTTTTGAAATGGTGGATTTAGTTTTTCACTTATTTCAAGAATAAAAAAATGCAATTCACAAATGTGTCTATAGATTTAGGCTTTGTTTGGGACGGTGATTGCGGCGGAAAAAGTTCTATTCTCACCATCGCTATTGTTTTGGAGGTGATTGATTTCCCGGTGGCGGGAAAAGGGCTCGTGCCCAAAAAGGGTTTTTGGGACCTCCACAAGTGTCCCAAATTGAGTCTAAATATCATAGTTCCCAGCCTACACTATATCATTGAATTATGTAAAATAGAACTCTAAAATGTAGAAAACATCCATATAGAATTAGAACCTTAAACTATAGACTATTCACAAACTATATAACATTCACTTACAATATATCATATGTACTTGAAAGTTTGTGTAATGAGTTGGGCCTAACCACTCATCATTTTGACATGCACATTGTTTGAGCTTTTAGTTATACTTTTTTTTAGTATAACTATGTCAGAACCACAGCCGAGAGTGCAGTATTTCAAATCTCTTTCAAATACGCAAAATTTTCAGGTACGGAAAGGTCTACCTAAAGGCTGCCGAGAGGTGCATGGAGAAAGGCTCCGACTACCCCGAGAAGGAAATCGAGCGGCTCCAACGAATATTGGAAAAGGTTCTGACTGCCCCCAAACTTAATTAAACCCTTCAATTGTTCGAAAAATTGTGACACCGTGCCACCATTACTTGCCAGCAGTCGATCAGCTCTGCCAAGGCGGACGAGCTCATCGTCAAGAAGAACATTGTATCTACTTTTGCTTCTCGAATTCCGCCGGATTCCGCCGACTCCTGATCACGAGTCACGGTATGTTTTCGTAATCTCTGATAGTAATCTCAGTTTCAATTCGCTGGCTTGCTCTCTACAGACTAGCAATTATACGGGAGCTCGGTGGCCGGTGCATATAAAGCTTGGATGCATTTATTTTTTATTTTTTAAAACAACTGTGATAAATAGAACTCATAATTGAGTAGAGCATGATCCAATAAAATCACCAGCATGATCCAAGATAACTCATGTGAGAATACTGCGGCCGCGAGGGCACGGAGGACTAGCACCTGCCTCACCAATAAACCCGCAAGCAAAATAAATTTGCCTCTAATATAATTTCTCGGTGCACCGTATAATTCGATCGTTTGTTCTACGTAGATCTGCATTGATCTTTTGTAGCAATACAAATAATAAGTAGCCTATATTGCTCTAAGCAACAATTCAGTGGAGAGAACAAAGGGAGGGAGAAGAAGGCATCTGGTTGGTAAATTTATTTATGATAGAGATGTTCATAATTTGTTGCAACTCTACTCTAAAAATAATTCATTGAGTAGGTTCAGCGAGTCCATCCACTGTATTTGCAATGTCATTTATTACATATATATAAATTTATGAAATATTTTCTCATATTAGTTAGTAGTGGAGGCATGGAGTTTCGTTTGTATGGTCAACTGTAATAGTATCCCGATCGTAACAAGTGAGGGCCACGACATTGCCTCGGCTGTCGGCTCGGCGTGACTTGGCTTTTCGCCTCTCGCAAATCCCAGAACGCTATACTCCGCCTGTCTGTCGTTTTTTCTTGTGCATGAGAGTTATTTTGTGAGCGGCCGTGAGAGCTCATTTTTTATTGTAGGTAAGAGACTTTAAAATAAAATATATTACATAAATTAATGTGATTGAAAATTTTATAACTAAGATGGGCAGAATCCAAAATTTTAATGTTTAATCAAAGGGAATTTTTCTATTCTTTTTTAATATATTATAGATTTAGTGCATTTCTTAAAGAATATTGGTGAAACACTTGGTGTAAGGTTCAAAATTGTGTTGTTTTTGTTAAAATATTAATTCTGGTAAATAAAAAAGAAAATACAAATCACCACAATATCAAACTCCGCGGCATCTACACTATCACTGTACTCAACATCAAAAAACAATATTGTGCGGAGAATAATTATAACAGGGTTTTGAAAACCGGATCGGGCATCGAATCGGCAGAGGGATAGGTGGTTTAAGATTGAATCGGTCCAACCGGTTTAATTGGGGTCGAACCATTATGTGTGTGTGTGTGTGTGTGTATATATATATATATATATATATATATATATATATATAATTGAAAAATGAAAAAAAAATATAGGAATTTGGTCACTTTTTATTTTTTAAAACATACTCTAGTCAGATATTGCTTTATTTTATATTTACATTAATATGTATATGTATATAATATATTATAGTAATTATTAATGAGAATCAAATGGGTTTATCACTTTGGCTAAATTAGAACCGGCGGAAGATCGAATCCCACGCCTTTCGCATTTTGGCTATCATTTAATCACGGTTTTCTTGACCCGCCCGGTTTAGTAAACCAACCCCCGGTTCCCTGGTCGCCGGTCCGCCCGTCCGATTTTCCGGTTTTAGAGCGGTCCGTTGTTCTACCGGTCCTCTACCCTTTAAAAGGTCATTATAACAGGTAGAAGGAGAGGCAGAGTAGGAAATATTCTTTATGTGGAACAACTCTGTTGGGCAAGCTTATCATCAGCCAACATCCAAGACAAGTAAGGAACTTGAGCTGAGATGTGGAAGGGAAGAAATATGACACTGACTTCTTAGGGAGGAGTTATGTTATGGATCTTGGTTGACAGTCTCTGCATATTAGGATTTAGGAGGTCATTTCCGTCAAGCCATAGTGGATGTGTTGCCGTCCTTGGGTAATCGAAACATCGAAGCGGGGTAAATGTAGAAGAAGTCGCCGAAGGCATAGTCAGAGTCGAGGAGAAATGATTGTGCTCAATCCATGACGTGGCTGTCGAGTCCGATTCCATGGAAGAAGTGAGAAATTCTCAAACTCTAAAAGGGAAAGCTTCCATTCAAATTCAAGATGTTCTTACATAATGGAAGAAGAGAAGTAAAAAAAACTTTTTTTTTTCGGGTAAACTGAAATTTAAAGTTGGCTCGCACGACAGCCCCGAAATGAATAAACACATTGAGATACGCCATAACATAACCGATGCAGGGGTATAAAGGTTCAAGTAAGAAGCATGGTTGTCAGGATCGCGATCCGAATCTTTGGATATTATGATTTTACGATCCAAATTTATTGTGTAAAGCGATCCTCATACCAATCCTACCATCTGATCCGATCCAATCTCGAAACGATATCATCTAAGATCTTGATCCTGACAACCTTGATAAGAAGTGATGTCAAAAATCCAAAGCAACATAATTTTGTATCATTAAAATAAAGTAAGAAGAAAAAAATACTAAGGCAAATGCATAATAAACAAAAGACAAATATAAGTATTGAAAATGACAAATATATAAAAAGTGCAGCCAGGTGCACAAGGCATCCCTGCGCTGCTAGGTTCCACCACAAAGGTGAAAATGACAAATATATAAAGTAATTTCTAGGAAGTTTGAATTAGGCGTGAACAAAAAAAACCGGGCCTGACGGGCCGGCCCGAGCCCGGCCCGGTCAAGCCCGGCCCGGTTCAGGCCCGAACCGGGCCGAGCCCTAACCCGGGGCCCTGAAAGGGCCCCGGTTTCAAGCTGTTACCCGGCCCGGTACCTGGCCCGGTCCGGGCCGGGTAAAGCCCGAAAATCGGGCTAGCCCGAGACCGGGCCGGCCATAGCCCGATCCGGTCTCGGGCTAGGCCCGATTGAGCCTAACGGCTCTTTTTAAGAGCCGTTAGGCTCTCATGGCAGAATGGCTGCCACGTGGCAGCCATGCTGCCATGAAGAGCAGCCAACGGCTCTCTAATTGAGAGCCGTTGGCTGCATTATTTATATTTTTATATATAAAAATATATATTTTTTATATTTTTTTTATTATTTTAATATTTTATAATATTATTTAAATTAAAAAAATTAAAAATAAAAAATAAAAAAATTCTTAAAATCTTATAAATACCCCCCCTAACCCCCTTCTTTTTTTTGTTTTTTCTCACACTCTCTCTCTCTCACTCTCTCTCTCTCTCTCTCTCTTAGCTCTCCCAATGGCGTCGTCTTCCCAAAATACGGCTGCGGTAGTGGAGCACAATCGTAGAGCGGGTATTTGGGAGCATTTCGAGATGGTCCAAGTCGGGACCGAAAGGAGAGCGCGCTGCAAGTTGTGCTCGAAGCTGCTATCCATCACCGGCAACTCGACGCTTGTTAGACACCAGAAGTCTTGCGTGTCGAAACAAGCTCCTCCCGAGTCAAGTCAAGCCCAAATTTCTGGAGCAGGACAGATTTGGACGTACGATCAAATGCGACAGCGAGAGCTGCAGGCGCAGTTCGTCATCAAACGCGGGCTGCCATTCAGCGTCTTCGACAATGACGACGCGACGGAGTACATACATGGGGGGCTTCAACCCAAATACCAAAAGGTTAGTAGAATTACTCTAAGGCGTGACGCGCTTAAATTTTATTTAGCAGTAAAAGAAGAATTAATTAACTATTTTGAAAATTTCGAAGGACGTGTGAGTCTAACGAGCGACGTTTGGACGAGTAATTTAAATTTAGGATTATCTTATCTTTGCATCACTTGTCATTGGATTGATCCCATTTCGTGGGAGCAAAATAAACGCGTAATATGTTTTACAGGTTTTGAATACCCGCACACGGCTGTAGCTTTATATAAAGTTATTATTAAATGTGCGCGAGAATTTAAAATTAACGATAAAATACTTAGTATTTCTTTTGATAACGCCGCTAATAATGGCGCCGCAATTGAATTGTTAAAACGAGATTTAAAACCATTTCTCAACGGCGCGTTTTTTCATACTAGATGTGTTTGTCACGTGCTAAATTTAGTTGTACAGGATAGTTTAAAGGGAATGGAAGAATATATTAATAAAATTCGAAACATGTTAAAAACTATTTATTGTACTAAACAACGAGCTCAAGATTTTAGAAAATTTTGTAAAGCACAAAATCAGAAATATTTGAAACCCGAATTTGATATGCCGGTTAGATGGAACTCAACCTATAAAATGTTAAAAAGAGCCGTTCTACAAAAAGAAATTCTAATGGAATATTATAGTTTGCTTAATATTGAACACAATTTAGGTGAAAATGATTGGGATATTATAGAACATTATCTAGATTTACTAAAGTGTTTTTATAGGGCCACTGTTTCTTTATCTGGAGTGTATTATCCAACGAGCGCATTAGTAATTGAACATTTCGTACATATCACACAAAAATTTAGTTATTATGGATAACACGAAGGTTGGGCTCCTTTAATTAAAATAATGGAAGAAAAATTTTTAAAATATTATAGAGCTATACCGCCTATGTTTTCGTGCGCCGCCGCTTTAAATCCGCTACTTAACGTAGAAGGCGTAGAAAATTTGATCGATGAAATCAATACTAATCTAACCTTAAATATAAATTATGATGATGATGACCCCGTTAGTACTACAAATTTTACTACTTTTTTTACACAAAATTATAATTATTACAATAACTTATACGGGTCACGACCCCGCGAAGAAATAACACAACCCAAAACAAAGGATAGTCTTAAAAATAAAATTTTAGATTTAGCTTCTAGGAAAAAATCTCGCACATCTGGTAGTTTAGATGAATTAGGATTATATACAAAAACACAATTTAGCGATTTTATGAGTTCGGACGAGATCGAAAACTTCGATCTCTTAAATTGGTGGAAAGGTAAAGCTAATACCTATCCTGTTTTGGCCTATATGGCCCGTGATTTACTAACTATCCAAGCTAGTACAGTAGCTTCGGAGTCCGCTTTTTCTCTTAGTGGCAGGGTTTTGAACGAGCGGAGGAGCCGGCTTAACGAAGAATCGCTGGAGATTTGCATATGCTACAAGGACTACTTGGATGCTACGAAGAGGAAGCAGCACATAACAGCATTGGAGGATAGCTCGGAGGAGATAGAAGACGAAATTGACGCAATGAATCTACAAGATGATTAAATCGGGCAATCTTAAATTCTTAATCTAAATTTTTTTGATGTATGTAAATTTTTTTAATTAAATCTTAAATTCTTAATGTAAATCGCGCAATGTCTGACTTAGATTTTGTATTCTAATATTAATAAAATTTTTTGATTAAATTTTTTGTGACATTTGTGCAATTGTATAACTAATAAACTAATAAATATATATTATAATAAATTAATAATATAATATATTATAACTATTAACTATTTATAATAATATAAATTATAATATAAAATTATAAAATTTATAAATAATAAATTATAAAATAATTAATAATAATAAAAAAAATCGGGCCGGCCCGGTTCGGGCCCGAGACCGGCCCGGTCCTGCCCGGCCTGGCCTGAAGGGCCGGAGCAGGCAGCCTATTTTAGCTGCCTGCCCGGCCCGGCCCGGCCCGATTGCAGGGGAGGACCGGCCCGGCCCGGCCCGATAACTGAAAAAGCCCGATCGGGCCCGGTCCGGGCCGGCCCGATCGGGCTTTTTGTTCAGGCCTAGTTTGAATGAAAATTATTTGATTAATAAATGATAAATTTGACAAAAATAAAGATTGTGTGAGTGAGAAAGTTTGGGTTCAATGTCATGACCAAGGCTCCGTTTGGGAGGACTTATTTTTACCGGTCAAGCGGTCACGATCGCATAAACCAAGCCTTAATTAAGGTCCGGTTCATGCGGTCGTGATCGCTTGACCGGTGAAAATAAATACCCTCAAACGGAGCCTAAGATTCTGTTTTGAACAATTATGACATTTGAGTGGTGATTGTTTATCTGTGATTAGGACTTTGTAACAAAAAACAACACTTTTGGGGACCTCCAAAGCTGACCACACTTGGGAGCAATGGACTGTGACGGAGTTTTAGTATGAAATGATTTTCAAAATGATTTTTTTTTTCTTTCAAAATGTTGTTCGTGGTCACATTTATCATTTGAAACTGAGTTCGCAACCGCCGCCACACTGATACCCCTCTTCCAAATAGGGCTTAAATCGCCTGAGCTAGTTTACTTGGGTATGGGCTAATGGTTTTGGGAAACGAAATTTAGGGTTATGTTGCGCGTACGGGTGAAGGGTATCGGTTGATTCGACGAAGACAATAAAGGATGAAGCGATGGGTCGTCGTGAATATTAGTGCTTAGAGCGGACTTGATACACTGATGGTCAAATTCATTTTCAATCAAAAACTTATTGTTGTGTCATGTTGAGCTTAGAGGAGTCTGGAGTGGTTGACTTGTTGCTGACTGGTAAGCTTGTTGCTGAGTTGAGGGTGCTGAGAATACTGAGCGTTGTGTACGTCCGACTGCAATTGAGCGGTCCTTGGCGGACTCTGAAGTTGGTCTTGTCAATTGCTAGCGGTGCAGGACACAAACTTTGGGAGCTCTGATGGGCTTGGTCTATTCACACTGAGGAAGCCCGCAGTTGGCTCGGTCGCCACACAGACGACTGATGGGTGAAGGAAGTTGTTGGACCTCTTGCGGTCTTTGAAGTGCTTGTTGTATCTTGCATGAGGCTTCGGCGGTTGAGACAAACTTCGGCGGATTAGACAGTCTCAAACTAACTAGACGGAACGCAAGCAAGAGCGATTTGAAGAGTGGGGTGCACGATGACGCACTTGGAATGGAGGGCGTACAAAGGAATTCACGCGGGGAGGAATGTGTGCACGATGGGTCGCGCACACGTTGGAGGAGAGGTGCGCGCAAAGGGGGAGCGCACAAAGAGGTGTGCGCACGTTAGAGGAGAGGTGCGTGCAAGGGGGAGCGTGCACAAGGAGGAACATACACACAATTTACAATGGGGCGAGCACACGTCGGAGGAGAGGCGCGCGCAGGGAGGAGAGAGAAAACCCAAAAGAGGAGGAGAGAGAAAATTTGAAGAGGATTTTTTGGGCCGAGAAGATGACCCAAATGAAGGAGGAAAGAGGTCTATTTATAGATTACAAGATGGGAAAGCTGATAATTTCTTCCGATAACTATCGGTTGGACGAATAAGAACGCTCCGTTTAGAGCACGCGAATCACCGATTTTACGAAAATAAAAGGACCGCCCCCGGGCCGTTTTGAGTTCATCGAAAAAGTAACCACCCCTCCCGTGAGGGGAGGAGTGGTCGGCGAGGGCGAGCAAATGTCCGCCCGTCCGCGGAAACTGGGAGGCCTCCCCTGTTAGTGGCGGCGGTCGAAGATGGGCGGCCAAACGACCGCATGTTTGCGGCAGCAGGGAAGTCACCCCTGTTAGGGGCGGTGGCTGAGGACAGGGGCGCCCGTCCAAGGCGATCGAGAGGTCGCCCTTGTTTGGGGCGGGGGCTGAGGACGAGCGACCAAATGGCCGCTCGTCTGAGGCAAAGGGGAGGCCACCCCTGTTAGGGGTGGCAAAAGGGGACGGGCGGCCAGATTGGCCGCCCATCCAGGGTAAGTGGGAGGACGCCTCCATAAGGGGCAGCGACCGGGATGGGAGGCTGCCCGTTCTCGGGATGTGGTGGAGGTCGCGCGATCGTGGGGTCACGCGGTGGCTTTGGGCACGCCGACCGGCGAGGGGTCGGCCGGACTAAGCGGCGAAGATGACTGTGTCGGCTACCGCGCCAGTTATTACGGTGATTACGCAGTTAGCGAGGGATTATTGGATTACTACATCCCACGCAAGGGGTGCGCTCCTAAGGGGGACCTCATCATTTGCCCCCCAAATCCTCGCAGCTTCTACTCGAAAGTCGGACTATGCGCACAATGTTTTGTGGTGGTGTCTGCATGACAAAACGCCTGAGAGGTGCAAAGGGTGGAACATGTAAGGGGCGCATTGCGCGCTAGGTGCGATGTGCGCAATTGGTGCAGCGTGCGCGAAGTGCGTGATGTGCGTGGGGTGTTCAACGTGCGTACTGTAAGGCATAACGTGCTCGAGGCGTACAATGCACATTTGTGGAATATGTGCAACGTGCACATCTTCGCAAAGACTCGACGACTGTTTGGCCTTCCAGGTAGCGAGACCCTGCTCGCAGAGGAGGTTGATGCAATGGCACTCGCCAAATTGTGGAGCGGGATGGGATGGTACAAAATTCCTGCAAGACTGGAGACGAAGATCCACCCGATGGTGTAGAGGCATCGTTATGGCGTAGCTGAATCTGGTATTGGAGATCTCTGATGGGAGCGGAGCCTGCAAATGAGGTATAGTTCTGCCTTCATCACTCCTTTGCACATCCGCGTCATGTATTGGTTTTGCACCTTGCTAGCGGCGTCTTGCTCGCTCTGTATGTATTGTCTGATTGTTTGTTAACTACTCAAGCTTTGAGCGTTTGCTTGCGATGGCGATTGAACGGTGGTAGTGTTGGCGCCATTATTTTGTACGCGATTCTGGGTTGCTTGCGATGGCGATTGAGCGGTGGTTGTGTTGGCGTCATTATTTTGCGTGCGATTCTGATTTGCTTATTTGATGTTGGCAGTTGGAGGACGAGACCCAAGTGAAGGTAGTTATTGGACCTCTTGCGGTCTTCAAAGTTCTTGTTGTATCTTGCAGGAGGCTTCGACGGTTGAGACGAACTTCGGCGGACTAAACAGTCTCCGGCTAACTAGATGGAGCACTGGCAGGAGCGATCTGAAGAGTGGGCCGCACGGCGACACACTTGGAACGGTGAGCGTACTAAGGAATTCGCGCAAGGAGGAATGTGCGCACGATGGGATGCACACACGTTAGAGAAATTCATGTTGACTTCCACTCCATTTGGCTCTGTGATTATGAACCGTCGTTCGTGAATGCCCGATCTCACCCCAAGAAACTCCATCGGCTTTTATGTTCAACACTAGTTTTCTTTGATAGCGGGCTTAATCACTGTCATGCCAAACATACATTCTAGATGGTGAGTTTTTGTAGCAACCAAAAAAAAGCCATGCCAAACAGAGCCTTCTCCCCAAGTCCTTGTTGAAGCAACTCAGAAAAAGGAGATGAGAAAGAGATTTTGGTAAAAGGGGAAATAGGAGATGCTTGAGGCCAACAAGTCCCTTTGAATAATTCACATAATTAAGATTATAAAAAATCAAATCACAAATTTCATTTATTTATAATAATAATAGCTTTCATTTTCATGACTCAATTTCATTAAAATCCAAAGAAGAAATACATACAATCTAGATCGCAAGGAATCATACCAGTATAATTTAGTAAGCCAGCAGAAGCCCGCAGTTTGAACCACACGCATAAAAAAAAAAGAAACCCTAAAAAAAGAAGCTCGCAGAGATGGGGAAGAGAGAGGCGCCGGCAGTCAACAGCGGCCGATGAGGGCGGAGCATTTGTCCTTGATCCAGCGGAAGCCGCCGAGGATGGAAGCCTTCACCTTGGACTCGACGGCGTAGGATTTATAACCGGAGACCCTTCGCCGGCGCTTTGCCTCGGCATCTCCGCCGCCTTTTCGCCGCCGCGGGGAAGGCCCCGAGCTATTGTCCGCCTGGTCGGCGGTGTACATGACTTGTGTGTTGGAAAGAGATGAGCTTTTTTAGGGTTATGGTCGGGGATGGTTGGAAGTTGGCAGTTTTGATAATGGAAGGGAAGACAGCAGGGGATGGTGGTGGAGAAAAAAAAGCAGAGCACTCTGTTTTTGAGCTGGCTCTCTTTTGAGTGGAACGAAGGGCTTCCCTTATCGCCGCTGTTCAATTTTCTTCATCCGTAACAACTTCCGATATTATAAAATAATAATAATTAAAATCGATTTTTTTATTAAATTTATTGGACTGCACGTTTTCTTTAATTTATGTAGTTCACGAGAAATTGGAGAATGGAGTCGTGAATAAAATGTAGCACAGTGCACGGGTCCGGGGGATGCAGTGCCGCGAGATGCATGCGCATCTCAGCGCACTCATCTCAAAGCATGCACGCATCGCGACGCAAAGCTGAGATCTCGGCGCCACCGTCTGATGGACTGCACTGCAGCGTGCAGTGCATTCGCCGCACTGCACCCTCCCTTTACCCCACAGTGCACAGAGGCATTTCCGTGTCCTTTGGGTCTAGGGAAGCGTCCCATCACAAGAGTGAAATGTAGGCCGTGTATTTTTTACAAGTGGCTGCTTCCAAGATTCGAACATGTGACAGGGTCACACTACGACAACTTTACTGGTGCGCTAAGGATCTTCTTTTGAAAATAGATTCGTGAATATTCGATTAAAATTTATATTTACGAATCGCTATGGCTAAGATTGGTGAATAGTTTGAGAATAATAATATATATTATATATGAAAATGATTATGGTATGGACGGTCAAAATCTATTTGGTTTTTTTAAGCTAATTGGAATTTGAATCCAAGCTCAAATTCAGGATTGAACGATGAATTTGAATCTGAATTCAAATATTTGAACGAATCCGAAACTAAATTCAAATATTTGAATGAATTTGGATCTCTGCATTCCATGATAAGTTTTGATTTGAATGAATTTGAATCTCCGCATTCCATGATAAGTTTTGATTTGACTGAAAAAGTATTCGATTCGTGAACACCCTTAGTCTCCGTGAATTTTTCATGGGGATAATTGAGGAATTTAAAAAAAAACTAAAACATTCAAAATTAGGCATTTTATCTAACCTAATTAAAGAAATTTAGGCTATTTATTGGCAGACCATGAAATTAAAAAAATACATTATTTTGTTTATCTAATCTCATAATCAAACCATGTTCCAGCCCCGACTCCTCTCGTACACGCCTCCTAGCACCGACACCAAAAAAACCATGCTTGCTTCCCTCCGGCATCCGATCGTTTGAAATCACTTTCATCCTAGTGCAACTGATCTCCTTAAGTCGGTCGAAATGAAACTTGGCTACCCTAAAGTCGTGGAGCACCTTGCTTCCCCTGTAGTTGCTGATTTATTGAAGCCCTAACCCGCCTACTACCTTCAGCCGATCGAAACCCGTCGACGTTCTCGATCAACTCCAAGGTTGGAGTTGAAGTCCTAACCCATCGACTTTTTTCATGACCAGATGAGTTCTTGCAAATGTAAAGTCAATCGTCCATTTCTTTGGAGGTTGGTATTATAGATCCAAATTGGTCTATGGAGAAATAACGTTTGACACAATATAGTTGGTCTATTACATCAATATATTTTGGACTACCATTTTGCAAACCACACGATACATTTGATGTTTGAGTATTATCACTTTCAAGGGCCGACCCACCCCTCCTACGCCATTTCCTTCTCCACGATTTGCTAGGCCCTCATTCCCTCCACTAGAGTGTACCCTAATAATCTCCAGGCGATCAGGCACGTCGTTCTCTCCTGTGATGGCGTCTGCGACTTGCCCAATAATCTCCATTCTCCTCTACATCGGCGACGTGTGGGCATGCCTCCTTCCGCCAGCAGCCTCTACCCTCGTTTCCAGCGGCCTTCTTCCATAAGGATATAAGACTATTCTACCGATCAACCTTCATTTGAATCATTCTCAAACAGGGTTTTTTCTTTTGAGAAAACACACTTCTTCATTCATGCAAATTCAAAGTCAACAAATCAAGTACATGAAGATCAGAAGGCTCAACAATGTAGTGAGCAGCAACGACGTGAGCCACCCGATTAACATCCTGACGAACGAAAGAGAACGAGAACGACGCCAAACCTTGGAGCGAGTCCAGGATGTCTGACAAAATTGGCCAATCCACCGACGAAGACCCCCCCCCCCCTGAAGTGTACGAATAAGAGAAGCAAATTCGCCTTCAAAAATGACCACATCCCAACCCTACACAAGGCAAGATCAACTGCCAATGCCTCTGCAACCGCAAGCAACTCACATGTGAAACGCAACCCACCCTCCAATCAATCAAAGCATACCCAGAGCCCCGCACAACAACACCCATCCCCACCTTGGCAGGTTCCAAACGCACAGCACCATCAAAATTTTCCATTATCCCGCCAGCCACAGGGGGGAACCAATGGGAAATCCCTGGCAAACTCGGGGGCTCCCCCACCCGCAACAACTCAGCAAAAGCAAAGAGGGTAGATGAGCAAAGATTACGGTCAAACCAGTAGGTTGTGATACCCCATCCCAAATCATTTTGTTCCTCCTCCACTAGAGATCCCAATATAGCAAACAATGCAAAAGACTCGCATGATAGCACACGGAACGCCTTCCGAATCAGCACTTCGGGGAGCCAGCACGATCTCACTCAATCTCATGGCACCCTCCATCAACAATCTTGTTCGCACACCCACGAACAAAATGGGGTCGCTGAACGGAAACAACGTCACATCATCGAAACTGCTCGTGCCCTCCTCATCTCCACATTTGCTCCTCATCCCTTCTGGGTCGAAGTTGTTCTCACTATTGCTCACCTTATCAACATCACTCCCTCCTCAACCCTCTCTGGTGTCACTCTGTATGAACGACTATACTCACGCCCACCGACTTACACCTCACTCCGCACGTTTGGATGCACATGCTTTGTTCTCCTCCCAGCTCCTGAACGCACCAAACTCTCTGCCCGCTCAACTCGTTGTGTTCACTTGGGGCTCAATCCTCACCACAAAGGATATCATTGCTACAACCCAGTGACTCGCCGCATCTACATCTCTCGTCATGTCTCCTTCCTTGAAAATGAAATGTTCTTCTCCTCCACGACACATCCTCATTCCCAATCCACCCTGGTCTCCACTACTCCCCCACTTTCCCTTCCTCATGTACCTACTCACCTCAGGACCCACTCACCCCAGGACCTGCTTTCCCTTCCTCTGCTTCCTCATGTACCCACTCGCCCCAAGACCCACATCGGTTCCTCCCCAATTACCCTCATTGGCTAACCCTCCCCACATGGACCCTCCTCCCGCTCCAGCTCCTCCTCAGCCTGAGGACCCTCCTTCCGATATAGCTCCTTCTGATATGGATTTGTCTGACGCTCCATTCGCCTCTCCGAACGTGGATCATGTCCCTCCTCGGCGTAACCCTGATCGCACGCGCCACCCCCCTGCTCGCTATGATCGCTCCCATGACAGGTATCACTCATATGATCTCGCCACGGTTACCTCTTATTCTCTTGCTTTTCAAGCCTTACTCACCGCTCTCCACTCCCACCGGGAGCCCCAGTCATACCGAGAGGCAGTTGTACATCCCGAATGGCAGCAGACCGTGACTGTTGAACTTCAGGCATTTCACAGAACCCATACCTAGGACCTCGTCACATGCCCTCCTAGCGTCACTCCTGTCAGCTGCAAATGGATATTCAAGATTAATACTCAACCGAACGGGTCTATTGAGCGCCACAAAGCCCGTCTATTTGCCTGTGAGTTCTCGCAGGAGTATGGAATCGACTACGATGAGACCTTCGCTCTAGTTGCTAAGATGACAACCGTGCGTACCATCCTTGTCGTTGTTGCTGCCCGAGGTTGGCCACTCTATCAGATGGGCGTAAAAAATGTTTTTCTTCATGGTGATCTTACCAAGGTGGTGTACATGGTTCCTCCCCCGCGCCTCTCTAGTCCCTCTGACCACGTCTGTCATCTCCGTTGGGCCCTTTATAGCCTTAAACAGGCCCCTCGTGCCTAGTTTGTGAACTTTCGCACCTCTGATCTCAAAGCCGAATTCTTTGAAATACAATCTGACAATGTTATGTTCACTCGCACCTCTGGTCAGTGATGTGTCATTCTCCTTCTCTATGTGGATGATATGATCATCATTGGCGATAACCATGCCACTATTGCATCCCTTCAGCAACACCTCCACGGTCAATTCAAGATGAAGGATATGGGCCCCTTCGCTACTTCCTCGAGTTTGAAATTTCTCGGTCCAAACGTGGCATGCTTGTCTCTCCCAATAAAAGTATATCTCTGAAATCCTCTCTGTTGCAGCTCTCACTGATACCCGGACTGTTGATACTCCAATGGAGCTCAATCTGAAATTCCTCCCAACTGATAGAGATCCTCTCCCCGATGTCTCCCTCTATCGGCGCCTCGTCGGGATGCTTGTCTATCTTACTATGACTAGGCCTGACATAACCTAAGTTGTTTGCTTTGTCAGTCTGTTTGTCCAAGCTCCTCGTTTGGTTCACTGCGTCGTTGTCCTTTGGATTCTCCGTTATCTTCGCACCTCCGTCACCCGCTCACTGTTTCTCTCGACCACTTCTCCACTCACACTCTGAGCCTTCTCGGATGCCGACTGGACGGGGGATGTTATGACCCGTCTCTCCACTACTGACTTCTGTATCTTCCTAGGTGACTCTCATCTCCTAGCATAGTAAGAAACATGCCTCCATTGCGCGCTCCAACACTGAGACCGAGTATCGGGTCATGACTTTCACAACTGCTGAGATCGTTTGCCTGCGTCGACTACTCTGTGATCTCTGTGTGCCAATATCAGGACCCTCTCTCTTATTCTGTGATAATCGAAGTGCTATACAAATTGCATCTAACCTTGTGTTTCATGAACAAACAAAACACATCGAGATTGTTTGTTACTTTTTTCGTCAAAATCTATTTGATAAAAGTACTAATTGATTGCATATTTTATGACCATTTTATAATGTTGCACTATATTACAAAAGTATAAAAGAAGTTTTCGTAATTATTTAAAATTTTTGTTGAGCCGTAATATTTTTTGATAATTATTTATCTATTGTGTAATTTGTAATGAAAAGTTTTTATTTATAATTTTATTTATTAGTGCCCGATTTTGATAAAATTCTGAATCTGACCATTTTTTCTATTCTTTAATTATATATTGGAAATAACACGTCTCTTTATTTTTGTCTAGATATTACTATGCTTTCATTTTGCAAGCACACAAAATGCTAGCTCATATAGTGGAACTAGCTAGTTGTGATTAATGTTATCTTAAATTATTATTCACGTATTATTTATATGATTATATCATATATAGTTTGATATAATTTTTGAACAATTTTGAAAATTCTATTTTTTTAAACTTGGTAGAATGATGTAATTTTTTGTTACATTCATGATTTAAGATTTTTATTTTATTTTATTTTTTGGTGTATTATTAACAATATGATCTACTCTGGTATTTTCTCAGTTGCCAATAATTGTGGGCTATTATTAGAGAAAATAAGTCTGTCAATAACATTTTTTTAAAAAATATATAATAAACATTAATTATTTAATATTATGGTGCTTAATATAATATAATAATAATGTTGTTTGTTAATTGTTAATTTTTTATGCATCAATTTTGGATTCCGATTTTAAAAAAATAAATTACTCCTGCATTTTATATTAATAAATGTAATACAGTTTCATTTTCGTGACTCATTATCATGCTGGTGGTTGGTCTTAGCTATTCAAATGAATATGTCATTTATTTTTTAATGAGATTCCTCCTGTAATTTTTGAGCCACAGCCAAAGGACACGGATCAAGTGCGCTTGAGGAAAGCCAACTTGAATGGACAAGTTGCGCGCGCCACAACGCGCTCCCCCAAGGCCCGGAAACACCAGAGCTGAGGACAAAACTCGTGCACGCGCACAGGCAGCGCCCCCGCACGCGCACGGCCAGCCCACGCAGGCACGTGCGGTCTGTGCGCGTCCGGCCAGCGCGCTCACGCGCATGCGCACGGCCTACGCATGCGCGCGGTCAGCCCCCGCGTGCGTGCCCCGTGCTCGCCGCGGTTGCCACACGGGGCCTTGATGGGAGAGCTCCGGCCAGGAAATTGACCAAGTCCACGGAACCTCGATGGAAGCGTTCCGTTTGGGAGAAATCTCTAAGTCCATAGCGCCTCAATGGTAGCGCTCTTGCTGATCAAGCGGAGCCTTGGTGGGAGCGTTGTCGCGGAGACGAACGTTCTGTCTTGGAAGCCAGATGGAACCTTTTCGTTATAAGGGGAGAGAAGCGAATTTCAGAGCGGAGGATCGGCCTAAGTCCACGAGCTCGCAGAAAAACCTCAGAGCTCTTTCTAGCCTCTAGAGTTGTTTGTCTTCAAATGAAGGTTTATGTGTCTATTTATAATTTTCTGGAGGCATACGTCAGTAATTGCGTCAGAACGGGATTTGTGATGACGAATGACGTCGCACCGTTTCAATAACTTAGATCACCAAAATTATCGAAATAACAAAGGGGCCCCCCGGGCGGTCCAAGCGGTCCGGACAAGGCACCCAATGGAGACGGCGACCGACAGCAGCCGGAGGCGGCGGGGGCCGCCGGATGTCACCGCCCCCACACCCCGCGCCGAATGTCGCCGCCCACGTCGAATGTCGCGGCCCCCAACAAATGTCGCTTCCCCCATCGAATGCCGCCACCCCCGCCAAATATTGTGGGTGAGTGTGGGTTTAAACTTATAATGATTTATGTTTAACGGGGTTCCCCAAAGCTTGACAGATAATTTCGTCAAACCGAGAACCTTTTTCCACAACCTCGAATGTCTTGCACGAAACGATTCCAACTGACTCATTCATGCACCGCTCCCGAGCACCCCCTCCCGCGTGCAACGCGCAAATCCACCCGCTCCCGCGCGTGACAAGCACTCCCTAGCGGTCTCCCCCATGCATGCCGGCCGCACCACTATTACGGGCGCAGTCTTGCCGCACTACCCAATTGGGGGGGTGGGGCACTGCCGTGCCCCTAGTTGGGGAGTGTCGCAGCCCCTCACTCTCCAGTCCCCACTATGGGGAGTGCCCCCCAGTCCTCAAATGGGAAGAGCGGCCCAGCACTCCCCACTTGGGGAGGGCTCCGTGCCCCCAAGTTGGGGAGTGCGGCCCAGCACTCCCCCCCAATTGGGGAGTTGCTGTGCGGCAACTGGCTGGAGTGCTGCGCCAGCTATTTGTTGCACAACCCTTACAGCCTTACTCTATTGGGCTGCCATTTTCAGCACCTCCGCACTTTCGTCGCTTCCGGACGCCGCCAAGCTCCTGTCGCCGCCGCCGCCGCCGCCAAGCTCCCGTCGTCTCCGGACGCCGCAAAGCACTCGATTCATGCTGTAAAAATTGTTTTTTGTCACGCATATTAAGGCGAAGGGCGAGTAGCAACTCCAGGTTGCTCATAGCAAATCTATCTGCGAACACCGGTTTAACATATCAATTGCATTAATTTAAAATATGTATGATTAATATTTTTAAATTTTATTTTCTTTTTTAATTATATTATTATAATATTTATAGATTCATTTATCTATATTTATTATCATATAATAATATACCGGATAAATTAGTTGTCTAATTTTATATCTCTTAGTGACTTAGTCCATATATTATTTTTTTATAAGGAGAAAACCTCCAGAAATTATTTATTATTTGTGAAAGCACAAAAGGAATAGATGGCTGATAACACTTTTTATTAATCGAAAATGTTAAATGCTAATTCTATATTAAAAGCTAAATAACTTATAAAATAGACGAGTTACTGATAAGATTGAAAGGTGATGGGTTAATCTCAATTTATAGGAAAATCGAGCTGCACACAGTCGGTTTTCCCTCCCCCACTAAAGTCCTAGGAACTTACACGCATAATCGCTGCATGCACGATATGCGCACCCGACCTCGCAGTAACCGCCGCGCGCTGGATCCCAAACGCGATGCACTCGCTGCCCACTAGGGACGTCGGCTGGCCCTACCCGGGTCTGCCACCGCTTTCTCCCTCTCCCTCTCCTCAGCCGCTCGCTCCCGGGCGGCCTCGCCGTGGCCGGCCCCAGCAAGGGCCGACCGGAGACGCCCGAGTCGGGGCGGCCTCTCCGGGGCCGGCTCCCCGGCCGCCCGCCGGACATGGGGAGGGCGGTCGCCGCCCCCGCCATCGTCGCCGGGCTATTAATCTTGGCGGGAGGGCTCTCCTTTGGCCCAGAGATAGGATCGCCATTTTCCAAAAATGGCAATCCACGTGCTTCATATTGAGCGATCCTATTGGCCGGTCCGAAAATAGTTAGGCGAAATTATTGGAGAACCGCCCCTCTTAAAAATCTATAAATAGACTGGATTTTTGTAACACCCCAAAAACCCCAAGTTCCAAAAATGGGTTCAGGCTGGGTGACACGGCCTGAGACACGGGCGTGTCCCAGGGTGTGGTGCACACGGCCTGAGACACGGGCGTGTCCCAGGGCGTGTTCTGTTTTCGTAGGCGTCGACTCGAGCTCTCGAGAACTAATCGTCGAGAGGCAACACAGCCTGGGACACGGGCGTGTCCCAGGGCGTGTCCTGCTCGGGTGAATTCTGGAGTGGCGTTGAGTGGAGTGGCGTTGAGTGTGGTACACGGCCTGTGACACGGGCATGTCACAAGGGCGTGTTGAGCACACGGCCGAGGATACGGGCGTGTGCCTTAGCCGTGTCCTTCTCGGGTGTTTCAGCCTTGTGTTGATGAGGTGACACGATCATCAACACGGTCGTGTACTAGTTGACACGGGCGTGCTAGGAAGTGACACGGGCGTGTCGTGGCCCGTGTTCTGTTCCAGATTGAGTCGATTCCTGAACCGCTCAAGGGACACGGGCGTGTCACAAGCCGTGTCAGCTCTGTTTAGATGTTTTTCCAAACAGATCTTGGTCGTTCGTTCCCTTCTATTTGGATCTTATGGTCCCAGCTCTTCCCAGCTCTGATAAGGCCGAGAATATAGATGAATATCTCATTCTCATCTTAGTCTTTCTCTTTCTAAGTGAAGAGAGAGAGGAGAGCAAGGAAGTAAGAAGGAGAAGCTTTCCGACCGTCGGTGGAGCTTCAGTGGTCCGTTTCGAGAGCCGAGTGCAGCGTTGTGGAGGCAAGACCGTCGCGGTGGTTTCCATCCAGCTAGTTTTTCATGGCACCGAAGCGATCGTAAAGGGTAATGGTCTTTCTTCCTTGAGCAGGTGAAGCCCTTTGTTTATGCATGTATATCTGTGAAATCCTCCATCAAAAGATGGAAGAGCGTAAGTGATTCCAGTGGTTGAGTCTACATCTAGAGCCGGAACTGTGTAGTACGGCATATACATGCTGTGTGAAGCCCATCTGGATGGATGTCTGGATTGGTGATGTTGCGAACCGGTGAAGACTCCGTGTATATATCGGTTACCTTACGGAGATGGTGAGGACGATTGTGATGAGATTTGTATAGCTCCTTTGATTGTATGCTCGGCGCGAGCTGTAGTGATGGAATGGACAGCGGCACGATGTGCCGGTGTTGAGGAGGAATGCGAGAACCTCTGAGTGGGTAGGACACCCACCAAGTTCATTGATCGGGTTGTTGTAAGTGAACACCTCTGAGTGGATGTGTATGAGAGGTCGTCAACAGGGGTTTGGACGCTGATGCCCATAGCCAACAAGTTAAGAACCTCTGAGTGGATGGATATGAGAGGTCGTCAACAGGGGTTTGCCGGCTGATGCCCATAACCAACAAGTTAAGAACCTCTGAGTGGATGAGTATGAGAGGTCGTCAACAGGGGTTTGGCGGCTGATGCCCATAGCCAACAAGTTAAGAACCTCTGAGTGGGTGGGCCACCGACCAAGTTCCGTGGTAGGATCGGGTGAGCAGTCGATTGGTAGCAATGCAGCGGAGCGATTTCCCTAGGCTTGTTACATTACGTGGGTAGGTCGACTGATAGTGCTCACAATTTGTTATGAGGTGCGTGCCTCTGAGTGGACGGGTGCGGGAGGTCTTCAACAGGGGTTTGGAGGCTTAAGCACGACCAACAAGTAAACACCTTGAATTGGTGGTGGAACCATGAGGAGCTTGGTACACCGCAAGTGTGCCCTGAGTGCACGGGACGTCTGGCACGAAGGTCGGCATTTGTGATGATAATGTGTGATGGATATATGTGTTGAGTTTGGATTACATGCAGAGAATGAACCACTGCCCCGGGTAAGGGGTAGGGTCGTTATAATTGGTCAGCTTAATGCTGACCGTTGCTTTGTTTGTCACCCATGGGGTGAATGTCTATATGCAGGTGCTGCCCTTGTAGATGCGGAAATGGATTGAGTGGGCTGAAGCCCTTGTTGTTGTTGTTAGGCCCTCGAAGGCCGTGCGAAGCTTTGGATTTCATGTGTGGCCGACTTGCATGCCGATGTATGAAGTCGTATGTTTGTAAATAGAAACTTGTAAGGCCTTAAGGCCGTGAGCGGTGTGTTTGGTAACATTTCTGGTCTTGTATATAAATGAGTTATTTATATAGTAGTGGACATTCATGGATTGAGTTCGTATAACTTATAAACTTCCGCTAGAATGCTCTGAGTTAGGATGCGCGGTATTTTGGTATTAACCTGTGACCTCGCCGTCTGTTTGTGCCATATAATGTGGGGCCCCGGCCGGACCTTCTATTATATGTTATGTAACGGGTCAGGTTGTTACAATTTTACTTCAAATTAGCATTTTTTCCGGGTTAGAAAATTTCCTAGCTTTCACTCAGCTTCACTCCTTTTTCTTCTCTTTTCTCTTTGCAAGATCTCCACCCAAGATCACTTCTGCAAAGCTCCATCAAGGCCGCAAAGTCAAGAGAAAGTTGGAGAGGAAGCAAAGCAAGTGTGTCCGCACACTCGCTCCGAGAACAACCCCTCAAATTGTTGGTGTTGGGACTTGCGGGTCCGGAATTGCCCCCGGTGTTGCGGCACTAGTCGAAGCAGAAGGACGTGTTCCCTGCGAGCCTAACTGGCTGCCCCGTGGATCCGCCCGAGGACCTTTGATATAAAGATTAGTATGCGCCTTTGACCTTCAGGCCGGTCTTTTGGTGCAGTTGGTAGCGCTAAGTCCTCTCAAGTGGTATCAGAGGGGGTCGCGGGTTCGAAACCCCGGGGTCGTTTCCGGGGGGGATTGTTGGGACTTGCGGGTCCGGAATTGCCCCCGGTGTTGCGGCACTAGTCGAAGCAGAAGGACGTGTTCCCTGCGAGCCTAACTGGCTGCCCCGTGGATCCGCCCGAGGACCTTTGATATAAAGATTAGTATGCGCCTTTGACCTTCAGGCCGGTCTTTTGGTGCAGTTGGTAGCGCTAAGTCCTCTCAGTTGGCCTCACGAAGGAACAGAAGACGGGACGCATGATGTCATCCCCGCCAACACGTCAAGTCCAAAGGCAAGGGAACGCCAATTGAATTTTTAGAAGTGAAAGTGGGCGGCGCGCCTGGGCGGTCTGTCCACGCGGCCTGTGCGGACAGAGGGTGGCGGCCTGTCAGGTTGACTTAGAAGTGGTTTGCTTCTGTTCCCTGAGATAGCCGGGCAGATAGAAAGGTTATTCACTCAGTTTGTCGGGTTGTGTAGTCTGGTTCTAGAGTCCGCCGACTTTGTGCGGACTGATCTGTGTATCCGTTGGTGCTGTTTTTGCACCAGGGATGATCAGTGGTGTGGACTTGGTCTGGATCTCACCAAGTCCAGGTTGGCTCAGTCCGGGATGTTTGTGGGTCTGGTTCTTTGTTCGCCGAGCTTGGCAGTAGTCAATCGTGCTCTGGTTGTGAGCTCGGGGAGTGCAGACTGGAGCGGTGTCCGTAGGATTTCGAACTGAGGTTGTATCCGCAGTGTCTGCCTGTATGGCGACCAAGTGTTGCTTTGGTGGTTAGGCAGTTTGGTTGGGTATCCTGCTGTGGTGGTGCGACCTTGTCGGACTGGTTGTCTTGCCTAGTCACGACGGTCTGGTTGTGTATCCGCGGCTTGGTGGATACACTTGGTGCTCACCGCGAGATAGGGTGGTGATCCTATCAGCTAGAGTGGTGATCACACTCCTCTCCGCGCCTATAAATAGGACCGTTTATCACATCAAAAAGACACCGAGTGAATAGTAAGTGGATTTGGGCAGTTGATGCGGATAGGGTTTTCTATCCGCGCGGTTTGAAGTGTTTGACTGGTTTGTGTTGTGCAGGTTGTGCGGATAGCGCTCAGAAGCTAGAGACTTGGTTTTGACTTCGGTCAGGGACAGTGCAGGCTCTGCGGTTTGAAACCAGTGATTAACAGCAGGTCGCAACTTGCGACCAGGCAGTCTTTTTTTCTGCAACTTCTTTCTCAGTTCAATAAGTTGTCCGCTTCTAACGGCTTGTTTAGTTCGGCAATAGCAGTTCGCTTGATTCCGGCGACTGGGAGACCTTGCGGTTAGGCAGCTTGCAGATCAGCGGATAGAATTTTGTTCAGCATTGGAATAACGAGCAGTCCGAGCAGCTAGGTTGCGGTTTGGTGACATAGCGGTTTCAACGGACTCCGTAGCAGTTAGCAGCAGAGCCGGCAGTAACTCCTTGAGTCCGCGCGGCTAGATTCTTGCCTTGTATTTTTTTGTTTCCATCGGATACATCGACGAATTATGTCTCGTCATGTATGCCTCACCTTGTAATGATTGCTTTGATTATACAAGATACTTGCTCTTTTGTTTGCATTTGGTTACTTTAGCTCAGGTATGTTGAGTGTTCCTGCGCTTGGTTTCCTGTTTTCCGCGAATCACAAATTTTTACAACGTCTGCACCCTCAAGAAGCAAACAGCGGAAGACCGTTAAAGCATCACAGTCCCCAGCGACACCTATCGTATGTTCTTCCCTCATTTCATTAAGTGTAACGAGGCGCGGTTTGTCGCCCTCGCTCTCCTCCTAAAAGCTCTGTAATAAACTCTCACATAGTGGAGGTTAGGTCGGCACCGTACCAACCGCGTGATTTTTCACCTCGATTGCGATTTTTGCACGTCATCAAGCATTCGTCTTAACATTCAACAAATTTTTGACTGTTAATACGCTCGACGATTCCGCGGGCTATGACGATTCAGAAGACATGGTCTATCAAGAGCGTTGTGCGGATCTTAATTCCCAACAAAAGGAAAAAATGTTTTCAAATTTTATATAAATTATACGAGTGACAGACACGGGCCTCGACCCGAAGGGCACGCGCCACAGTACCTGGCCGGCGACGGCGGGCTTCGCCCGTCCCCCGACTGGTCATGCGGACTGCGCCCGCAGCATATACATATGAGTACTCAAAATGATCGTAAAAAAATCTAAATCAATATTACAATATTTATTTTGTAAAACAATATACGTTTTGACCTAAAAATATTAATTTTAACTTTAATAAAGTTGATTGATTTAATGTCATCAGCTAAAAAATACCATTTATATGTCTAATGACAACTTTCCTTGAATAGACCGCTGACATGCCTAATGACAACCTACCATAGTAGGTGTAGGAGCTCTACTAAATTTTTTTTGAATTTAAATGGATTTTCATCATTAATTCTAATTTTTTGATAGTGTAATTACTTGAATGAACATTGTATTTTAATTTATTTGAAATAAATTATAATATATGTCAAGACAATAAAATATAAAAATGAGGGAATAATTGGTATTTTTGAATGTTTCACCAAAGACAATTTTTCCCTTATAATAGTGAAAGATATATATATCTTCGACCATATATTAAATATTTTTAAAAGGAGAAAAAGTCAAGAATTTTTTTTAGTAAAAGCTTTCAAGATAGTTTGTCGTAGCGCTGCAAACGAGTCGAGCTCAAATCGAGCTCGGCAAAAATAGCCGGCTCGAGCTCGAGCTCGAGCTTTTTTTTAGCTTGGGCACGAGCTCGAGCTCGACGAGCTTGTGTTTAATGAGCTTGAGCTTGAGCTCGACAAATGGGGACAGCTATTAATACCTATAATCCATTCTGACAGAGCATGTTGAATAATAAATTTTTTTTTTATTTACCTTCAACGCTTCTTTTGTCGTGATTCCCGTGAGTTTAGGTGGCGTTTGGTTGGGCTTATGCCTCGCGGTGCGGTGGAAACGCACCGTAGTTTAGATCATAAGCTGCGTTTGGCACAGATTATTTTAAAAAAGTCGTTTTCACGCAAAAGCTGATTTAAGTAGGTTGTCATCCGCACGAAATTCACGCGTCCAGCCGCAGTCGCGATAACGAATCCTCGCCAGGCCGAATTCGCTCCTCCGTCGCCAGCGCCGCTATCCAACCCGCCGCTTCTTCTCCAACCCCATCCACGACGGCATCCGGCGATCTTCTCCAACAGCACCCGTTGCTCTTCTCCGACGGCAGTTCTCCTTTCTCGCCGAGGCTAGGGTTTGCGTCGGCAACTCTTCTCCGACGGCAGTTCGCCCTTCCGGCTGCGCCTAGGGTGTTTCCTCTTCTCCGACGGCCGCTCTTTCTTCCTCACAGCAGCGAGTCACACACTCACACATAAATCTGAAGTAGGTAACCTCTCAAAAAAATTTTTTTGCTCATTTTTTTTTCAAAATTGCTGGATATTGGAATGTTTTTGCTCAGTTTTCGTATACAATCGGGTTCATGTGTGTGTTTGGTGGTTAGATTTTGCTCAGATTTTGTTCAGATTTTGCTCAGATTTTGGTATAATTTTGCTCAGATTTTGGTGTATAAATTTTTCCTGGAATTTCCATGCTTGTGTTCAGATTTTGTTTATGTGCTTTTGTTCAGATTTTGGCAATGTTGGTGTTCAGATTTTGTGTGTGTGTATATGAGTATGTGTGTGTATTTGTATGTGTGTGTATGTGTGAGTGTGTGTGTATTTGTGTGTGTATATATGTGTGTGTGTGTATATGAGTATGTGTGTGTATTTGTATGTGTGTGTGTGTGTGAGTGTGTATATGTGTGTGTATGTGTGAGTGTGTGTATATTTGTGTGTGTATGTATGTGTGTGTGTGTATATGAGTATGTGTGTGTATGTGTGAGTGTGTGTATATTTGTGTGTGTATGTATGTGTGTGTGTGTGTGTATGAGTATGTGTGTGTATTTGTATGTGTGTGTGTGTGTGTGAGTGTGTATATGTGTGTGTATGTGTGAGTGTGTGTATATTTGTGTGTGTATATATGTGTGTGTGTGTGTATATGAGTATGTGTGTGTATGTGTGAGTGTGTGTATATTTGTGTGTGTATGTATGTGTGTGTGTGTGTGTATTTGTATGTGTGTGTGTGTGTGAGTGTGTATATGTGTGTGTATGTGTGAGTGTGTGTATATGTGTGAGTGTATGTATATGATTGTTTATGTGTGTTTATGTGTTTATGTGTGAGTGTGTATGTGTGTTTATGTATTTATGTGTGAGTGTGTGTATTTGTGAGTGTGTGTATATGTGTGAGTGTGTGTTTATAAAACTTGAGTGTATGTGTGAGTGTGTGTATTTGTGAGTGTGTGTATTTGTGTGTGTATATATGTGTGTGTGTGTGTATATGAGTATGTGTGAGTATATGAGTATGTGTGTGTATGTGTGAGTGTGTGTATATTTGTGTGTGTATATATGTGTGTGTGTGTATATGAGTATGTGTGTGTATGTGTGAGTGTGTGTATATTTGTGTGTGTATATGTGTGTGTGTGTGTGTGTGTATGAGTATGTGTGTGTATTTGTATGTGTGTGTATGTGTGAGTGTGTATATGTGTGTGTATGTGTGAGTGTGTGTATTTGTGTTTGTGTGTGTGTATGTGCGAGTGTGTTTTTATAAAACTTGAGTGTATGTATATGATTGTTTATGTGTGTTTATGTGTTTATGTGTGAGTGTGTATGTGTGTTTATGTATTTATGTGTGAGTGTGTGTATTTGTGAGTGTGTGTATATGTGTGAGTGTGTGTTTATAAAACTTGAGTGTATGTGTGAGTGTGTGTATTTGTGAGTGTGTGTGTATGTGTGAGTGTGTGTTCAAAAAGCTCTGTTTAGCATTAGCAACAAGTTTTATTTTCATTGCAAGTTGAAAATCAAAAAAAAAATCCTATCGTTGTTCATGTTTAGCTTTGCATTTATAAAGTATTTGATGTTGTTTGTATTTGCCTTATAAAGATGGGTAAACCAAAAGATGGTGGTGTTGCCGCAATGTGGGATAATGCCGATGTTATACTCTTTTGCGATATTTGCATAAAGGAGATAGAACTCGGGAACAGACCAACGACGCATTTTAATAAGGAGGGATGGAGTAATATTATGAAGAAATTTGAAGAGTCAACGGAAAAGAAGTACGATAAGGTCCAATTCAAAAACAAATGAGATCATCTGAAGAAAGAATGGAAACTCTGGATGGAACTGAAACGCGGTGAGACCGGGTTAGGTTGGAACACGTCAAGGAAAACTATAGACGCCTCCGACGAGTGGTGGGACGAACGATTGAAGGTATTATTTTTTAAAGTCATTAATTTTGTTTAATTTTTGGTCAAGTTTACTAAAACGTATAATTTTTCAGGTAGTCCCGGTCGCCAAGAAATTTCGGTATTCAGGCATCCATCCAGAGTTAGAGGAGAAACTCACCCTGATGTTCAGTGCTGTTGTCGCGACAGGACATCATTCATGTACCCCCAACACCATCAATGATCCACCAGAATCTTTTGATGAACGAGTGATGTCAGATGGTGAACATGTAGACGTTGAGGTTGAGGTAAACAAGGGTCCTGCTTCTTATGATGGTACATCAGAAGTATCGAAAAAAAGAAGGAAATGGAAAAACAAAACTGTTAGCTCTGTATTAGTAGATTTGGCGGAGTCATCTAAGACCATCAGCAGATGCATCCAAGAGCCAGCACCGAAAGCTTCTTCTGAGTTTAGCATTCAGCGAGCATTAGACAAATTAGCCATGTACCCGGAAGTGGTAGCTGATGAGGACTTCAACGACTTCGCCATCACATATTTTATGGATAGAAGTCATAGAGAGACTTTTCTGTGCCTTCCAGATTCCCAGAACGTCAAGTGGCTGCGTAATCGTTTTCTTCGTGGGGGTTAATATGGAGCATATGATACTATCTTTGCTGTTCTGTTTTTTGGATTTTGTTATCTGTTAGTTTATATTATCAGTTCTGTGTTGTTGATCTCTTTTGTTGATGCGGATCTCATTATGTGAACTCATGTTGTATTATCAGTTATGTGTTGTTGATCTCTTTTGTTGATGCGAATATCATTATGTGAACTCATGTTATATCATCAGTTATATGTTGTTTATTTCTTCTGTGGATGCGATATCATTGTTTGATGACATGTAAAAATTGCTCGTTTATATTAACAGGAAATGTCTACCGATGATTCTGAATATTCGACGGACGAGCACGAGACTACGAGAAGAAATTATGCTATTGCAAGTCATCAGAATGTGGTATCAGCAGTATGTGTGGTATCAGAATATACTAGTTTGTTAAACGGTCCAGTTCCTCGAATGACATCAAAACAAACAGGCGACAAATGGGTTGGCGAGCTTCTTCGTGCGCCTCGAGTTCGATTTCATGACTCTTTTATGATGAGTCAGGAAATATTTATGGATTTACTACTGTCTTTGGAGGAGAAATGTGCGTTCAAAGGATCTCGAAGAACTGCATCAAGGGAAATATTAGCATTGACCATATACATATTGTCGCATAATGAATCAATGAGAAAAACGTGCGAGCGATTTCAGCATTCAACGGAGACCATTAGCAGATTTTTTTCTCGTGGGCTTAGCGCGTTAATGCAGTTATCGAAGGAAGTGATACAACCATCAGATAGAAATTTCAGGGCAACACCGCCAGAGATTTTATATGACAGACGTTACATGCCTTTTTTTAGAAATTGCATTGGAGCGATAGATGGGACACATGTACACGCGTGCGTGCCAGTTGGAAGTCAGGTACCGTACATTGGGAGACGCGGTAGTCCAACTCAAAATGTCATGGCAGCATGTGATTTTAATATGTGCTTTACTTTTGTTATGGCTGGTTGGGAAGGATCAGCACACGATAGCCGTATATTCAATTTTGCCCTGAGTGATCCACGTTATAATTTCCCTCATCCACCTCTTGGTAACTATTAACTTTGCATTTATCTATTTATTCCTAATAATATTTGGGCAACTAAATAATTATTATTAATGTACAGGAAAATATTACTTGGTTGACTCTGGCTATCCACTGCAAAAGGGTTACTTAAAACCTTATCAGGACACGCGATATCATCTACCAGACTTCGCTCGTGGTGGTCGCCGAGCAGAAGGACGTCGGGAGATGTTCAATCATGCACACTCATCGCTTAGAAGTGTGATAGAGCGCTCGTTCGGTGTTTGGAAGAAGAAGTGGGTCATACTACGGGACATGCCAAGCTATAGTTTCGACAAACAAGCACGTATCGTGATCGCCACGATGACACTGCATAATTTCATACGTCGCCACCCTTCGCGTGTGGATATCGATTTCATTGAGTCTGAACAAAGGGATCCATGTCTTGGGATGACCTCGCAAAGGCGGGAAGAAGATTGCTCTTTCACTGCGGCTGGTGTAGAAGAGATGATCGCACTGCGTGATATTATTGCAGATCAGGTGTTCGAAGCTAGAGCATAATTTCCGCAATGGGTGTTACGTTACGTAGAATTTGATAAATGTATGAATGAAATTTTATTTGACAACAACGTATGAATGAGGTTTTATATTGTGTTATATTTGGGAAAAAAAATTTAATTCAAAACTCCATTTTCAATCCAAACAACTTTTTGAAAACTCCGTTTTGTAAACTCTGTTTCACCCAAACAGTTTTTTAACAAAACTCTGTTTTCCAGAATCAGCACTTATTCTATCAGCAACAGTTCATCAGCAGCTTTCCATCAGCAACAGCCCAACCAAACAGAGCCAGACTTCAGACACTCACCGCGGGACTGGGCAGACTGCAGGTATATTATAATATATTATATATTTATTATTATTAATATAATATATTAATTAAAAAAATATAAATAAAAGCTCGCGTGCCCATGAACAAAGTTTACTGGCCTCGAGCTCGGCTCAAAAGCAAACTCGAGCTCGAGTTCGACATGCTCGAGCTCGACATGCTTGAGCCTAAGTCGAGTTTTTTTCGAGCCAGCTCGTCAAGCTCTTAAGCTAGCTAAACTCAACTTGCACTCTACTTCACCAATGAGACTTTTTTAAGACGATGGTTAATTATAACTCAAAATTAAAAGAAATTAAATTTGTATTGACAATCAGAAGTATTAAATACTAGTAGAATATTATAATTTTAAATATCTCGTAGAATATATAGTTATAGAGAACCACATGTTTGAATGAAGATATATCTTATCTTCTTCTTTGAAGTTACTAGAAAATAAATTATGCTAAATAAGATATTTTTTCAGCTAATTATTTCGAGCTCGAGCTCGACAAGCTCATTTTATCCTGACTCGAACTCGA
Organism: Platanthera zijinensis; assembly: GCA_039513925.1. Classification (NCBI taxonomy): domain Eukaryota; kingdom Viridiplantae; phylum Streptophyta; class Magnoliopsida; order Asparagales; family Orchidaceae; genus Platanthera; species Platanthera zijinensis. The sequence goes on from CM077079.1 coordinate 276,139,693, forward strand.
GCTCAATGATTTTTTATCGAGTTCGAGCTCGAGTTTCAAGCCCGTGAGCTTAAACTCGAGCTCCTCACGCATTTTTACCACACGAGTCTTCTTTTTTTTTTACATATTTTTTACTTTTTAAAAAATATAGATATAAAAACTCGCTAACTCTTGAACAATGATAAGTGAGTTCGACTCGTAATCGACCTCAAATTCGCCGAGCTCGAGCTCCACGGGCTCGAGCTTAAGCTCAAGTTTTTTTCCAATAGGCTCATCAAGCTTTGACTCAACTAAACTTGCCCTGATACTCAGAAATAAGAGCAGAGTTTAAAATCTTTTATTTATTTTTAAAAATTTGTATTAAGTGTAAATTAATTTTAGATAAGTACAAATTAATTTTGTTAAATACAAATTAATTTTAAATAAATGCATCTAAAATTTTTCAATTTGAACATAATCATAATTTGCATTTTGCACATAATCGAAATAAATTTGCATATAAAATTACTCCATTTTTATTCGACTTCTTCTTCTCCGCCCGGAAGCTCCTATTTAAAGGAGCAGAACTGCAGAGAAGAAAGGGAAGTGCAAATCAGAAGCAGAGGAAGCAGAGGAAACAGAGGAAGCAGGGGAGGAGAGATGGAAAGGAAGGCGAGTGATCAGAGGGGAGAAAGCGCTGAAAGGCTTGAAGAGTACTGGAAGAAGAAAGCGGAGTTTTATCCTCTGATCCCAGCAAGAAGGAAAGGTTGGCGGCTCCGGCGCCGGAAACACCAGGCCTACCTCGGCGGCGGCGGCGAGGGACCCCGCGTTCGCTGCAAACGCAGGGTAAAGATTTGGATTTTAGTACTGCTGAGGTCGCACAGAACCGTGGTGAGGGCGCTGGGTAAGTTGGGCGATTCGATTTGCAGCGCCCTCGTCGGTGAAACTCTTGTGAAGGAGCTGCAGAGGAAGAGTATGGACCCCAAGGACCTGCGAAGCAGGGTCACCGGCGAGCTTGCCGCCGCCGCTGCCTGCATATAGTTAATTGTTTACTCCTCATAACTTAAGCACCGCGAAGGCTCTCGCTCTTTGGCGGTGGTTCAATTGCTCAGCCATGGTTTTGGTGTGCCTTTAATTTCTAAGTTTTTTCAGGTGATCCTCATTTGGCTCTTTTGATGCAAAGTTTGCTTGGTTGACTTGAAGGTCAAATCTTCTAATAAAAAAAATTTAAATAATATTTAAATTGTTGAAATATTCTGTAGATTTTTAAGTGAGTTGACTGAGTTCTTTATTTTTTGATTTTTTTAAAAAAATTGTTTATGTAAAAAGTTTTTTTTTGTAAGTAGAGGGGTACAGACGAGACTTGGAGCGGTGGCGTTTTTTAGAAACAGGAAAGGAGGCAATAAGCCTTTCCAAACGGGCCCTCAATTTGGTTCATCGGCGGCGGAGTGAACGCGGTGGTTATTTGAACCGGACAGTTTGAGGCAATCGCCTCTACAAAGCTTTTAGAGAGGGGATAATGCCCCTCTCCCCCGGCCACCCCTTGCCACTATTTAGTCGTTGGATGACCTCGGGATAGGTGCTTTGCCCGTCCTCATGGTTGTAGGGCTGCGGATCCCACCCCTTGGAACTCAGCGAGCGACCTCTGCCGTTTTCCGCGAATGGCGACTTCTCTGGATTCGGAACTAACGGTTAGTTGCAATTAGGATTAGGGCTAAGTCTTAAAACGCTTCTTCTCTTAAATAGGGAACGACCCCCATATTAAAATACATAGGAGTATCATTGACATCCATATGATGGAGTAAATGATGATATAATGACCAAAAAAATTAAAACGGGATTGTTGCGGGTCACCCGGCCTTTTCCTCGGTCCGGAGAATTAGACCGTCTTAGCTTGGAGTCGAGCCAAACGCACAATCAGTTAAAGAAAACTATAGCAATGGACAATAGATGTTTTTGACGTGGAAAACCCGGAAAGGGTAAAAAACTACGTGGCTGGAACTGTGCCGAGCAAAAATCTACTAGCTATTTGGAGTGTTACAAAAATTGATTTGATCTCGGAGAGCGACATGCTGCTACTCCGTTACAAGTACAGAAAAGAGGAAAAATGGCTAAGTCATTGGAGCCTCGATAGAAGCGCTCCGACCTTGAGATGGTGTCGAGCTCATAAAACCTTGGTGGGAGCATTCCGGCTGGAAAATCTTCTAAGTCTATAGTGCTTCAGGAGATTGTGTTCTTGTTGATGTGAATCCTAGATGGCAGCGCTCTCGCAGAGGCGGTTGACGTCACTTGAGATGTGAGGAGTCTGGGGCGCAAGGAGAGGAGTTGAGCGAATTCCTGAGCGGAGAATTGGCATAAGTCCACAATCTCGCCGGAAAACCTCAGAGCTCTTTCTTGCCTCTGGAGTTGCTTGGGTTGAAATGAAAACATAGGGGGCATTTTTATAGTTTTCTGGAAGGGCACGTCAGTAATTACACTGGGGAGTGATTTGTGCTGGCGAATGACATCGCTTCATTTTGCAGCTCAATTGGTGATAGCTGCTGTTAGGTGAGGCTATTAAAGGGTTGCGGGTTCGAAACCTTGCGCCAACAACATACTGTGCGGATTTAAAAAGGCACAGTGACGGCGTTGGGGTGTGCGGGCTGCAGCCCTGTAGCGACGCTTGGTCTAAAGGACCGGGTCGTTACATAAAAGTGACAGCGTTGGGGTGTGCGGGCTGCAGCCCTGTAGCGACGTTTGGTCTAAAGGGCCGGGTCGTTACACAAATCACCAAAATTAACTAAATGACAAAAGTTCACCCTTCCCCCCGGGCAGTTCGGGTGACCTGGGAATGGTGCCTGAAGGCGGTGGCGGCGGCCGACAGCAAAGGGGGCGGTCGACGCTCTCCAGCGGCGGCGAGGGCCGCCGACGGTGTGCGGTCTGCCGGTAGTGCGCAAGTGCGGCACCTGTGCAGCGCACCGCCTGGTGGCCGCGCGAGCACGTAGCTATGTAACATTTTGCTCTATTTTTGAATGTTGTGAGTGCTAGGATAAAAGTTAACCAGTTTGGAACTGAATTAACCAGTTTGGAGCTGAGTTAACCAGTTTGGAGTTGAGTTAACCGATTTGGAGTTGAGTTAACCAGTATAGAGCTGAGTTAACTAGTTCGGAGCTAAGTCACTCAGTTTGACGTCGAGCGCATCATTTTGGCGTCGAGTGCACTCAGGTTGGCGTCGAGTGCACTCAGTTTGACATGGAGTGCACTCAGTTTGGCGTCGAGCACATTAATATTATAATTAACATTCAACAAGGAATCACAGGAAATATCATCTAGTTTTAATTTATATAAACCATCAATAAGAACACCTGAGGCAATCATGGTAGAATTCTTAAATAAACTAAAACTCTTAGATCCAAAAGAGAACATAAAGACACATAAGTCCAATTTAGAAATAGAAATTAAGTGTTTAGACATGGAAGGTACATAAAGATTTTGATATTGTTGCGGCCAAACTCGACGCACTGGTCAGACCAGAATAATTTGTTTCGCCTTAACTCTCGGGGCGGTCGAGCACGCACATAATCAATAAGAAATAAATTGTACACACGAGATTTTGACGTGAAAAACCCCCTTACTTGGTTAAAAACTACGCGAACGGGTCTGTGTCGGTCAAAATACACCATCTGCTTGCGATTACAACTTCTTTGGAGAATCGATGGCGACAGGCATCTCCTCATTACACTTTATAGGTGAGAGAGTGTTACTTAGGGTCACGGGGGGGGGGGGGGGCAGCAGGTTGCCCCGCGTGGGACTGTATGTTGGGGAATTGTGGATGAACGAGGCGCTTATTGTAGCAAGAATTTCCCTCTTCTCGCTCGTTCGTGGACTTAGACAGATTTTGGTGGTAAGACGATGACATGCGAGTGACTCGAAGAGAGCTTGAAGATGGCTTGAAGATGACTTGAAGGTTCCTTGAAGGTGGCTCGTAGGCAGGAATTCGACAGACCTCTGGCCTGAAAAGGAAGAAAGCAGAGAAGCAAAATGTGAGAAATGAGGAGGCATGAGGGCTTTTTTATAGCTTTCAAGAAGTGGTTACGGTGGTTATGCGGCTATCCGCACACCGTAACCACCAACATTATAATCTTAAGCATATTGCAACACGAATATTATTTGCATGCTATTATGTTAAACATTGACCCATTATTCTTTATTAATGACACCTCAACTAACCATGGTAGTTAATGGGTGGTTACGCTTAAAGTGCACGACGATGATCATTGTGAGATGATCAGTCAGTGAGAAATACACCCAAGAAGGGCGGAAGAAGCGGCCAACCACCACCTTACGGGTGGCCGGCCCCATCGAGGACGACAAGACGGCGATGCGGCACAGGCCTAGGGCATGGCTGGCGGTCAGCTGACCGCACCCAGACGGCACACCGGGCGCGACGCCAGCCGCAAGGCGCGGCGCCGCCCTCCCGCAATCTGCGACCGGCCGGAGCCGGCCTGAGCGGGGGGGGGGGGATTCGATCCCTCCCTGCTAAGGGGTGGGGGTGCGATCGGTCGCTCCTGTCACCTACCGCGGCGGCCGTAGCTGGGAAGGCCCCCGCCGGCGGGAATGTCGCACCTTGTGGCTGCGGGCGCGCAGTCGTAAGGTGCGGCTCCCGGCCGGACGGAAACCGGGCCGGCTTAAGCCATCCCGCCGACGGCGGGATGGAGGGGCCGACCTATTGGGGTCCACGACCCTGTCGGTCGACCTACAAATGGTTCGGGGAAGGCGATCCCGCAGACGTGAATCGCGCGCGATCGCATATGTCGATCGCGCGCAAGGCAGTTCCCCCGTGATCCCCATTTAGATAATGAGATCATAGGGGAATGAACAAATTGCACCCCAAATATATTATAAAAGGGACTTGATTTCATCAATTGCCTTCTAAAATCCTTGGTGTTAGAAATCATTTTTGTGAGAAGAGCGAAGATTTCTTCTCCTTTTATGAAGGATTCAATTGACGGCAACAATGATGATGGAGAGCAGAGAGGTGCCAGAAAAGGCAGACGACAGCACTTCACAAGCGAATGTTAGTCCTAAAGAAGACGAAAAATGGAGAAAGCGTACGACGAGAGAGGCCGGAAGTGCGAAGCTGGTGAGCGGAGCCCACCGTTACGAGGACAAGTTCATCAAACGAGGCTCCCACCGGCGCACATCTCCCCGGGGTGGGAATGCGTCTTAGGCATGCGGGGACGAGCATGCTCCCGCACGTGCTCGGGCACACGCGTCCCCCGAAGACTGAGCCTGCGCGCACTCATGGAGGGCGCACTCCCAGTGTGTGCGTGGGCGTGCTCCCAGTATGCGCACGGGCGCGCGCACCTGTGGTCCACTTTGTGGAAAACCTAACACAGGTTTCCCCCAAATGATATGAGGAATAATTAGAAGTTTTCAAAAATTAAGTCACAGTAGTACACACTCAGAAATGAACCATTTTATTACTTTCATTTATTTATTTACACCGTACACAATTACAAATCTAGGAATAGTAATAGATACAATAATCACACTCGCAGTTTGGATTCGTGATTCGATGCTTCTCTTGGCATTTCCCGATATCGATAAATATCTTCAACCATACCTTCGCAGGCTCTTCCGACGGAATCCTTTGTGGTGCGCTTGTTCTTGTTGCCTAAAAACATGTAATTCAACTGGATTAGTTATACAAATATGACTATGTGAGACAATTATTTCGTGAAACAGTTATATATGCAGCAAAAAAGGGTATATCAATATGCTTACAATACAATAAACAATTTAGATATATATCTGTGTTTCCTTCCTGAAATCTCACCCCTTTAATTACATATAATATGAAATACTTAGGTATGCAACTTGAATTGGCCACATCCCCGAAGGGTGAAATTGTAGGCTCACCCCTACTAGTGAATCCATCAGTAGATGCCTCTACCTCATAGGATTCAAAACCTTCGAATTTCCTTATGCCGGATTTTATGTTTTATTATCTTGCTTAAACGTTAAAATAACATATAGGAGTTTTTAATAAAATAATTTCCCCTCAGAAAATGTTTGTATCGCTATAATTTTTCCCTCGCCCACATTGATTTGATTAGCGATATTTCATTGAGTTTTAAACTCATTTGCACATGCAGTGTCCTTGGAAATAAAATATTTTGAAAATACTTGAATAAACATAATTAAAGAAATAAAATACTCACCAACGCTTTGCCTTTACCATTATCTTTCGCTGTATGATTACCATGATTATCGCGGGACGCCATCCTCGTTTGTCCTAGTCTTGAAAACCACTGAAATAAGATGCATATAGTTCGGGTTGCGTCTCGTTTTACTCATAGTATAATACGTTAAGGGAATATTCACAAATCTTGAAAACTGAAATCGATAAACCGAAAACCGAAAAAGTAAGAGGAAAAAGACGTTTAAAATCATCAAAATCAGCCCTCAACTAGTGTTGGACAGACATGAAATAGCTCGAATGGGCCAAACCAGCCCCCAAATAAACTTCCCGTCCTCTTAACCTGTTGTCCAACCACTAATCAGCACAACCTGCTTAAAAAAGTAGCGTAAAATAAGCATAAAAGAATCACGAAACAGCCCTCCAACAGCTATAGAACACAGCCCTAACAACAATTATACAAAATAGCCCACATAGTCCACGTGCACAGCCCGAAATGATAGTGAACTCCAAAGTAATTTCAACTAAAAACCCTAAAATAGAAATTAAAGGAGAGGAAGAAGCATGCTTACAACGGGAGAAGGAGGAAGAAGAATGTTACGCAACAAATCCTTGACGGATCGTCGGGGTGCAACAAATTCCTTCCTAGAACTCCAAAGTAGCAGCAGCGGCTATGCCCCAAAAGCTTGACACAGTCCAGTCGAAGGCACAGAGAGGAAAGCAGCAGTGGCAAAAAAAAGGGCACAGTAGGAGCTCGGGACATCACAGAAGCAGCAGCCCAGGACAGCAAGGAGCAGCAGCCCAGAACAGCAAGGAACAGCAGCCCAGGATAACAAGGAGCAACAGCCTGGGACAGGAGGACAACAGGAGATCGGGGCAGGAGGACAGCAGGAGTTGAGACAAGTATTTAAATAGAAGAATTAAGCGGTGAAGAGGCAGGAAAGAGCCAAACCTATTTAATATGTGTCACAAAATGAAACCAAAACAGCCACCAACAACATCAAGTATCAAGACACATACCAAGTGTCAAGACACAACAACAAGTGTTAACATTAAGCTGCCAACATAAGCCCAACTCAGCCAGCACTCACCACCAAACAACCAGCATATCAAAACAGCCAGCAATCATATCCAGCCAGCCCCCACTTGTCCAGCCAACAATAATTCCAGCTAGCTCACACAAATCCAACCAAACCATCAATATATCTAGCCCAATATCAAGCCAGCCCATATACAGATCGAAGCCCCCATCTAAATGAAAGCCCACTTGAAATTGCTATCGGCACCCAAAAAAATAATAAAAGAAAAATAAAATAAAACAAATTCGCCGAAAATAAAAATTCGGAAACTTTTCAAATGTCTTTTTCTCATTATCGAGGAAATTATAAAACAACTATTTATATAAAATCAAATATTTGGTTTGTCACAATTCATCCCTCCTTAAAAGAGTTTTTTCGTCCTCGAAAACACAACATGCTTATGTATTTTAATAAACCAAAATAAACTATTTCTTGTGATAAGGTTTTAAATTAAAGGCTCGGGGCATGATCATTCGTTCTTCGGGTATGTCAGGAGGAGGAGCTGGAGTCTGGATAGGAGCGGAAGGAGCTAAAGGTACAGGTGCCGGTGCAGGTGTCGATGCTAGAGGCTCGACATACATTTGATGTAGTTGAGGTGGAAGTGGAGGTCCTTGCGTACTGGAGGCTTTGTTCAAGAGTTTTGGACAATTCTTCTTGGTATGCCCTGGTTGACGACAATAGTAGCAAGCGCCAATCAAGCACTCTCCACGATGAAAACGACCACACTTCGTACACTTTGTCGCAGTTACTTGAGTTATATTACTGGTTGACGGAGCAGTTTGTAATGCCTTTGTATCTCGGTTGTCTTGTACTTCATTTTGGGTTGGCGTTTCAGGTACTTTTCGTTTCCCACTATCGCGAGACTTCTGCGATTTACTTTGGTCAATTTCCACCAATCTCGCTCGCTCAACTAACTTACCGTATTCGAGAATATCCAGGGGCACGAGCAAATTACGGATATCGTCATGCAGTCCTTGTTGAAATTGTCAACAACGATCTTTTTCCGTTGTTACAAGAGAATCAGCATAATATGCAAGTTTAGAAAATTCTGCCTCGTACTGCAGTACCGATTTTTTCCTCTGAACTAGTCGCAGAAATTGATCGTGCAGGACTCGTTTCTCAGACCGTGGCACAAAACAGTTGGTGAATTCGTGCAGAAAATTTGTCCATGTTATGTGTTCACGTCTGGCGAATTTTGTAGCCACGAGATTGTTCCACCAACGCTTGGCTACTCCTTCTAATAAAAATGATGCTAGCTCGACTTTTCGATCCTTTGGGCAGCGCATGACTTGGAATATAGTTTCGATACGAAGTATTAAATCTTCAGTTTCTAATGGGGACAATCCCCCGACGAACGTTGGTGATTTTAAATCCAGAAATTGTTTGAGGTCATAATCCAGTTGTCGATGATAGACTGTAGGGGAAACCACGTCAAAAGGAGGATTCAGAGGAGGGTTCATTTGTTGTTGGCGAGGCTGTTGAGGGTTAAGGTCGACTTGTGGTAATTGGGGTACACATGTAGCTAACGTTGGGAATACCAGCTTAAGGGCTTCAGCTATTGCTAATACATATTCAGAAGGGTTCCTTAGTTGATGTCCATTGTCACTTTTCTCCGATCTCGTTCCTTGTTGAACTTCCCTTTCCTCGCGATCCTCCTAGCGGCGTCGACTGGAATAAACTCGAATAGGTTCCTATAAAGGAAGGGAATGTAATTGTTTTTAGATTACATCTTATGATCGTGTACTCCCTATGCCACAATGTTTTGAAAACAAACTTCCCTCTGATATCAATTGTGGAAACCCTAACACAGGTTTTCCCCAAATGATATGAGGAATAATTAGAAGTTTTCAAAAATTGAGTCACAGTAGTACACACTCAGAAATGAACAATTTTATTACTTTCATTTATTTATTTATACCGCACACAATTACAAATCTAGGAATAGTAATAGATACAATAATCACACTCGCAGTTTGGATTCGTTATTCGATGCTTCTCTTGGCATTCCCCGATACCGATAAAGATCTTCAACCATACCTTTGCCAGCTCTTCCGGCGAAATCCTTTGTGGTGCGTTTGTTCCTGTTGCCTAAAAACATGTAATTAAACTGGATTAGTTATACAAATATGACTATGTGAGACAATTCTTTCGTGAAACAGTTATACATGCAGCAAAAAAGGGTATAGCAATATGCATACAATACAATAAACAATTTAGATATATGTATGTGTTTCCTTCCTGAAATCTCACCCTTTTAATTACATATAATAGGAAATACTTAGGTATGCAACTTGAATTGGCCACACCCCCGAAGAGTGAAATTGTAGGCTCACCCCTACTGATGAATCCATCAGTAGATGCCTCTACCTCATAGGATTCAAAACCTTCGTATTTCTTTATGCCGGATTTTATGTTTTATTATCTTTCTTAAACGTTAAAATAATATATATGAGTTTTTAATAAAATAATTTCCCCTCAGAAAATGTTTGTATCGCTATAATTTCTCCCTCGCCCACATTGATTTGATTAGCGATATTTCATTGAGTTTTAAACTCATATGCACAGGCAGTGTCCTTGAAAATAAAATATTATGAAAATACTTGAATAAACATAATTCAAGAAATAAAATACTCACCAACACTTTGCCTTTACCATTATCCTTCGTTGTATGATTACCATGATTATCGCGGGACGCCATCCTCGTTTGTTCTAGTCTTGAAAACCACTGAAATAAGATGCATATAGTTCGGGTTGCGTCTCGTTTTACTCATAGTATAATACGCTAGGGGAATATTCACAAATCTTGAAAACTGAAATCGATAAACCGAAAACCGAAAAAGTAAGAGGAAAAAGACGTTTAAAATCATCAAAATCAGCCCTCAACTAGTGTTGGACAGCCATGAAATAGCATGAAATAACCTGCTGTCCAGCCACTAATCAGCACAACCCACATCAAAAAGTAGAGTAAAATCAGCATAAAAGAACCACGAAACAGCCCCCAACAGCTATAGAACACACCCCAAACAACAATTATAGAAAACAGTCCACACAGTCCACGTGCACATCCCAAAATGATAGTGAACTCCAAAGTAATTTCAGCTCAAAACCCTAAAATAGAAATTAAAGGAGAGGGAGAAGCATGCTTACAGCGGGAGAAGGAGGAAGAAGAATATTACGCAACCAATCCTTGACGGATCGCCGGGGTGCAACAAATTCTTTTCTAGAACTCCAAAGTAGCAGCAGCGGCTATGCCCCAAAAGCTTGACACAGTCCAGTCGAAGGCCCAGAGAGGAAAGCAGCAGCTGCAAAAAAAAGGCACAGTAGGAGCTCGGGACAGCACAGAAGCAGCAACCTAGGACAACAAGGAGCAGCAGCTCAGAACAGCAAGGAGCAGCAACCCAGGATAGAAAGGAGCAACAGCCCGGGACAGGAGGACAACAGGAGATCGGGGCAGGAGGACAGCAGGAGTTGAGGCAAGTATTTAAATAGAAGAATTAAGCGGTGAAGATGCAGGAAAGAGCCAAATCTATTTAATATGTGTCACAAAATGAAACCAAAACAGCCACCAACAACACCAAGTGTCAAGACACATATCAAGTGTCAAGACACAACAAGTGTTAACATTAAGCTGCCAACATAAGCCCAACTCAGCCAGCACTCACCACCAAACAACCAGCATATCAAAATAGCCAGCAATCATATCCAGCCAGCCCCCACTTGTCCAGCCAGCAATAATTCCAGCTAGCTCACACAAATCCAGCCAAACCATCAATATCTCTAGCCCAATATCAAGCCAGCCCATATACAGATCGAAGCCCGCATCTAAATAAAAGCCCACTTGAAATTGCTATCGGCACCCAAAGAAATAATAAAAGAAAAACGAAATAAAACAAATTCGTCGAAAACAAAAATTTGGAAACTTTTCAAATGCCTTTTTTTCATCATCGGAGAAATTATAAAACAACTATTTATATAAAATCAAATCTTTGGTTCGTCACAATTCATCCCTCCTTAAAAGAGTTTTTTTGTCCTCGAAAACACAACCTGCTTATGTATTTTAACAAACCAAAATAAACTATTTCTTGCGATAATGTTCTAAATTAAAGACTCGGGGAATGATCATTCGTTTTTCGGGTATGTCAGGAGGAGGAGCTGGAGTCTGGATAGGAGCGGAAGGAGCTAAAGGTACAGGTGCCGGTGCAGGTGTCGATGCTAGAGACTCGGCATATATTGATGTAGTTGAGGTAGAAGTGGAGGTCCTTGCGTACTGGAGGCTTTGTTCAAGAGTTTTGGACAATTCTTCTTGGTATGCCCTGGTTGACGGCAATAGTAGCAAGCGCCAATCAAGCATCTCCGCGATGAAAACGACCACACTTCGTACACTTTGTCGCAGTTACTTGAGTTGTATTACTGGTTGACGGAGCAGTTTGTAATACCTTTGTATCTCGGCTGCCTTGTACTTCATTTTGGGTTAGCGTTTCAGGTACTTTTCGTTTCCCACTATCGCGAGACTTCTGCGATTTACTTTGGTCAAATTCCACCAGTCTCGCTCGCTCGACTAACTTGCCATATTCGAGAATATCCAGGGGCATGAGCAAATTATGGATATCGTCATGCAGTCCTTGTTGAAATTGTCAACAACGATCTTTTTCCGTTGTTACAAGAGAATCAGCATAATATGCAAGTTTAGAAAATTCTGCCTCGTACTGCAGTACCGATTTTTTCCTCTGAACTAGTCGCAGAAATTGATCGTGCAGGACTCGTTTCTCAGACCGTGGCACAAAACAGTTGGTGAATTCGTGCAGAAAATTTGTCCATGTTATGTGTTCACGTCTGGCGAATTTTGTAGCCACGAGATTGTTCCACCAACGCTTGGCTGCTCCTTCTAATAAAAATGATGCTAGCTCGACTTTTCGATCCTTCGGGCAGCGCATGACTTGGAATATAGTTTCGATACGAAGTATCCAATCTTCAGTTTCTAATGGGCACAATCCTCCGACGAACGTTGGTGGTTTTAAATCCAGAAATTGTTTGAGGTCATAATCCAGTTGTCGATGATAGAGTGTAGGGGCAACCACGTCGAAGGGAGGATTAAGAGGAGGTTTCATTTGTTGTTGGCGAGGCTGTTGAGGGTTAAGGTCGACTTGTGGTAATGAGGGTACAAATGTAGCTAACGTTAGGAATACCAGCTTAAGGGCTTCAGCTATATCTAATACATATTCAGAAGGGTTCCTTGGTTGATGTCCATTGTCACTTCCCTCCGATCTCGTTCCTTGTTGAACTTCCCATTCCTCGCGATCCTCCTGGCGGTGTCGACTGGAATAAACTCGAATAGGTTCCTATAAAGGAAGAGAATGTAATTTCTTTTAGGTTATATCTTATGATCGTGTACTCCCTATGCCACAATATTTTGAAAACAAACCTCTCTCTGATATCAATTGTGGAAACCCTAACACAGGTTTCCCCCAAATGATATGAGGAATAATTAGAAGTTTTCAAAAATTGAGTCACAGTAGTACACACTCAGAAATGAACCATTTTATTACTTTCATTTATTTATTTACACCACACACAATTACAAATCTAGGAATAGTAATATGTACAACCCCGTATCCGGTCGAGCGGGATCCTCCCCAAGTGACGGACTTGGGACGAGCTACAAGCGATGATGTTGTACAACCTCGTTCAAAGGCGCGCGGGTGCTCGTGCGGGCGTACGGAGGTTTTATGGACATAGGCTTCTTAATATATATATATATATATATATATATATATATATATATATATATATATATATATATATTATATAATACATATATTATATAATATATGTATTATATAATATATATATATATATATTATTTTATATATGTAACTTGGTGAAGAAGTTAAGAGAAGGAAAAAGGGAGTTGGGTAAGGCAGAGAGAAAAACAAAAATAAGAAAAAAGAAGAAAGGGGGAAAGCTATCAGGTACAGGAGGGGAAAAAGTGGGGAAAAGACAAAGAAGAGGAGGGGGAGGGGGAGATGGCTCGGGTACAGAGAAAAAGGCAACAGGAGAAGGAAATAAAAGAAGAGGAAAAAGGAGCAGGGGCAAGGCCGGGCAAGGAGATCGGGTTGCTGGAGGAAAAAGGAAAAAGGGGCATGGCAGGCTCTCTCCCTCTCCCCCGATCTCTCTCTCTCTCTTTCTCTCTCTCTCTTGCCTCTTCTCTCTTTTACATGCCCATTGGGAGATCAGGGATGAGTTTGATTCATGGATTTTGTATGCCGGCCCCTTCGATGAATGGCACGCCCTTTCATGTCCAACCAGAGGGATGCTTCTTCTTCTTCTCTTTCAAGGAGGCAAGAGATTTTCCACCCCGATGCTTCTGCACATGATCGAACAACTTTCACCCGTGATTGTGATTTCACTAAAGTGGATTCCATGAAAGGCGCTCTTCACTTCCACCGGATTTGTACCAGTTTAGTTCAGCAACTTCGCCAAAACTCAGGCGGGCTGCCTGTTGAAGAAGGCCCAAGTCAGGGGCTTTCAGGTGGAGAAGCGCCAGGCTTTCCTCGTGATGTCTTGGCGGCAAGGAGAGATTGATTTAGTCTCGGCATGGAGATGATTATTTCTCACAGGGTCCGCCATCAAGTGGGATGGTCGGCCACTAGATGTGGAACGGGAAAAACTATCACTGGAGCATAAGAGCCTTGAGGCTCAAGTTCGGCCGACCAAGAGGAGGGGAGATCTTAAGTGGCCTTCTTGGAGCTTGAACTGTTGCGTCACCAATGCACGGACAACAACAACACTCCCCAGACGTCGAGCCTCTTGCGAGATGTTAGTTGCGGCTTCGCCAACATACACGCCAAGGGTAACAAAATTTCTACTTGGGCAGGTGAAGCCCTTATTTTTCATATTCACATGGAAGCCCCTCTCCACCAATGGGTGGGGGGAATGGAGCTCTCCGACGGGTTGACGTGTATGTCCATGCACTTAATTACATTTAGCACCCGGAAGCGTGAGTACGGGTTTAGGCATGCTGTGTGAAGCCCATCCGGACGTGTGAGCCGGATTGGTGATGTTCTGGGGTTCCCGGAGAAGACTCCGAGGAAGTTGTATATTATCTATTTGCAGGGAATGCGCGTCACAGCCCCCCAAAAAGGGATGAGTGCGATGTTTTTGCATCGCTTCTAGTCGACCTATGTTGGGCTTGTTGCCGCCATTCTTGACGTTGACATATAGGTGTTGTAGTACCAAGCGGGGAGTAACGGGCTTAAGCCCAAGCTTGTGCCGGCCCTCGAAGGCCTATTTTTTCTTATATTACCGGCCTGCGTGCCAAAGTATGGAATTCATATTCCTGTAATTATTCATAATATTTGTGATGCTCTGTGTATGTATAGTTTACTTCTTCTGTCTTGGGCTAGTGGTGTGCTCGTAAACCGCTCGACCCATGGGAGCCCCGAGGTTTAGTTGTTGGGAAGCCCCTGATGGCCTGTTCACAGCCTTTTAGGGCAGCGGAGTCGCGCTGTTTGCAGCCCAGTTGGGGCTGCGTAAAGAAGAATTGCTCTGCGAGATTGTGCCATTAGTAGGGCGGGTGAGGAGCATTTTGTGTAGACCCAAGGAGACGCATCTGGATAGGAGAGAGTTGGTCTTGAGATCCTCCTTAGATGATCCGGTCGGCCAAGAGCGCCCTCCGAAGGTATCTTAGCTCGATCTTTGGCTTGGGAGGGGAAGAGTTTGTTAGTCTTCCGGGTATGCGGTGGGACCTCCACGCTGAGACCTTGGGTCTGTCCCTCATGTTCCTATTCTAGTGTCAAGATCGTTCGCTTGAGGGTAGTAGGTGCGCGGTCACCCCTCTTTTGGGACCCCGAACTCCACAGAGGTCATTTTTTGCTTCAACATTTTAGGTGCGGTGAGCGTAAATTTGTACCAGTTTAGTTCAGCAACTTCGCCAAAACTCAGGCGGGCTGCCTGTTGAAGAAGGCCCAAGTCAGGGGATTTCAGGTGGAGAAGCGTCAGGCTTTCCTCGTGATGTCTTGGCGGCAAGGAGAGATTGCTTTAGTCTCGGCATGGAGATGATTATTTCTCACAGGGTCCTCCATCAAGTGGGATGGTCGGCCACTAGATGTGGAACGGGTAAAGCTATCACTGGAGCATAAGAGACTTGGGGCTTAAGTTCGGCCGACCAAGAGGAGGGGAGATCTTGAGTGGCCTTCTTGGAGTTTGAACCGTTGCGTCACCAATGCACGGACAGCAACAACACTCCCCAGATGCCGACCCTCTTGAGAGATGTTTAGTTGCGGCTTCGCCAACATACGCGCCAAGGGTAACAAAATTTCTACTTGGGAGGGTGAAGCCTTTATTTTCCATATTCGCATGGAAGCCCCTCTCTACCAACGGGTGGGGGGAAGAGAGCTCTCTGACGGGTTGACGTGTACGTCCCTGCACTTAATTACATTTAGCACCCGGAAGCGTGAGTACGGGTTTAGGCATGCTGTGTGAAGCCCATCCGGACGTGTGAGCCAGATTGGTGATGTTCTGGGGTTCCCGGAGAAGACTCCGAGGAAGTTGTATATTATCTATTTGCAGGGAATGCGCGCCGCAACCCCCCAAAAAGGGGTGGGTGCGATGTTTTTGCGTCGCTTCTAGTCGACCTATGTTGGGCTTGTTGCCGCCATTCTAGACGTTGACATACATGTGTTGTAGTACCAAGCAGGGAGTAACGGGCTTAAGCCCAAACTTGTGCCAGCCCTCGAAGGCCTATTTTTGCTTATATTACCGGCCTGTGTGCCGACGTATGGAATTCATATTCCTATAATTATTCTTAATATCTGTGATGCTCTGTGTATGTATAGTTTACTTCTTTTGTCTTGGGCTAGTGGTGTGCTCGTGAATCGCTCGACCCATGGGAGTCCCGAGGTTTAGTTGTCGGGAAGCCCCTGATGGCCTGTTCACAGCCTTTTAGGGCAGCGGAGTCGCGCTGTTTGCAGCCCAATTGGGGCTACGTAAAGAAGAATTGCTCGGCGAGATTGCGCCATTAGTAGGGCGGGTGAGGAGCATTTTGTGTAAACCCAAGGAGACACACCTGGATAGGAAAGAGTTAGTCTTGAGATCCTCCTTAGATGATCCGGTCGGTTAAGAGCGCCCTCCGAAGGTGTCTTAGCTCAGTCTTTGGCTTGGGAGGGGAAGAGTTTGTTAGTCTTCCGGGTATGCGGTGGGACCTCAACGCTGAGATCTTGGGGCCGTCCCTCATGTTCCTAGTCTAATGTCAAGATCGTTCGCTTGAGGGTAGTAGGTGTGCGGTCACACCTCTTTTTGGACCCCGAACTCCACAGAGGTCATTTTTGGCTTCAACATTTATGACGCGGTGAGCGTGGAGAGTGACCAGCACAGAAGAACTCATGCGAACGTCATGACTATAGACGAGGAACCAAGTGACGACCAGGGTCATGCGCTGGTTCTTTGTATGTAAGATTCCTATACTTGGAGTCGTCCCCTCCTTGAGTTTAGGATTTTTGGGCAGCCCGTATTAAGTCTATATTGAAGTTTAAGTGGTGATATAGCTATGTGTTTTATTTATTCAAATGTCAATTCTATTTTGTCATGAACGCTTAGGCTTTTGAGTTTGTGTTTGATAAATGTTGCCCAAATCACAAATCTATTTGGAGAGTAATTCTATGTGTTCGTTTAATATCCCGTCCTAAAATTGTTGTTAGAATCTCATGGTATTTGAAGTAGGATCTGCACCTGTTTGAAGAAATGTGATGTTCATCTAATCATGTAAAAATTGTTCTTCATGAATAAAATATATTTATAAAAAAGAAAAAGTTAGTTTTCTTTCTTCTTGGAAGCGAGTTCGACAACTTTTAGTGCAAAGTGGTCGCGTCGTAGGGGCAAAGGCTGCTTGTATGGATGGCCCCCGCTGAGGTTGGAGGTTGGTTGAGCATAGGAGACCCCGAGAAGACCCGTTGACCAGGCTTTCATCAAGCTGGCAGGGCTGTAGGCTCACTCGGTGGTTGGAGGTAGTTTGGAGAGGAGACCCCGAGAAGACCCACTGTCCAGGCTCCCATCAAGCTGGCAGGGTTGTAGGCTCACTCGGTGGTTGGAGTTGGTTTGAAGAGGAGACCCCGAGAAGACCCGCTGTCCAGGCTCTCATCAAGCTGGCAGGGTTGTAGGCTCACTCGGTAGTTGGAGGTTGTTTGGAGTGGAGACCCCGAGAAGACCCGCTGACCAGGATTCCATCAAGCTGGCAGGGATGTAGGCTCACTCAGTGGTTGGAAGTGGTTTGGAGAGGAGACCCTGAGAAGACCCGCTGTCTAGGCTCTCATCAAGCTGGCAGGGCTGTAGGCTCACTCGGTGGTTGGAGTTTGTTTGGAGAGGAGACCCCGAGAAGACCCACTGACCATGCTTCCATCAAGCTGGCAGGGTTGTAGGCTCACTCGGTGGTTGGAGGTGGTTTGGAGAGGAGACCCCGAGAAGACCCGCTGTCTAGGCTCTCATCAAGCTGGCAGGGCTGTAGGCTCACTCGGTGGTTGGAGTTTGTTTGGAGGGGAGACCCCGAGAAGACCCGCTATCCAGGCTCACATCTAGCTGGCAGGTCTGTAGGCTCACTCGGTGGTTGGAGGTTGTTTGGAATAGAGACCCCGAGAAGACCCACTGTACAGGCTCTCATCAAGCTGGTAGGGCTGTAGGCTCACTCGGTGGTTGGAGTTTGTTTGGAGGGGAGACCCCGAGAAGACCCACTATCCAGGCTCCCATCTGGATGGCAGGTCTGTAGGCTCACTCGGTAGTTGGAGGTTGTTTGGAGTAGAGACCCCGAGAGGACCCGCTGTCCAGGCTCCCGTCTAGCTGGCAGGGCTGTAGGCTCACTCGGTGGTTGGAGTTGGTCTAGAGAGGAGACCCCGAGAAGACCCGCTATCCAGACTCCCATCTAGCTGGCAGGTCTGTAGGCTCACTCGGTGGTTGGAGGTTGATTGGAGTGGAGACCCCGAGAAGACCCGCTGACCAGGCTTCCATCAAGCTGGCAGGGCTGTAGGCTCACTCGGTGGTTGGAGGTGGTTTGGAGAGGAGACTCCAAGAAGACCCGCTGTCTAGGCTCTCAATAAGCTGGCAGGGCTATAAGCTCACTCGGTGGTTGGAGTTTGTTTAGAGAGGAGACCCCGAGAAGACCCTCTATCCAGGCTCCCATCTAGCTGACAGGTCTGAAGGCTCGCCTGTGGGGGAGAGGTCTGGTTCTTGTTCCTTGGTTCTGCACTACCCCGAGCGCGGCTCGGCCCCAGGTAGACCCACTGCGCAGCCTTCCATCTAGCTGGCAGGTCCAAAGGCTCGCATGTGGGGGAGAGGTCTGGTTCTTGTTCCTTGGTTCTGCACTACCCCGAGCGCGGCTTGGCCCCAGGTAGACCCGCTGCGCAGACTTCCATCTAGCTAGCATGTCCGAAGGCTCGTCTGTGGGGGAGAGGTCTGATTCTTGTTCCTTAGTTCTGCACTACCCCGAGCGCGGCTCGGCCCCAGGTATACCCGTTGCGCAGGCTTCCATCTAGCTGGCAGGTCTGAAGGCTCGCCTGTGGGGGAGAGGTCTGGTTCTTGTTCCTTGGTTCTGCACTACCCCGAGCGCGGCTCGGCCCCAGGTAGACCCGCTGCGCAGGCTTCCATCTAGCTGGCAGGTCCGAAGGCTCGCCTGTGGGGGAGAGGTCTGGTTCTTGTTCCTTGGTTCTGCACTACCCTGAGCGCGGCTCGGCCCCAGGTAGACCCGCTGCGCAGGATTCCATCTAACTGGCAGGTCCGAAGGCTCGCCTGTGGGGGAGAGGTCTTGTTCTTGTTCCTTGGTTCTGCACTACCCCGAGCGTGGCTCGGCCCCAGGTAGACCCGCTGCGCAGGCTTCCATCTAGCTGGCAGGTCTGAAGGCTCGCCTGTGGGGGAGAGGTCTAGTTCTTGTTCCTTAGTTCTGCACTATCCCGAGCGCGGCTCGGACCCAAGTAGACCCGCTGCGCAGACTCTCATTAGCTGACAGGTCTGAAGGCTCGCCTGTGGGGGTAAGGGACCCTGAGTGCTTCTCAGCCCCGGGTAGACTCGCCGCTCAGGCTCTCATTTGCTGGGCAAGGCGGTAGGCACACCTGGGGGGAAAGAATTAGCTCCGCGTGTACAAGAGAATGCGAAGATATACGACTTTGTTGTTTCACAATATCTTGAGAAATTGTATACTTATTGTAAGTAATGGTAGGAGGGCAGTTCGATAGCAGTGAGCAAAAAAATATCGAGTGGTTCAAAAAGATCAGAAAAGGGCATGGAGAGATTAGTGTTCTAAGTGCAATTTTCAGATTTTCTAAAAAAAAATTTTTGGGTCGTCTCCTACTTGCCAGATACTTGGGATTTGACATTTCTTTCCGAGCTTGTACCAACCTCGAAAAGAACAGTGATTGTGTACAACCCCGTATCCGGTCGAGAGGGATCCTCCCTAAGTGACGGAATTGGGGCGAGCTACAAACGATGATGTTGTACAGCCTCGTTCAAAGACGCGCGGGTGCTCGTGCGGGCGTGCGGAGGTTTTATGGACATAGGCTTTATATATATATATATTATAATACATATATTATATAATATATATATTATATAATATATATTATTTTATATATGTAACTTGGTGAAGAAGTTAAGAGGAGGAAAAAGGGGATCGGGTAAGGCAGAGAGAAAAACAAAAATAAGAAAAAAGAAGAAAGGGGGGAAGCTATCAGGTGCAGGAGGGGATAAAGTGGGGAAAAGACAAAGAAGAGGAGGGGAGGGGGAGATGGCTCGGGTACAGAGAAAAAGGCAACATGAGAAGGAAATAAAAGAAGAGGAAAAAGGAGGAGGGGCAAGGCCGGGCAAGGAGATCGGGTTGCTGGAGGAAAAAGGAAAAAGGGGCATGGCAGGCTCTCTCCCTCTGTAACGCCCCCGAATTTTCGATGATTTATTTTAAATCCTTTTTCGGCGTTACGTTGACGTTTTCCGTCTCGAGCCGTTGTTAGAGTACCTCGTTAGGTGTTCTTAGAGGTTTAGCCTGTTTGCGGGTTTCCCCAGCTAGCCGGTGTCTGTTTTGGAGACCCGGTTGAGCCTTTCAGGGAAGTCTCGTGTTTGGCTTCGGGCGAGGTTAGCTCGAGTTTTGTTCGTCGGAAGTCGTTTTTGACTTCACCGTTGTTCTCGTAGCCCGGGTATTTAGCTACGGTGCGATTTTGGTCGAAATCCGAGGACGTCGCGTTTTCGCGTCGTTTTGGCGGTAGTTATGTTTGCGAGTCGTCATTTTTCTATGTGACGGCACGTCTTTTGGCGCATGTGTCGCGTGGCGCGCGACTCGTGCGAGCCGGTGTGGTTTGTTTGGTGTGCGCGTTGTACGTGTGAGGTTAATTATATTAGCGCGTGATTTATGCATACCAGTAGTTATGTACGTGCGCGTGTGCGTGCGTGCGGAGTAGAAATTGTGTGCGTGGAGGTATGCGTGTTCGTCCGTAAATGCGTGTATTTGTATATATATATGTGGGAGAATATGTACAGGAATGTTTGTAATTAGTTGATTAGGAGTTATTTAGAGTTATAGTTTAGCATTGGGTTTTAATTACTTAGTATTGATTATTGTATATATGGTATTATTAGTTTTAATTTAGTCAAATTAAATTAGGTTTGTATTTAGGTTTTATATTAAACCCCTCCCCCTTCTCCCGTGAACCAGCAACCGCCCCCCCCCCCCCCCCTTTTGGTTTTTTTTATTTCTCCTGTGCGAACTCCCGACCCGAGCGGAACGGCGACCTAGCCGGCCCCTTCCGCCGCCCGCCGCCGGCAGCCCCGGCCTCCCCTTCCCGATCCGAGGCCGGATCCGGACTCCCCTAGGCGCGATCTCCCTCCCGAGGTAATTTATTTTGAGTTTCACCGTAGATTTTTTCGTGATTTGGAATGGATGTGGTTTGTTTTTTTTCGCTCCTTGTGTTGATAGAATGCAATCTTAGGTTGGTTGGAGTGATTGGAAGCCTTCCGGAATTTTTGGGCGTCCGCCATAGCGCCGTTGTGCTGGCAAAATTTTCGGTGATACGTGCGAGGCAAGTGTTTCTCCCTTTCGCCGTTTGGCCTCTCTTTTCCTCTATTGCATGTTAAATTCATAATCAAAAATTGTTAATTTAGTCGTAATAACGCCCCTCCTAACCCTAATTCCTATTGAATCGCGTTAGAAAATTAGGGTTATATCCCTCCCGCTAGTAGCCCCCGATTTAGGACGGCGTCGCGGTAGGTGTGTAGCGATGATGTGGGTTAGCGTCGGGTTGAGTTTATGTTAGGCCTAGGTGTAGGTCTAGGTTTTGGGATTTTTGCCTAGTTTGCCTATTTGAGGTGTTTAGGTGTAATTGTGCACGCTCGGCCTATGGTCGTGCGTCTTTTAAATCGTGCGACCCGATGTCGGTGCTCGTACGCTAGGCTTAGGATCGAGTGAGTGTACTCACTCGCAGCGGCGTTGCGTAATCGCAACGACAATCCCTTAACGTTGATTTCTCCCCGAGTGTCTTGCTCGTGTATCGAGAGTCCCTTGTCGGCTGTTACCTTTCGAAGGCCGAATCGTGGGTTGTGGTCAGTAGTGGTGGTGGATGGCTCTTTTAGGGGTTGTGTGGCGTGATGTAGCCTTGACCACACTCTTTACCTTGACCCGAGTAGTTTCTGGGCAAGTGAGTGATGGGTCTTTTGTGCCTTCACGTGTCAACCCTTGAGCAATTGGTTGACTTGGAATTAGTGGTTGGGCGTTTTGGAACGCTTTCAACCTGATGCCAAGTTTCTTGTTTTTGCTACTGCCGCCTCTCACAATTTAGGATGTTAGGCGTTTCTTCCGTAGGTGTTGCAGCATTTTTTTTGGCATCATGGCCATGTTGACTCTGCAGGTTTTTAGGCAGAGTAGTTGCTGTTTACCCGCACTTGGTGCAGGTTTGCTTTTCGCCCTTCCTGGGGCATTGTTGTTTTTGCTCTACTTTGTACTCTCTTTACTTTACTTTACCTGCTTTTACCTTACTTTCCTTTTAGCACTTGCATTCCTTGCTCTGAGGTGTTCTTTTTTTTTTTTCTTCTGAACGCCTCAGGTTCTGGGCAGTAGCCAGTAGGTGGCTGTTGCTGTGGTGCTGCTGGAGGTCCTTCTGTTGACTGTTGAGACTCTCTTGAGTCTTAGTGAGGTAGTTTTACTGTTTTCTTACAGACATACATACTTGCCAGTGGGTTCGTGTCAGCTGTTGGCGCCCCTGGTAGTTTTACCTTTTTGTACTAGATATGTTTTTCTTCTTACTGCTACCCTTTCTGGGAGATAGTTTATTTGCTCTGGGAAGTTTTATGCTAGGTTGCTAGTTACTTTAAAAGCTAAAAGTAAAACTATATTATGTATAAGCATATGATCAGCATGATTTCTAAAAAGAACTCACTCAACGTACTTTCTTAATTACGTATAACCAATGATTTTCCTATATATGTATAAATTAAAACTAGAGTTTTGGTTCAGCGTAAGGGTCCTTCGGGATCACTTATGCGCTCATTTAGGATGTGGTCATAAATGAAGTATCTTCCGCTACGTATAAAAAATCAGTTTTGAAACCGTGGACTCTTTGGTCCACTGAGCCGAGGGATACGGCCAATAAATAAATCAAGTTTTCCTAATCAATTAATTCATGATTTGAAAGGATTTGGAGTGTCGCCTGAACGTCGGCAGTTATCCCCTGCTCGACGTGGCATCACAGCGCGTAGATTTTCTCTTACTCTGATTTAATAAATAGTGAGAAAAATGCGGGTTGTGACAGTTGGTATCAGAGGGAGGTTGCTTGACAATTGGTCGGGCAACCTTCCTTTGTTTGTGTTAGATGTTTAGAGTCATATCATACACACACCGACATGTCATCGGCACGTTTTGGCTGAAGCACGAACACTGCACCACACGCATAAGCATAACATGAAGTATACGGGGCATATTATGTAGTATGGGATGCATAATATGTGTTCGTATATGGATCCACCATAGGGGCTACATGTGAGGGTTATGTAGTATGGGATGCATAACCTCACCACATGACTGCGACTAGCACGTTTTCTTTTTAGTCGCATGGGAATGTTATGTAGTATGGGATGCATAACATTTTCATGTGTACTCCGCCATGGCATGCACTAGGGCCTTTTTTTTTAGAATGCATAGCATAATCATGCATAGCATAACATCGCATAAGCACAACGCGCCAAGCTAAAGACGTGCAGGATGACATGTGTACACACATAATTTTTGAGTCAAAAATAATATAATTCATGCATTCCCGATCTAGGCACAAGAGTTAGTGTGATGGTGGTGAACCATCTTAGGCTAAGCATATCATTCCTTTTGTATTAAATAAAATAAAATCTCAGAGCAAATATAGCAGTAGAAGATCATATTTATGTATGTATCGTCTGTACCTTTTGTCTAATCCTAGGAGTTTAGCTAAGTTCTAATCGTTTGTTATGTTTTAATTTTTCCTTATAGTATGCCGCCGAAGCGTAGAGTGACGAGGTCGACTCCCCAGTCTGAGGGTGAGTCCTCCGGTGCTCAAAGTGATGCGTTGGTGGAAAGCTTGAGGCAGAGTAACGAGGCCTTATCAAGGCAGGTGGTGGAGTTGCAGGCCCAGATGCAGTCCTTTTTATCCGGAGCGGCGGGTCAGACTCCGGGAGTTCAGGACCCCGCCGTGGGTACAGCTGTTCCTGCCCCCCCTGCTCCTCTCGTGCCTCCAGTGGTGGTGCCCCCCGGGATGACTTTCATCTCCCAGTTCCAGAGGCTGAGCCCTCCCACGTACGATGGGAAGGCGGATTTCATGGTATTGGACGACTGGCTGATCACTATGGAGGAGATGCTTCACTACTCAGGTATCTCAGATGATCAGAAGGTGATGCTGGGCGTTTATCAGCTGAAGGGTTTGGCAAAGACCTGGTGGTTAAGAGAGAAGGAAGGCATGGTCGGAGAATGTTCCTGGAGTTCTTTCAAGGAGTTACTGATGAGGAAGTTTCTACCGTCAGTAGAGCGAGACAGGCTGATGAATGACTTTATTCATTTGAAGCAGAGGCAGCTATCCGTCAGCGACTACGAGATTGAGTTTAGCAAACTCAGTCGCTTTGGTCCTAGCTTGGTGAGCTCCGAGGAGGACAGGGTGAAGCGGTTTCTTGGTGGCCTCAGGAGCGATGTCCAGCAGCTTGCGGTTGCTCATGGCGCAGTTACTTATGCGGGAGCAGTTGAGGCCGCTTTGAAGGTAGAGGCTATCGAGAACGCGAAGCAGCGTGGACAGCAGGCGAGAAACGAGAAGAGGAGGTCAGTTGAGGAAAAGGGTCCCCAGGTTCTTGGTGCTGCTTCTGAGAAGAAGAGCAAGGTAGTGTGCAGTTTCTGTGGCCATCCGGGCCACCCAGCTGAGAGGTGCTTCAAGAGGGCAAGGGTCCAGAAGAAGGAGCATGTGCATGCTATCCAGGGTGCTCCTAGGAGGGATGTTCCTTGTCCTGTCTGCAAGCGACCCGGTCACGATGCTGCTCAGTGCTGGTCCAAGGATCGTGTTTGCTACCAGTGTGGCCAGAAGGGCCATATTAAGTCGAGGTGCCCTCAGGTTCAGTCCGCTCTTCATGCCGTTCCGCTCCAGGCTTTACCTCCGCCTCAGCCGGTGGACAAGGGTAAAGGGAAGCTGAATGTAGTATCTTCAGCGGAGGCTGAGACTTCGACGCAGGTTATTTCAGGTAACCCCCCCCTCGCTTGACTTTCTCTTTTGTAGCAGTTTTAGTGTTGCTATGGTTTTGTTTATTGCTTGTGCGTTTATGGTTTTGTTTGTGTATAGGGAAATTTAAGGTAAGGAACCGCTGGGCCCGCGTTCTGTTTGACTCAGGTGCTACCCACTCCTTTGTGGCTAGGGCCTTTGTCGAGCGGTGCCAGTGGGTTGTTGATCGTGTTGGTGGTGCCTTTAGCGTCAAGTTCCCCTCGGGTGAATCCGTGATATCAGATCAGGGCATTCTGGACTGCCCTATTTTGTTGGGGGATTATCTGGCCATGGCTGATCTGAAGGTGTTGGACTTAGAGGATTTCGATGTCATCCTGGGTATGGACTGGTTGTCCCGATATGATGCAGTGATTCAGTGCAGGGGAAAGCGCTTGGATTTCAGGAAGGACAGCGGTCAGCCCGGGAGTGTTTTCGGTGATTCGCGTCGGGACTCTCCGGCGATTTCTGCGGTATGTGCTCAGAGGGTTTTTCCTGCTGGTTGTTTTGCTTGTCTAGTCTCAGTGTTGGGGACTGTTAGCAGTGTGCCGCTTTTGGATGAGATTCCGGTTGCGCGAGAGTTTCCTGACGTGTTTCCTAGCGATCTTCCCGGTCTTCCTCCAGACAGGGATGTGGAGTTCGTGATTGATTTGGAGCCTGGTACGCGTCCGATTGCCAAGGCGCCGTATCGGATGGCCCCGCGAGAGCTGGAGGAGCTTCGTACTCAGCTTGATGAGTTATTGGAGAAGGGCTTCATAAGGCAAAGCTCGTCGCCCTGGGGTGCTCCGGTTCTCTTTGTGAAGAAGAAGGATGGTTCGATGCGCCTTTGTATCGACTATAGAGAGTTGAACAAAGTCACCATCAAGAACAGGTATCCACTGCCCAGAATCGACGACTTATTTGATCAGTTGCGTGGCAGTTCAGTATTTTCGAAGATAGACCTCCGTTCGGGTTACCATCAGCTTAGGATCCGAGAGTCGGATGTTCCACGGACGGCTTTCCGATCGAGGCATGGTCATTTCGAGTTCCTGGTCATGTCTTTTGGGCTGACCAATGCGCCTTCAGCATTTATGGACATGATGAACCGGGTGTTCAAGGACTTTCTGGACAAGTTTGTCGTTGTGTTCATTGACGACGTTCTGATTTATTCTCGGAACGCGGCGGAGCATGATCAGCATTTGCGGTTGGTGTTATCTGCCTTGAGGGATCATCAGTTGTATGCCAAGCTGAGCAAGTGCGAGTTCTGGTTGCCTCAGGTTTCCTTCCTGGGTCATGTGGTGAACAAAGAGGGTATTTCAGTGGACCCGGAAAAGATCTCAGCAGTGATGGATTGGAGTAGGCCGAGCACACCCAAGGAGATCAGGAGCTTCTTGGGGTTGGCCGGCTATTATAGGAGGTTCGTCGAGGGCTTTTCTACCTTGGCAGCGCCCTTGACAAAGCTGACGCAGAAGCATGCGGCGTTCGTTTGGAGTGATAAGTGCGAGGAGGCCTTTCTGGAGCTGAAGAGCCGGTTATGTTCTGCCCCTGTGTTGACCTTACCGGCGGAGGGACAGGACTATGACGTTTATGTGGATGCCTCGCACGTTGGACTCGGTGGCGTGTTGATGCAGGAAGGGAAGGTGATCGCTTATGGGTCTCGTCAGTTGAAGGTTCATGAGCGGAACTATCCCACGCACGACCTCGAGTTTGCTGCGGTGATTTTTGCCTTGAAGCTGTGGAGACACTTACTTTATGGGGCCCAGTGCAGGATCTTTACCGATCATAAGAGCCTGAAGTACGTGTTCACTCAGAAGGAGCTGAATTTGCGCCAGCGGCGGTGGCTTGAGTATGTTGCTGATTATGATGTTGAGATTCAGTACCATCCGGGCAAGGCCAATGTGGTGGCCGACGCCTTGAGCCGGAAGACGGGGAAAGTCTTCAATCTCACCGCGGATCGCTTAGTGGAGGAGTTTCTATTGATGGATATCACCGCAGGACGCTGTGAGTTGCAGAGCAGTTTGGTAGTGGCAGAGCCGTCATGGATTTCTCTCACCAGATTGCATCAGAAAGAGGATCCGGATTTGTTGCACTTGTACCTCAGAGCTGAGAGGGGAGAGTTGCCAGATTTCTCCATCGACGAGGCGGGTACTTTGAAGTACCGCGGCAGGTTTTGCATCCCCGCAGTTGGAGACATCAGAGTATTGGTTTGCAAAGAGGCTCACGGATCCAGTGTTTCCTACCACCCGGGATCTACGAAAATGTACCATGATCTGAAGCAGATCGCCTGGTGGTATGGGATGAAGGGTGATATAGCTCGTTTTGTCTCGGAGTGTTACACTTGCAGGCGGGTGAAGGCCGACCATGGGAGGCCTGGTGGCAAGTTGGCACCTTTGGAGATCCCGACTTGGAAGTGGGAAAGCATCTCGATGGATTTCATTACAGGCTTACCGAGATCTCCGAGAGGGTTTGATTCTGTTTGGGTGATCGTGGACCGATTGACGAAGTGTGCGCACTTCGTACCTTATAAGATCGATTACTCGATGAAGAAGATTGCTGAGTTGTACTTGGATGAGGTCATCAGATTGCACGGCGTTCCAGTTAGCATCGTTTCAGATCGAGACTCTCGGTTTACATCTCGTTTCTGGAGGAGTTTGCAGGAGGGTTTGGGCACTGATTTGAGGTATTCCACAGCTTACCATCCGCAGACCAACGGGCAGACCGAGCGTGTGAATCAGATTGTGGAGGATATGATCCGGTGCTATATTCTCGATCATGGAGGTGCTTGGGATGAGCGTTTGCGGCTCATGGAATTTGCTTACAACAACAGCTACCAAGAGAGTCTACAGATGGCTCCCTTCGAGGCGTTGTATGGGAGGCGCTGCAGAACCCCTCTGTTTTGGGCCGAGGCCGGTGAGAGGCCTGTTTTGGGTCCTGATGCACTCGAAGAGATGGAGGTTTCCGTGAAACTTATTCGGGAGAAGCTTCGAGTTGCTCAGGAGAGGTATGAGAAGAACGCCAATCGGCGTAGGTCCGATTTAGAATTTTCAGTGGATGATTTGGTCTTCTTGAAGGTGTCTCCGATGGTAGGAGTAAAGAGGTTTGGCAAGAATCGGAAGTTGGATCCGAGATTTGTGGGCCCGTTCAGGATTTTGGAGCGTATTGGTGTGGCTGCTTATAGGCTGGATCTGCCCGCTAGCTTCCCGGGGGTTCATAATGTCTTTCATGTGAGCCAGTTGCGGAAGTGCGTGCGGAGCAGTGGGCAAGTCTTGGACGCTGTGCCCCAGTTGGAGCCCAATCTCTCGTATGTCGAGGTGCCGGTCCGCATTTTGGAAGCTCAAGCTCGAGTGTTGCGGACGAAGTCTATTCCTATGGTAAAGGTTCTTTGGAAGAATCAGGATTTGGAGAGCGCGACTTGGGAGCTAGAGTCGGCTATGAGGGAGGCTCACCCTCATTTGTTCCCCTGAGTTTTCGGGTACGTTTCCTCTCTAGTAGTTGGTTTCTTTCCTTCTGTTGTAGGAGTAGTTTTCGCAAAGTTTCGGGTCGAAACTTTTTGTTAGGGGGAGTGACTGTAACGCCCCCGAATTTTCGATGATTTATTTTAAATCCTTTTTCGGCGTTACGTTGACGTTTTCCGTCTCGAGCCGTTGTTAGAGTACCTCGTTAGGTGTTCTTAGAGGTTTAGCCTGTTTGCGGGTTTCCCCAGCTAGCCGGTGTCTGTTTTGGAGACCCGGTTGAGCCTTTCAGGGAAGTCTCGTGTTTGGCTTCGGGCGAGGTTAGCTCGAGTTTTGTTCGTCGGAAGTCGTTTTTGACTTCACCGTTGTTCTCGTAGCCCGGGTATTTAGCTACGGTGCGATTTTGGTCGAAATCCGAGGACGTCGCGTTTTCGCGTCGTTTTGGCGGTAGTTATGTTTGCGAGTCGTCATTTTTCTATGTGACGGCACGTCTTTTGGCGCATGTGTCGCGTGGCGCGCGACTCGTGCGAGCCGGTGTGGTTTGTTTGGTGTGCGCGTTGTACGTGTGAGGTTAATTATATTAGCGCGTGATTTATGCATACCAGTAGTTATGTACGTGCGCGTGTGCGTGCGTGCGGAGTAGAAATTGTGTGCGTGGAGGTATGCGTGTTCGTCCGTAAATGCGTGTATTTGTATATATATATGTGGGAGAATATGTACAGGAATGTTTGTAATTAGTTGATTAGGAGTTATTTAGAGTTATAGTTTAGCATTGGGTTTTAATTACTTAGTATTGATTATTGTATATATGGTATTATTAGTTTTAATTTAGTCAAATTAAATTAGGTTTGTATTTAGGTTTTATATTAAACCCCTCCCCCTTCTCCCGTGAACCAGCAACCGCCCCCCCCCTTTTGGTTTTTTTTATTTCTCCTGTGCGAACTCCCGACCCGAGCGGAACGGCGACCTAGCCGGCCCCTTCCGCCGCCCGCCGCCGGCAGCCCCGGCCTCCCCTTCCCGATCCGAGGCCGGATCCGGACTCCCCTAGGCGCGATCTCCCTCCCGAGGTAATTTATTTTGAGTTTCACCGTAGATTTTTTCGTGATTTGGAATGGATGTGGTTTGTTTTTTTTCGCTCCTTGTGTTGATAGAATGCAATCTTAGGTTGGTTGGAGTGATTGGAAGCCTTCCGGAATTTTTGGGCGTCCGCCATAGCGCCGTTGTGCTGGCAAAATTTTCGGTGATACGTGCGAGGCAAGTGTTTCTCCCTTTCGCCGTTTGGCCTCTCTTTTCCTCTATTGCATGTTAAATTCATAATCAAAAATTGTTAATTTAGTCGTAATAACGCCCCTCCTAACCCTAATTCCTATTGAATCGCGTTAGAAAATTAGGGTTATATCCCTCCCGCTAGTAGCCCCCGATTTAGGACGGCGTCGCGGTAGGTGTGTAGCGATGATGTGGGTTAGCGTCGGGTTGAGTTTATGTTAGGCCTAAGTGTAGGTCTAGGTTTTGGGATTTTTGCCTAGTTTGCCTATTTGAGGTGTTTAGGTGTAATTGTGCACGCTCGGCCTATGGTCGTGCGTCTTTTAAATCGTGCGACCCGATGTCGGTGCTCGTACGCTAGGCTTAGGATCGAGTGAGTGTACTCACTCGCAGCGGCGTTGCGTAATCGCAACGACAATCCCTTAACGTTGATTTCTCCCCGAGTGTCTTGCTCGTGTATCGAGAGTCCCTTGTCGGCTGTTACCTTTCGAAGGCCGAATCGTGGGTTGTGGTCAGTAGTGGTGGTGGATGGCTCTTTTAGGGGTTGTGTGGCGTGATGTAGCCTTGACCACACTCTTTACCTTGACCCGAGTAGTTTCTGGGCAAGTGAGTGATGGGTCTTTTGTGCCTTCACGTGTCAACCCTTGAGCAATTGGTTGACTTGGAATTAGTGGTTGGGCGTTTTGGAACGCTTTCAACCTGATGCCAAGTTTCTTGTTTTTGCTACTGCCGCCTCTCACAATTTAGGATGTTAGGCGTTTCTTCCGTAGGTGTTGCAGCATTTTTTTTGGCATCATGGCCATGTTGACTCTGCAGGTTTTTAGGCAGAGTAGTTGCTGTTTACCCGCACTTGGTGCAGGTTTGCTTTTCGCCCTTCCTGGGGCATTGTTGTTTTTGCTCTACTTTGTACTCTCTTTACCTTACTTTACTTGCTTTTACCTTACTTTCCTTTTTAGCACTTGCATTCCTTGCTCTGAGGTGTTCTTTTTTTTCTTCTGAACGCCTCAGGTTCTGGGCAGTAGCCAGTAGGTGGCTGTTGCTGTGGTGCTGTTGGAGGTCCTTCTGTTGACTGTTGAGACTCTCTTGAGTCTTAGTGAGGTAGTTTTACTGTTTTCTTACAGACATACATACTTGCCAGTGGGTTCGTGTCAGCTGTTGGCGCCCCTGGTAGTTTTACCTTTTTGTACTAGATATGTTTTCTTCTTACTGCTACCCTTTCTGGGAGATAGTTTATTTGCTCTGGGAAGTTTTATGCTAGGTTGCTAGTTACTTTAAAAGCTAAAAGTAAAACTATATTATGTATAAGCATATGATCAGCATGATTTCTAAAAAGAACTCACTCAACGTACTTTCTTAATTACGTATAACCAATGATTTTCCTATATATGTATAAATTAAAACTAGAGTTTTGGTTCAGCGTAAGGGTCCTTCGGGATCACTTATGCGCTCATTTAGGATGTGGTCATAAATGAAGTATCTTCCGCTACGTATAAAAAATCAGTTTTGAAACCGTGGACTCTTTGGTCCACTGAGCCGAGGGATACGGCCAATAAATAAATCAAGTTTTCCTAATCAATTAATTCATGATTTGAAAGGATTTGGAGTGTCGCCTGAACGTCGGCAGTTATCCCCTGCTCGACGTGGCATCACAGCGCGTAGATTTTCTCTTACTCTGATTTAATAAATAGTGAGAAAAATGCGGGTTGTGACACCCTCTCCCCCGATCTCTCTCTTTCTCTCTCTCTCTCTCTCACTTGCCTCTTCTCTCTTTTACATGCCCATTGAGAGATCAGGGATGAGTTTGATTCATGGCTTTTGTATGCCGGCCCCTTCGATGAATGGTACGCCCTTTCATGTCCAACCAGAGGGCTGGTTCTTCCTCTTCTCTTTCAAGGAGGCAAGAGATTTTCCACCTCGATCCTTCTGCACATGATCGAACAACTTTCACCCGTGATTGTGATTTCACTAAAGTGGCTTCCATGAAAGGCGCTCTTCACTTCCACCGGATTTAAACCAGTTTAGTTCAGCAACTTCGCCAAAACTCAAGCGGGCTGCCTGTTGAAGAAGGCCCAAGTCAGGGGCTTTCAAGTGGAGAAGCGCCAGGCTTTCCTCGTGATGTCTTGGTGGCAAAGAGAGATTGCTTTAGTCTCTACATGGAGATGATTATTTCTCAAAGGGTCCGCCATCAAGTGGGATGGTCAGCCACTAGATGTGGAACGGGTAAAGCTATCGCTGTAGCATAAGAGCCTTGGGGCTCAAGTTCGGCCGACCAAGAGGAGGGGAGATCTTGAGTGGCCTTCTTGGAGCTTGAACCGTTGCGTCACCAATGCACGGACAACAACAACACTCCCCAGATGTCGATCCTCTTGCAAGATGTTTAGTTGCAGTTTCGCCAACATACGCGCAAAGGGTAACAAAATTTCTACTTGGGCAGGTGAAGCCCTTATTTTCCATATTCACATGGAAGCCCCTCTCCACCAACGGGTGGGGGGAAGGGAGCTCTCTGAAGGGTTGACGTGTACGTCCATGCACTTAATTACATTTAGCACCCAGAAGCGTAAGTACGAGTTTAAGCATGCTGTGTGAAGCCCATCTTGACGTGTGAGCCGGATTGGTGATGTTCTAAGGTTTCCGGAGAAGACTCCGAGGAAGTTGTATATTATCTATTTGCAGGGAATGCACGTCGCAGCCCCCAAAAAAGGGGTGGGTGCGATGTTTTTGCGTCGCTTCTAGTCGACCTATGTTGGGCTTGTTGCCGTCATTCTAGACGTTGACATACATGTGTTGTAGTAACAAACAGGGAGTAACGGGCTTAAGCCCAAACTTGTGCCAGCCCTCGAAGGCCTATTTTTGCTTATATTACTAGTCTGCGTGCCGTAGTATTGAATTCATATTCCTATAATTATTCATAATATCTGTGATGCTCTGTGTATGTATAGTTTACTTCTTCTGTCTTGGGATAGTGGTGTGCTCGTGAACCGCTCGACCCATGAGAGCCCCGAGGTTTAGTTGTCGGGAAGCCCCTGATGGCCTGTTCACAGTCTTTTAGGGCAGCGGAGTCGCGCTGTTTGCAACCCAGTTGGGGCTGCGTAAAGAAGAATTGCTCGGCGAGATTGCGCCATTAGTAGGGCGGGTGAGGAGCATTTTGTGTAGACCCAATGAGACACATCTGGATAGGAGAGAGTTGGTCTTGAGATCCTCCTTAGATGATCCGGTTGGCCAAGAGCGCCCTCTGAAGGTGTCTTAGCTCAGTCTTTGGCTTGGAGGGGAAGAGTTTGTTAGTCTTCCGGGTATGCGGTTGGACCTCCACGCTGAGACCTTGGGTCTGTCCCTCATGTTCCTAGTCTAGTGTCAAGATCGTTCGCTTGAGGGTAGTAGGTGCACGGTCACTCCTCTTTTGGGATCCCGAACTCCAGAGAGGTCATTTTTGGCTTCAACAGTAATAAATACAATAATCACACTCGCAGTTTGGATTCGTTATTCGATGCTGCTCTTGGCATTCCCGATACCGATAAAGATATTCAATCATACCTTCGTCATCTCTTCCGGCGGAATCCTTTGTGGTGCGCTTGTTCCTGTTGCCTAAAACATGTAATTCAACTGGATTAGTTATACAAATATGAATATGTGAGACAATTATTTCGTGAAACAGTTATACATGCAGCAAAAAAGGGTATATCAATATACTTACAATACAATAAACAATTTAGATATATATATATCTGTGTTTCCTTCCTGAAATCTCACCCTTTTAATTACATATAATAGGAAATACTTAGGTATGCAACTTGAATTGGCCACACCCCCGAAGGGTGAAATTGTAGGCTCACCCCTACTGATGAATCCCTCAGTAGATGCCTCTACCTCATAGGATTCGAAACCTAAGTATTTCCTTATGCCGGATTTTATGTTTTATTATCTTTCTTAAACGTTAAAATAACATATAAGAGTTTTTAATAAAATAATTTCCCCTCAGAAAATGTTTGTATTGCTATAATTTTTCCCTCGCCCACATTGATTTGATTAGCGATATTTCATTGAGTTTTAAACTCATATGCACAGGCAGTGCCCTTGGAAATAAAATATTATGAAAATACTTGAATAAACATTATTCAAGAAATAAAATACTCACCAACGCTTTGCCTTTATCATTATCATTCGCTGTATGATTACCATGATTATCGCGGGACGCCATCCTCGTTTGTCTTAGTCTTGAAAACCACTGAAATAAGATGCATATAGTTCGGGTTGCGTCTCGTTTTACTCATAGTATAATACGTTAGGAGAATATTCACAAATCTTGAAAACCGAAATCGATAAACCGAAAACCGAAAAAGTAAGAGGAAAAAGACGTTTAAAATCATCAAAATCAGCCCTCAACTAGTGTTGAACAGCCATGAAATAGCTCGAATGGGCCAAACCAGCCCCCAAATGGACTTCCCGTCCTCTTAACCTGATGTCCAGCCACTAATCAACACAACCCGCATAAAAAAGTAGCGTAAAATCAGCATAAAAGAACCACGAAACAGCCCCCAACAGCTATAGAACACAGCTCAAACAACAATTATAGAAAACAACCCACATAGTCCACGTGCATAGCCCGAAATGATAGTGAACTCCAAAGTAATTTCAGCTCAAAACCCTAAATAGAAATTAAAGGAGAGGGAGAAGCATGCTTACAACGGGAGAAGGAGGAAGAAGAATGTTACGCAACTAATCCTTGACGGATCGTCAGGGTGCAACAAATTCCTTCCTAGAACTCCAAAGTAGCAGCAGCGACTATGCCCCAAAAGCTTGGCATAGTCCAGTCGAAGGCACAGAGAGGAAAGCAGTAGCGGCAAAAAAAGGCACAGTAGGAGCTCGGGACAACACAGAAGCATCAACCCAGGACAGCAAGGAGCAGCAGCCCAAAACAGCAAGGAGCAGCAGCCCAGGATAGCAAGGAGCAACAACCCGGGACAAGAGGATAGCAGGAGATCGGGGCAGGAGGATAGCAGGAGTTGAGACAAGTATTTAAATAGAAGAATTAAGCCGTGAAGAGGCATGAAAGAGCCAAACCTATTTAATAGGTGTCACAAAATGAAACCAAAACAACCACCAACAACACCAAGTGTCAAGACACATACCAAGTGTCAAGACACAACAACAAGTGTTAACATTAAGCTGCCAACATAAGCCCAACTCAACCAACACTCACCACAAAACAGCCAGCACATCAAAACAGCCAGCAATCATATCCAGCCAGCCTCACTTGTCCAGCCAGCAATAATTCCAGCTAGCTCACACAAATCCAGCCAAACCATCAATATATCTAGCCCAATATCAAGCCAGCCCATATACAGATCGAAGCCCGCATGTAAATGAAAGCCCACTTGAAATTGCTATCGGCACCCAAAGAAATAATAAAAGAAAAACGAAATAAAACAAATTCGTCGAAAACAAAAATTCGAAAACTTTTCAAATGCCTTTTTCTCATTATCGGGGAAATTATAAAACAACTATTTATATAAAATCAAATATTTGGTTCGTCACACACGCTCCAGTGCGTCCCCCCCCCCCCCCCGAGGTTTGCGCTAGCACACGCTTCTTTGCGCTAGCGCTAACGCTTCTTTGTACGTGCACACGCGCTTCTTTGCACGTACTCTCTTGCGCACGCACGTGCTGTTGGGCGTATGTTGCACACCTCTGCTTGCAATGGAGCTCGCGCCCCTTCTTGGGTAGGTGGGTAATTGGTTGCATTCGTCCTGCGCTTGGATTGTGAATGTGCTTATGCGCGCGTGCTTGCACGCG
This sequence comes from Platanthera zijinensis, assembly GCA_039513925.1. Lineage (NCBI taxonomy): Eukaryota > Viridiplantae > Streptophyta > Magnoliopsida > Asparagales > Orchidaceae > Platanthera > Platanthera zijinensis. The sequence goes on from CM077079.1 coordinate 276,175,118, forward strand.
ACTTGTGTAGTTTTTCGCCTCCTGTGTCGGGATTGTAGATGTGGGGTGCTCAATTGAACATTTGACACTTAATTGATTTTGTCTAACCTTTGATTTTCATTTTCAGGTTTCGGGGCGTCCTACAAGGCCATGCGACTGCGTTCTACACTCACTACTGAGCAAGTCGTAGTGTGGACGAAAAGAAACAGTTTACCTGCTGATCTTGAGGGGAAGATACCTCTTCCTGAAGAGAGAGTCTGGAACCCTCCTAGAGGTTGGTTGAGAATTTGCGAGACGAATTTGAAGTCCGGTTTCCTCTTTCCACCGTGCGAGGAGGTGATTGATATTTTGAAGTTCTGTGAAGTCCCAATATCCCAGTTCACTCCGCTAGGAATGCCTCACCTTATGAGCCTGGTGGCTTTCTTCAGGGAGCATGACTCAAAATTCTCTTTGGAGTTGTTCGGGAAATGACGTGATGTTCATGTTGATGGTGGCGACCGTGTTGAAATACGCAGCAACAAGAGTGGGCTTAACTTTGAATCCCGTACAGATCATCATCACGGGAACACCTTGTTTGGATATGTCAGAAATCCTTGGGGCCTTCATGAGCTCTGGAATTCCTTGACCGATCGTTTTCGACGTCAGAGAGGGTGAGAGCGAGACTTCACGCCGATATTGGGATTCTCATATTCTCGGGAGTTGATGATCCGCTTGTTCAACATTTCTTTGTTCATTGAAGAGAAACACATGTTCCAATGCAGCCTTTTAGTTGAGTCCGAACGCGCCGCGCCGTCAGTTTACAAAAGGAAGCTTGTTTTAAAGAGCAGTTGTGTCGCAACTGAAGGGTTGCAGACTTTGTCGAGTCGAAGAGAGGACTTGGTTGAGGAGGCCCCACGCGACGAGCTTGCTCTAGGCAATTCCGATCTTAAGGTGATAGAGATGTCTGCCCCCCGAGTCCCTCGTTTAGAGACTTCTGCCCCCCCCCCCCCCGAGTGTCCTCATCTCTGAAGGCAATGAGTGACGTGGTAAGTGAGTCATTAATCTTTGATTTAACTGATTATTCTGTACAACACTAACCCTTTGTTTGTTTTTTTTCCAGATTGAAGCTCAGACACATATAACGTTCATATGGAATGACCATTATGTGAGCTTGAAAGATGAATACTTAGCTCTCCAGGAGAAGCTTTGAGCAGTGAAGGCTTCATTTGCAGTCTCCCAAGAGGATCTAGATTGAAAAATATCCCGATTTCTGCAGATCAGATCTGTGCTGAAGTCCGAGATGGAGGAGAGCTCAAGCTTGAGGGCTGAGTTAGAGGCTTCCAAGGAGGAGATACCACATCTTTCTTCAGAAGAGCGAGTACTCGAGATGAAGGCAGCTGGTCTTGAAGAGTACAAGGATTCCTTGAATTACACGCGCGATCGTGATTTGCTCGTCGAGGAGGTTCACGAGGATGTTTGGACTCGAGAGGTTGAGCCCCAGATAGAGTACGTTCGCGAGGTTGCTCTCAGATACGACATGTCAAAGGCTTTTCGCTTAGTATCCAAGCGTCTGAAGTGCGACGTCTCAAGCCTTAGTTTTGATGACATTTTTGACGACGAAGGCGGTGATCCCTGAGCGAGGTGTAGATGTGGACAGCGAGTAGCATCTTGTACTTTTATTCTTGTATGCTTGGATACACTTGTTTTTTCTTCGTTGCGTCTGATGCTGATTGGTCATCACCCTTTGGCGATTTTATGCGGCGCTTTTGGGCATGTGTTGATATGACAGTATTATTTTTATTATACGGATCCCAATAGCTGGCGGAATGTAAGCTTGTGGTAGTGTCGGAGAGTGCAACAACTCAATCCAAGGGTCGGAGAATGTAAAGATTCAATCTAATTGTGGGGCCGAGCCTGGCCAAGAGGGAAATGCCGGAGAATGTAAGTATTCGATCCGGGTGTGTTGGAGAATGTAAGGATTCAATCTGACGGTGTGACCGTGAGGGGGTCAGGCCCTGGCGATGGCGGGGCGTTGGCCTGCAGTAATGATAGAGAATATAAGTATTCGATCCGACCGCCGGAGAATGTAAATATTCGATCCAGTTGCGCGATCTAGCCTGACTATGAGCCGATTGCCGGAGAATGTTAGTATTCGATCCAAATGTCAGAGAATGTAAGGATTCGATTCGATGGTGCGATTGCGCGGGGGAGACCCTAACAATGGCGGGGCGTTAGCCTACAGTAACAACAGTGAATGTAAGTATTCGATCCGACCGCCGGAGAATGTAAATATTTGATTCGGTTGCGTGACCTAGCCTGGTTATGATCTGATTACCGGAGAATATTAGTATTCGATCCAGATGTTGGAGGATGTAAGGATTCGATCCGACAGTGCGATAACGAGGGGGGGGGGTAGGCCTTGGCGATTGCATAGCGTTAGCCTGCATTAACGACGGAGAATGCAAATATTCGATCCGACCGCCAGAGAATGTAAATATTCGATCCGGTTGCGCGACCTAGCCTGGCTATGAACCGATTGCTGGAGAATGTTAGTATTCGATCCAGATGTCAGAGAATGTAAGGATTCAATCTGATGGTACGACCGCGAGGGGGGCAGACCCTGACGATGGTGGTGTGTTAGCCTGTAGTAACGGCGAAGAATGTAAGTATTTGATCTGACCGCCATAGAATGTAAATATTCGATTCGGTTGTGCAACCTACCCTGACCGAAGAAGTGGCTTGCAGAGAATGTAAAGATTCGATCTGGAAGTGTCCGAGCCTAGTCGGAAATGTCTCGTCAGAGAATGTAAGTATTCGATCCGGAGAGTGGCCTATCCTGGCTTAAGAAGTCTCTAAGAGAGAATAAGGAAAACATAGTGCAATATAATCAAATAAAAAAATTGTCTACACGAGTCGTGGCTCGCAACTTTTACGCTATATAAAGTTTAAGATAGAAAATTGAAATACATGGACAACGATAAACAAATATAGAAAACAAGGATAAGGTGGTGTCATGCTCTTGGCGGGGGGGGGGGGGGACTTCTTCTCCTACGGAGAGCTTCCTTGCTGCACGATGGCTTTGCTGCGTAGGTCGACATCTTTGATTTCAAATGTAATCGTTACCTATGGTTTAACCTTTTTTAAGTAGCAGGCGCGAGATGCTTCCTGACTTCTGCGAACGACCTCAATGCCTCATAGGGTCGGGAATTTCATGGGTAAGTGAGGAATTGATGGGATTTCTCTGAAGACTGACTGAACAGACCTTCTGAAAATGGCATTGTAGGGCGAACTTAAGTAGATGATGACGAACTGGATATTTTGTGTAACCTGCCTCGGGAATTCACCCATTATTATTAGCAAGATAATTGTCCCTTGAACGGGAACTGGACAATTGCCGAAGCCATATACGGGTCCCGCGGCGGGATTGAGATGTTGTGGGGTAAGTTTCATGCTGTAGAGAGTGGATAAAACATGACATCGATTGAACTCTCATTGTCTATGAGAATTCTTTTAACGTTGACGCGAGAATCTCCTATCCCTGTGCTAATGACAAGCGGGTCCTGACAGGGGAATCTACAACCCTTTGAGGTCTTCATTTCCGAAGGAGATGGTGGAATTCAGGTTGAGTTCTGCATTCTTGCGAGTTTCATCTGTAGTTTCAACTAAAAATATCTAGGTAGAGAGGAGTGGGGGCCCGAAGATGGTTTCGATGTTGCCTACCATTTGCCTGACGCCAAGGGCCCCCTGCGACACGTCTTGTTAGTCTCTTCCTTGATGATGTACTTGCTGGCCTTGCACTTGTCCCTATAAAACCTTCCAAGGAGCCCTTGACAGACAAGACGCTCAATTTCATTCTTCAGCCCAGAACATTCCTCGGTAGTATGACCAGTCGTGCGGTGAAACTTACCGTACTTTGACTGGTCAGCCCTGGAGTTTGGCGGCGGTACTCTTGGTCGCTGAAATGCCGGATCATCTTGAATTGCGTACATCATGTTAATGCAGGTAGTATTTAGTGGAGTGTATTCTCAAGATGGACGCTGACCCTCATTCCTTGGCAGATCACGTCGACGGTTATCATTTCAGCGCTCATTCTAGAGTCGCCCTTCTTATCTTATGGGGGACTTGCTCATGTCCCTCTTCCTCTTCTGCCCGCCTTCAAACTGCTGGTGGTGTGCTTCTATGGCCTCATCGGTCGTTATCTGGGCTTTGGCTCGATGTATAAGGTCTAGGAAACTAGGCACAGTTTCCCTCATATGAGCTGAATAGAAACCGTTTGGGCGGAGTCCATCGAGAAAGACGCCTATGAGAAATTCGGGGTCGACCCCTAGAATCTGACGCGCTTTTGAGGTGAAGTGACGAAAGATGTCTTTGAGGGATTCTCCCTCATTCTAACGGATACCCAAAAGGTGCGAGGAATCCCGAACAATTCTACGATTGACAACAAACTACTTTGAAAAACTATCTTGCTAACTTTGCAAAAGTGAAAATGGTTTCTTCTCGGAGAGAGTGAAACCAGGTGTGGGCCTGACCTTTCAAAGTGGTTGGGAAAACTTGACATAACAATTAATCCGAGGCATTGAAAATCCTCATTATGGTAAGAAAATGGTTGACATGTTCAAGCGGATCCTCTGTTCCGTCGAACTTCTCGATGTTGGGGAGCTTAAAACCATGCAGGATTAAATGTGCTAGAACCGGGGGGGGGGGGGGGGAGCGGGGAGCCCTGATGTTGAAGGCGGTGTGCGAGGATGTCACGTCTCCCAAGCTATCTGTATTCCTAGGCAATCACTTAACAAATCTCTTCGTGAGTGAGCCTTTTTCCCAGTGGCGCGCTTGCTATTTCTTCCGGAAGATGCTGGAAGCCCCCCATTGCCCCGATGAGCGGGGTGAGTGGACTGGCGACATCGGAAAATTCTTCAGATTCATTCTCCCGATGTGGGACTTGTAGAGACGGAACGCGATCCTGAGCCAGAGGCGGGGGATTAGCTGATGCGGTTGGCTGAGGAGGAGCTGGAGGAGCTGCGATATTCTGAAGGAGGGCGAGCATTTTGACCTGATGCTCCTCTATATGCTGCATGCGCCCTTCCAAGGCGTCTACGATCGGGAGAGAGGCTTCCCCACCAAGAGTCGCATTGATGAGTGAGTTAGAGGGAGCCGACTCAACGCGTCCTTTAGTAGGTGATCAGTTGGTGGTTCGGGTGTTCCTTTTGGCCATGGGAGCAAGTCGTGAGTATCGCTGTATAAATGATATTGTCTTATGTAGATGCTGGGAACTCGCTTCCCACAGATGACGCCAAATTATTGCAGCCAAACTTGACGCCCCGGTCGGACCGGAATAATTTGGTTCTCTTTAGCTCTCGAGGTGGTCGAGCGCGCACATAGTCAATAACGGAGAAATTATACACACGGGGTTTTGACGTAGAAAACCCCTTAATTGGGTAAAAAACCACGCGACCGGGTATGTGCCGGTCGAAATTCACTATCTGCTTGCGATTACAACTTCTTTGGAGAATTGAGGGTGACAGACCGCTGCTCGTTAGACTTTAGAGATGAGAGAGAAAGAGAGTTACTTAGGCTCATGATGGGCAACAAGCTCCCCGCGCGAGATTGTTTGCTGGGGAATTATGAACGAACGGGGCGCTTGCTGTAGCAAGAATTTCCCTCTTGTTTCCGTTCATGGACTTAGGCAGATTTTGGTGGTGAGACGATGGCTTACGAGTGGCTCAAATAGAGCTTGAAGATAGCTTGAAGATGACTTGAAGATAGCTTGAAGGTGGCTTGAAGGTGACTCGTAGGCAGGAATCCGGCAAAACTCTGGTTTGAGGAGGAAAAAAGCAGAGGAGCAAAAATGTGAGAAATAAGAAGGCATGATGACCTTTTTATAACCTCCAAGAGATGGTTACACATATACCTATTATTCTTAATTAATGGAACCCCACCACTAACCATTGTAGCTAGTGGGTGGTTACACTTGAAGTGTATGACGATGATCGCGATGAGATGATCGGTCGGCGAGAAAGACACCCAAGAGGGGCGGGAGAAGCAGCCAACCACCACCTTACGGGTGGCCGACCCTGTTGAGGAAATACTGAACAAGGCCATTATAAACAAATACCGTAAATTTATTAATATTTTGATTGAATTAATTTTGAAAGATATTAATTGTCTTTATATTATTTGATTTCGTCGAATCAAATAATTGATTAATGATTAAAATTTTCTTACACGATCCACTATAGTACCCTAAAACTATCAGAGGCGATGATGAATAACTACATTACCTTTGAGAACCGCGGAATGCCGCCGAAGATTTCAAAAATAACAAAGAAGAAGGCGCTATCAGGGATGATGAAGAAATCCTTTGCGTTATATTTGGAGGAGGAGAGAAAGCGCTAGACGAAAAGAAGGCTCCCCAAATAAGATATAATTGAAAGAAAAAAAATTAAAATACGTCACACGTCATCACTCATGCGGGCCCGAACACAGAAAATTCTGCCGGGATTAGCTGGAGAGAGCTGGGCTGGGAGTAGGGGTGTTCACGAACCGAATCAAATCGAATAACTCTTAAGTCGAATCCAAATTTGACATAAAATGCAGAGATTCGAATTCGGATTCGATCGAATATTTGATGTCAGATTCAGATTCGTTATGAAATTTTGGATTCGAATTTGGGTTCGAATTCAGATTCGAACATGAATTCAAATTCGAATTTATAATATTTGATTTAATTTAATATTCAAATATTATTATATTTAATATTAGTTTACACATATTAATTTTTTTAATTTATATTACAACATTCACAAATCTTTAAAAAATGAAATAAATTATTTGGATTGGGATTCAAAAAATATGAATTTTAATGGAATTTTCACAGATCAAATTCCTCAGGCTTATTAGTCGAGGGCCCTGAGGCCCTGACATGGCCGAACTCACCTAAAGCAGGTTGCTGCCAAAATAGAGCATTTACTACAGTTTTTTCACTCTCTCCTTACTCCTTCCCACAATCCCACTTGAACAAATATTTCTCCTGGGATCTTATCGAGCCAACCTCAGGCGTCCCAAGGTTCCGCCCAAGCAGATGAACTACTGCCCTCGCCGTCCGCCCGCCGGCGGTAACCCGATTACCATTCCCGCCGCCCCACTGGCTATTGCCACCTGTTTCCCCATCCACAAGCAAAAAGGGCCATTAGAATAGTTATCCTATCTTATCTTTTAATAAAATGGAAAAAGTAAAGCGAAGAAGCCATTCCTGTTCTCCATCTTACCACTAACCTTCCAGACCCCAGCATCCAGGGCTCTGGCAGAAAGGGATCGATCGCCTCGTCACATCCATGCCAACTGGAGATGCAGATTTCAAATCTTCCACGGCCGCCGCCAGTACTACCGGCGGCAACGGCACGCAGCAGCAGCAGCAGCAGCTTAGGAAGTCGCGAACGATCTCCGGCGACAACCAGACCGGTCCATCTTCTACTTCGGCGTTCCAGAGCACGCACTTTCCTGCGTTCCGGCGGGCGAGCAGCGGCCCGCTCCCGCCTCCTACTTCAGGGCTCACGAGGCGCCCTACTGTCGCCGTTGATGACCCCTCTGACGCTCCGGCCATCCCGGGGTCGTCCTTTGCAGCCGTTCGACGTGCCGGCAACGTGCTGCTCGCGCCATCGGCTGCCCCCTCCAGTCGCCTGTCGGTGGCAGTCGAGGATCCCTCCGACTCCCCAATTTTTCAGGGACCGCTCTTTCCCGCGGTCCGTCGGGCGAGTAGCGGACCGTTCCCTCAGCCTCCGTCAGGTCCGGCGCGACGTCTAGTGGTCTCCGTCGACGACCCTTCCGATGCGCCTTCGAACGGCGGGGTCCTTGATCGGGATTGGTGCTATCCTTCGTTCCTCGGGCCGTATAGAACCCGACCGCGCTCCTCTGGAAAGATCAACCGGGCAAAGCCGGAGGATCTGCCGCCACTGCCCCCAACCGTGGCCGACCAGAAGTTGGCACTGGAGAAGAAGGCATCAGAGCAACCGGAGAAGGAAAAGAGAAAGCCTGCTAATGTTCTTCCCTGTGCCTCCTCTGTTACCTCTAGAGGAGCTCGGCGAGTTGGCAATTCTTTTATTCTACCATGGGTGAGCGATTCTTCAGATTATAACAAGTGAAATATACTATTTTGTAGTTTCAGGGCACTCAATTACTTCTCCTTTTGTTTTCAGCTAGTTATAGCTTTAGCAGTGTCTTCTTCAGTAGCGGCTCATCAACGGATCCGAGTCTTAGAATTAGAGGTATTGAGTTGGATTGATTGTTGATTGAGGCGTCAATGAGTCTGATTTGTTGATTTCTACCCTTTGTTCAGGAAGAAATTTTTAATATCAGTATGAATTGTAATGGAAATGGACATGGAAATGATGGCCAGGGAAGGGTATATGACCAAATTTTGCAGTCTGAGGACAAGTTTTCTCAATTTTATTTTGGAATAACTGATAGTAGGACAGTTGCTTTGTACACAGTGCTGTTATCACTAGTGCTGCCTTTTATTTTGTTCAGATACCTTGAGCACATACCTAGTTTGAGCTCTTATTTGAAGGGATCCAAGAATACTGAGGAGGAAGTTCCTTTAAAGAAGAGGATAGCATATAGGGTCGATGTGTTCTTCTCTATGTATCCGTATGCTAAGCTCCTGGCATTGCTTTTTGCTACTATACTTCTCATTGGATTTGGCGGGTTGGCATTGTATGCTGTGAGTGATAGTTGTCTCTCCGAGGCTCTTTGGCTTTCTTGGACTTTTGTTGCAGATTCTGGGAACCATGCTGAGACGGTTGGCTTGTGGACGAGAGTTGTTTCCGTATCAATCAGCGCAGGGGGGATGCTGATATTCGCCATGATGCTCGGGCTTGTGTCGGATGCAATTTCAGAGAAGGTTGATTCTTGGAGGAAGGGAAAAAGTGAGGTTATTGAGAAAAATCACATTCTAATTCTTGGATGGAGCGACAAATTGGTAATCCTTCATAAGATTTTACTTTTCTATGATGTGCACTAGGCAGACTCTCACTCCAAGTTGTGCTACCATGATCAGTTTATATTGCCCTTGTCCTGCTGAATTAGTTGTGTTTGTGGCAAGTAGCTTGAGTAGTTATTTTTATCAATGTCAATGAGCATCTTATCTATCATAAAAATTGGATACGAGAATCACCTGATTTCCCTTGGGGTTCTGTTTTTTGTTTATTTAGACCAAAGTCTTCATTTCTGTCGCACTTGAATGTTCTTATAAAGAAGGCACCTTTGAAGAAATGAATACTTGTTTATGTTACTTTGAATTGGCAAAAACTTGTCGTGCTTGATTAGTTCTATTTGCTGTTAGTTATAGTTAACCCTTGACAGATGAATCATTTAGATCACAATCTGATTATTATTTCATGTAATCTTAATTTTCCAGTGATAGTAAGATCTGCGTTTAGTGATAACATGATATTCTGCTCTCATTGATAGCAAGATCTTCTGTAAACATAAAGCAATAAATTCTAATGATCACTAATTACAACAACATTCTAGCCTTTATCCCACTATAGCGGGGTCGGCTATATGAATCCTTTGTCGCCATTGTGCCCTATCTTTTGCCTTTATCCCACTAATGATCATTAATTAAGTGAAAAAAATTGTACCCCAAACTGAACTAAAGGCATTTCAGATCTCATCAATTCTGCTTGATTGTTGATGGCTAATTACTGTTATTTTTTAAACAACGTGCTGAAAAGAATTTTTTTTTATAACTCTCCTCTAATGATCATATTCATCTTACCTCTCTATTTCATAAACACGTTATTACATTTTTCTTTCATTTTTTGAAGTTTAAATTCACTCTAAGCTCATTTTTAAAGTTCATCTTTCCCCTCTATTATTGTTTTTAGTAAACATTTCCTTATAGGGTCAAAAGATTTATTAACTTTCCTATTACTCAAATTCATTTTTTTTTACTTAAGTGAATTATGAATATCATAATGGAAAGAAGCATTTTATTCTTATTTGCTGAATCCAAGTCACAATTACTAAACTGCTAAGCGTATCTTGTGCATAAAGGTTTCTTATTTCATTTATTGGTAGCTAGTCCCATTTATACACAAAGATGTATGCTCAAATTAGGGAATACACAAGTAAATGAAGTATTTGAATGGAAACATCATTAATCTTATTTGCACATGCCTAAATAAATAAAATGCAATCAATTCAGTTCCTGCTGTTGGAAATAATATATTTATCGAACAATATATTATAATATATTATACACAATATATTGTATTGTCCATTTGACAATAACAATATATTGTATTGTTATTTTAACAATAACAGTATATTGCCAATATTATTGTACTTTTAATTTTAAAAAAAAAACCTAGTATATAAAGATAAAATTTTATTTTTATAGATATTTGTCACAAACAATCATCTAAAACAGGCTTAACCGAAATTTGGCTGAACCTAAACTTGGCTGAACCGCTGAACCCAAACAACACCTACAAATACACGAAAATAGGGCTGAAATGAAATTTCGAAACCCTACCTCCCGACGGCTCCCTCTCGCAGTCTTCTTTTTTCTCCCGCAAGCCTGTGACGGCAGACGCCTGCCGTTCTACCCATACCGCAAAGAACGAACCCCGCCGGACGTCTCTTTTCTCCCGGAAGCCTGAGACGGCAGACGCTGTGAGTTTTACCTCGACCCTGCACTTTAGAGAGGAAGAAGCTTCGTCTGCCGTGATTTCTGCACTTCTGCCTCCACCCTGCCGCCTGGAAGCTCCCACCTGGTCATCTCCTTTGTTTTGGAAACTTTTGAAATTTTTTTGGATACTAGGTTTTTAATGCCCACATCGAATCATGTAGAACCGTTGTTCTCCATGAGCAATCGAATATTTTCGAAGACACGACGAAGGCTGCTACCACGTACTTTGGAAGCGTTGGTTTTCCTCAAACAAAATCGCCATTTATGGAATTTGGCTTTGGTGTCTGTTGTCGTGAATGAAGAAACAGTTGATGATGAAAACCAAAGTGACGAGGATGAGGAGCTGAACTTTTGAGAAGTTATATTATAAAGTTTGTTTGTAACTTTTATTATTGGTTTTGGAAACTTTTGAAATGTTATATTATATTATCTGTTTGGAACTTTTGAAAAAATTACAATATATTGTTTTTTCATTTTTAGCATTTACAATACAATATATTGTATTGCTAACATTGCAATATAAATATATTGTATTGTTAGCATTACAATATCAATATATTATATTGTTTATTCTCAAAATTACAATACAATATCAGATAGTATTGTTCTAATCTCTGCTGCACACATGATTTGATGGATGAGATGTGACCTGTGGGAAGGGGATTCAAGGGTGTCTCCATAGTATGTGGCACACCACTCACGGTAGTGAGTGGATGCATTCCATTCCCAACTTGCTTATTTTTAATTGGAAACTTTCTTTTGACACTCCCTTAGTGAGAACATCAACACGTTGGCCTTTGAGATGCATACAGTTCTAATTAAGCAACTCTCTGTGACGGCGCTCCACGACCGACTCACGTGTATACTCGCAAGAGGCGGTGATCCGCTGCCTGGACGGACGATCAGAGTCCGTGGTCGCGTCCGGTTGATCATTTCGAATTTTTTTCATAGTTTGAGTTTTTTATTTTGAGATGTGTTTAGCCCCCGATCAGTTCGAACAGTCTTAGCCGTCCAATCAGGGTGGTTTATTTTCTGATTATGCTTACAGTTATTAGGCGGTTTTCTTATTGAGGGTTATGTATAGCACAAGCGGTTTGGAAGAGGGCATCGTGAGTTTTGGAGAAGATCCCGAAACCTTGCGGTCAATCGGTGCGACACCGACTTCTACCCCTCCTGCTGGTGCGACACCGGCCTCCGCCTTTCCTTCTTCCTTCCCGATAAACCCTTCGTCTCCTCTGCCTCTCGCCTCCCCTAGTCTTGTCGGCCCCGATCAATCCAAGCCCGCCTCCCTCGCCATCCACCATTAGAAACTGACACCTCCCGCATCCAACCACCCGTTGCTCCCTTAAACCACCCTCCGACCCTGTTCCAGCCCCTTTCCTCCACCTCCAAGCCGATTCCTAATTACCACTTCCATTCCTAAAGCCCTCCCCTGCCGCTAACCTCAAGCCCCTTCCCAAAATTCCATCCCGATTTCATTACTGAAGCCCTCCCCAACCACTAACGTCAAGCCTCTCCCCAAACCCCCCTCCTGATTTCGTTTCTGAAGTCCATCATCGCTGCCAGCCTCAATCCCTTTCCAAAATTCCAACTGCCCTCCTTTTTTTCTCCTTCTACCTACCACTCATAGCCCGTCCAGACCACAAACAGTCTTGATCCCTACCCCGACACTTTCCCCGCTCGCATCGACCTGGGATGCCCTTCAACGCCCGCTTCTGTCGCCGCCTACGTGTGTGCATTGTCGTAAAAGTTATTTCCTTTTATTGTTGTTTATTCTCTGTAACTCATATTGTGGCGGATTTCTGTCTTATTGTGCTTTTAGTTCATTTTGTCATACAATTTGCGGAATTTATTCCGTGAACGCTTGAAATTATTTGCGCCTCTTTCGATTGCCAAAATTAATATTTTGTTCGCCTTTAATTAATTTATTGTGACTGCACGTGCCCCTGCTGATAATTATATAATAATGAACTATTTGCTGCAATTTTGGAGCGGATCACGTTTGTACTTGCATTTCACTTCATTGCATTTAGCGAGTCCCCTCCGAGTCGACTTTACCACTGCACCACTCTGACTTGTACTTGATGAAATGCTAGTCAACTTCATGTTGTATTATATCTTGTTGGACACGAATCTTTGAGATTGTAATACCTGCCATATTGTCACGAAAAGTTTCATATTACTAACTTTTGAACTTTCAAGATGGGCTTAGATATTTTTTAGCTACAAGATTGAAGGTGCATTTCTCGAGGTTGATTTTCTTCGACATGTCATCCTACATTATCAACATCTACATAGGCTTCCTTCGTAGATTATTTTCTATACTAGAACAAGATTTCCTTATGTGGTCTAGCCTTGAGATGATAGGCAATTATTTGGATAGCTTGCACATGTTATTTTCTAGGATCATTTATGAACAGATCTCTACATCTTCTTCACAACTGAAGACTCTCCTCTCATCGTAGTTTTCCTCATAGCGCGAAACCCTGATTCACAGATGTTTCATTGCCGCCTACCTAATCCTTCATAGTATGTGACTTTTCTTCATTGATTTTTTGCAATCATCTATCAATGCGATCCTTTTTCATAGATGTGCTCACTTTGTTTCCTCACTTTTTCTACTTGGACAATGTGATTTTTTATCAAACCCTATGTTTTTTGATTAAAAACGGTTGAAATTATTAGTATTACTGCATTAGTAGAGTTCTTTAGGAGTGTTTTGGGCTTAGCCCCACATTGTAGTTCCAAGTTAGGAGTCCTTGTATGTCTTATATAAAACCCCATTTGTGAATGAATATATTGCACCAAATATTTCTTTACTTTTATTTTACCATGGTATTAGAGCAGGAATTTACTCATCCCTGAAATTTTGGCGCCCTAAATTTCTCGGTGGGTTTCTCTCCAAATCCCGTCTCTTTCACCCATTAAGAGTTCTCGTCGACGAGTCCTGCTTCCGCTCCCGTCGATGAGACCGATTTCTGATTTCGTCGACGAGAGCGGCTTCTGTTCCCCACGACGGAGGGCTCTGTGTTTGCCATCAATCCCACTCCCGATCCCGGCTGCTGCTCTAGGATTGATCCCGGCTGCTGCTACAGGCTTCGGTCCCGTCACTGCTCCTCAACGAAGAAGATCTTCCTTTCTGGCTGCTGCTCTCAACTTCGATACCGTCGAGCCTCTCCTCTTCGACTTCGATCTCGTCGACATTACTTCTCCCATTGTTTCCCTATACAGATCCTGCTGTTCTCTTCGATGATTGTTTCCAGTAATTTCGAAGTTCCCGTTTGTCGCTTTCTTCGTTGTTCTCCTGTGTCGATCTCCCCTTCTACCTCCTAGAGGTTCTTCTGCCGATGATGCCTACTACTAATCTGGAGTTTCCACGCCTCTATGGGATGTTCTATGCTGCTGTTCTGGAGCCTCCTTTCCTCTCCTTGTATCGAGCCTCCAATTCTAGCCGCTGCTTACTTGCCCCTTCATTTGTTCGAAGATTCCAGCCGTGTCCGACATCCTCTTGTCTTTGATGCTACTAGTTGCTCCTACCCCTTTCGGGGTGTTCATCTCTCATTGATGATGGAGTTTCTTGTTTTTTAATTGTTTTCTTTATTTCTTTGCTTGGTTGTTAATATTTGTTTGTATATTTCTCGCCTTCATGCACGCGTGTTCCATGTAAAGGAGAGTGTTTGAGATGAATGTGTCTCAGATGATATTTCCCAACTCATGTCTTAGTACCACATGGTCTTCATGCTTATTTCTTATGTTGTTTGTCTCCCTAATTTTCTTCATTGTTGGGTAGATGTGGTATGGTCTTTGTTGGTTGTCCTTTCTATCTAGCGAGTTGTATCATGTGGGAGTATCCCCAATCACCCGTATGTTTATTTCTATCCAGCGGGTTGTATCGTGTGGGAGTATCCCCCCGTCACTCGTCTGTTGATTCTATCCAGCGAGTTCATAGTCGGTGGACTGTGACATGTGGGACCACCCTTTATGCGGATTCTCATCGGTTCCTCGTCTGTCGATTTGTCCTATTTAGCCTACTGTTACTCTCCAAATTTAATTAAAATGAATGTGGTGTGTGGTCAGAGGCTTTGGGGTGAGGATAGCGAATTTATATTAGGTTTTAAAATAAAAAGACATAACTCCTCCCCGCTCATACCCGATCTCCTCCTTTCAGAATGAGCCACGATGCCCTCCTCTCATTCCCAATTGTGTCCTGTTTGCGGCCACCGACAAAGCTGCCCCTCCCTCCTTTCTCACCGCCGGTGGAATCAACCCGTCGCCCTGTCCTTGCAGCCGCCGACGGCCAAGAATAGGGGACTGGTTCAGGTCTCCTCTTCCTTGTGCCGATGAAGAAGAGTGGAGGGGTTGTTTTTGTCGAGTTTTGTGGGTGTTTTTCGACACATGCTTTCCGGTTGCGGCTTGGACGAGCTGAGATCTAGGCTTTGTCGACCTCCTCCTTTCCGAGCTCATCCTTTTGGAACCCACCCTTGAAACTTCTCCTTGTCAGCTTCTTGTCAGAGTTTGGTGGTCAAAAAGAGAAGCGAGGGAGTCCCTTTTTGCTGAAATCGAAGGTTGCCCTTATGGTGTTTCTCCTAGAGAAGCATTGCGGAGCCACATTATTGCCGTCGGAGAACCCTAATTTTCTTACCGTGAAGGTTGTAGTTGTGTTGCTGTGAAGGATTGCCGAAGAAGCCCTTACCGAGCGAAGTTAAAGTTTGGAGATAAAGAACGTGTTGCCACCGGGGTTAGAGAACTCCAACCGACGAGTCATCGCCGCCAACGTAAGGAAACCATGCCACGATCACTCTCCACCTAAATCCTTGAGGCTTATATGGCCGGGAAAGATTGGACGCAGTTAACGATCCCTTTCTCCCAGTGTTTAGGATTCGATTGTGCATTTGTATTTTATGATGTGATTGTGTGACACCCAACTCTCTAATTAGAGAATCTGAGGCGACCACGGTTCCTAGTAAACCTCTGGGTCGATTGTGTCTGTCCCTGACATAATTTACATTAGAATTATTCGATGAACGATTTCAGATTAGGCATGCTGTGTGAAACCTATCCGCGGCGGCAAACCCGGATCGGTGACGTTGATTGCATATTTTATACTAGATAATTATCCATATTTCTTTTGTCGCGTGCGCATACAGATTGAGAATCGACGTTGATTGAGGCCGTGGAATTTGTGTATGATCTGGGTTTATAGCGAGACCATGTTGTGGTTGTTACCCGTAGAAGAATGTGAGTGATGACGAAAGAATTTGAATATAAATCAATGACGAGGCTTAGTGGATTTTAGGTGTTTTGCCTTATGAATCATTGCCATAATTATCGACGTTGGGTGAAAAGCTCCAAGTTTTGGGTAAATGCCATATAGAACGATAATGTTTTATAGAGTACGTGGTGATGAACACTTACGCTTAAGATCGATCATAATATTTGTTAGAAAAGCCTAATTAAGGGCCCATCTAGGTGACCAATTTTCTCTCGTTTCTCTCTCTTTATATTTGTCCCACATCTTGGATTGAGATTTCTCTTTTTCCTCTTTTCCTATATAAATGTATTCATACTTGTAATTATTCATTCAAGAAGTATATACAAGGTTTGAGGTCTCTCTTTACATGGTATCAGAGCCACCGGTCTCCTCCTTGGGTTTACGGTTTTCTGTCTGCGGCTTCTCGCGGTTTCCATCGTCCTAACCGCCCGAGCTCTCTGGCGGTCTCCGGTCCTATCCGCGGTCTCCTTTTTTTCCTACCCGCCTTCCCTACGTGGCTCCTCTGTTTCCCTCCTCCCTCCCTTCTCTCTTTTTTATAGGCACCCCCCCATGGGCCCCGTTTTTTGGACAGCTCGTCGCGATTTGCGCGGCCTGTTCTCCTAACCGCGGCCTTCCTTCTCGCGGTGTTCTTCTCCGCTCGGCTTGTCTCTCACCGCGGTTTGCGCGGTCTGCCCTTGGTGGTCCGCCCGACTTGTCTCTGGTCACTGGTGTGCTTCACCGTGACCGTATGGTTTCCTTCCTTCTATCTGCTGCCGACTTCTTTCCTCCTCTCCCCTTAGCTGCATCCTGGTCGCGACTTTCCTTGTCGCTGGTGTGTCCGCCGAGACCGTGCGACTACTTCCTCTGCCGACCTCTCTCTCTCTCTCTCTTCGGCCCCTTCTAGCCGCCCGACTTTCTTTTCTAGCCGCCCGACCGTCTCTGCCCAACCGTCCGGCTTCTTTTGCTAGCCGCTCGGTCTTCTCTTTCTAGCCGCCCGGCTTCCTTTTCTAGCCGCCCGACCTTCTTGCTTGCCGCCCGGTCTTCTCTGCCAAGCCGCCCGGCTTATCTTGCTTGCCGTCCGGTCTTCTCCTTGATAGCCGCCCAGCCTTTTCTACCAAGCCGCCCGGCTTTTCTTGCTAGCCGCTCGGCCTGTCTTGCTAACCTCCCGACCTCTTCTGTCAGCCACATGGCTTCCGCTGCATCCACTGCTACTTCTACTCCGCCAGCCCGTGCGGCTACTACGGCTTCCGAACTCCGTGATGAGCTACAGATTACTACCATTTCTCTGACTGGGAAACAGAATTTTGTCGAATGGGTACACTCTGTTCGTCGTGTTCTGCAGACCAAGGGTCTTCATCAACACTTGACCTGTGTTCCACCCGAGGCACCCTCCGATGACTGGCTTCGCGATGATGGTCGGGTTCAGTCATGGCTCCTCAACTCTATGGACACTGAGCCGTACAAGATGACCATGTATCATGACACGGCCAAGGCCATGTGGGAGGAGCTCCACTCCTTTTACTCTGGGCACAAAAGTCTTCAACACTTATATGATATTCTCTCCGACCTTCAGAACCTTGCTCCTGGTGCCCCCGGCGATACGATCTCTTTTGTTGCCAAGGCCAAGACCCTGACAGAGGCTTGGATTCAACATCAGCCTCCAACTACTGATCTAACTACTCAACGGCTCCAGAAAGAGGCTGTCACCATCGCGATGATGATGTCCCGTGTTCCTCCCCACCTTCATAGTGTTCAAGCCCAGATCCTCTCTTCCACGACGACTCCTTCGTTTTCTGATGTTTGCTCAATGTTGCTTAAAGTTACGCCTCCTACTGAGGCTCTTCCCGGCTTTGCACCGGCTCTTCTTTAACAACTTCTCCTTCCGACCCCTCCTGCTCGTGGATCTTCCACCCGGGGGGGCCGAACTCCGTCTCGGGGACGAGGATGTGGTGGTCGTTCTTATATGAAATGCACATATTGTGGCCGGGATGGTCATCTTGAGGCTACCTGTTACCGCAAGCATGGTTTACCACTCCACCTTCTGCCCAGGATCCGGCTTCACTACCCGCCAAGATATAGACGAGCTCCGCACCCAACTCCACCAGCTACAGGGTGCCCTCGGCCGCTCCTCCGACTCGGTTGCATCTTTCTCTGCGGAAGATATAACCTGTCTCTCTCATAGCCCCCGCTGGATCGTCGATTCCGGCGCTACTCACCATATTACCTCCCAGAAGCCCCCCCGATATCTCCATACGGCTCATCTTCTGTGTATCACCGTGGCCAATGGTGTCACCCTACCGGTCTCTGGCGTCGTTGCTCTCCAGATTACCCCGACCCTTTCTCTTTCCTCGGTTCTTCACGTTCCGGGGTCACCTTTCAATTTACTTTCTGTTAGTCGTCTGACGCACGACCTTGATTGTTGCATAACCTTTTCTCCTTCTTCTTTTCTTATGCAGGATCGCCGCACCTGGAGTATCATTGGTAAGGGGCAGCTGTTGAATGGGCTCTACATCTTGGATATCCCACCCACTCTTCTCTCCGCCGTCTCCACTGTCGATTGACATCGCCGCCTTGGGCTTGCTCCCCTTCTCAAGCGGGCTCTTCCTAATGTTTCTTTACGGGAGTTCTCTTGTGAATCTTGTATTTACGACAAACAACATCGTTCTTCCTTCCCTCCTATCTGTACCAGGAGTAGTACTCCTTTATCTTTAGTTCATTCTGATGTATGAGGTCCTTATAAAGTTTTCAGTATCTTTGGATTTCGCTATTTTATAACTTTTATTGATGATTACTCGCATGTTACGTGACTATATTTACTGCATGATCGTACTGAACTTACCTCTATATTTCGTGTTTTTTTAACTGAGATACCTACGCAGTTCGCCACTCCCCTCAAAGTCATCCGCACCGATAATGCTCGCGAGTATACTGGTCGCACCTTCTCCAATCTCTGCACCGAATTTGGCGTCATCCATCAAACTTTGTGTGCGTATACCCCTCAGCAAAACGGGGTGGCCAAATGGAAGAATCGCCATCTTCTCGATGTTGCTCAGTCCCTCATGTTTCAAATGCAGGTTTCGATCAAATATTGGAATTTTGCCGTCTCCACAGCCTGTCATCTCATCAACCGTCTACCCTCATCTGTTTTTGACTTTGCCTCACCTATCCAACTCCTCTATCCTTCCACCAAGCCCATCTCTCTCACCCCGCGGGTCTTCGAGTGTGTTTGTTATGTTCATCTTCTTGGCCCCCTACCGACAAACTTGCTCCTCGGGCGGCCAAATATATGTTTGTTGGCTACTCCCGTACTCAAAAGGGGTATGTTTGCTACTCTCCTTCTGATGGCAAGCTGGTCGTCTCAGCGGATGTCACCTTCTACGAAGACCAACCCTTCCACTTACCTTCCCCCACCCCGTTTTCCTCTCCTCCTCTTCCCCGGCCTGTCGTACCGGTCACGCCCTCTTCTCTTCCATCTCCTTCCCCCTCTCTCCCTGCCCCCCTCGGGTTCCTCCGCCCGTTATCCGTGTCTGCACTTGTCGTCGCTCCCAGGATGGTTCCCTGCACCAGCTCCCTGCTCCCAGCGACACCCCAACAACGACAGATCCAGCTCCCGCCTCTACAGCTCATCCCTTAGCCAACTATGTTTCTCTCCATCGGCTGACTCCACCTCTCTACGCCTTTGCCACCTCTCTTTCCTCTATTTCTATTCCTAACACTGTGCAGGAGGCGCTTCAACACCCGGGGTGGCGGGCGGCCATGGACGATGAAATACGGGCTCTCTGGGCTAACCAGACTTGGGATCTGGTTCCTCTTCCTGCAGGCCAACACTGTGTTAGCTGCAAATGGGTCTTTGCTGTTAAACATGCGGCAGATGGCACCGTTGAGCATCTAAAAGCCCGCCTCGTGCCCCAGGGTTTTACTAAACAACATGGCCTTGATTATGAGGAGACCTTCTCTCCGGTGGCCAAATTGAACACGGTCCGCCTTCTTCTCTCCTTGGCTGTTCATCGTCATTGGCCCCTTTATCAGCTGGATTTTAAGAACGCCTTCCTCAACGACGATCTACAAGAGACTGTTTATATGCACCAACCTCCCGAGTTTGAGACCACGGGGGAGTCTCGGGTCTGTCATCTTCGAAAATCTATTTATGATCTCAAACAGTCCCCGCGCGCTTGGTTTGACAAATTTAGCAAGGTTGTCTGTGATATTGGCTTCATTCGGAGCTCGACTGACTTTTCTCTTTTCACCCGACACCGGTCAACCGGAACTGTGATCTTACTTGTATATGTTGACGATATCCTCATTACTGGCGACGATATTACAGGGATACAACATATCAAGCAATAGTTAAACTCCGCCTTTCAGACCAAAGATCTTGGCAACCTTCGGTATTTTCTTGGCCTTGAGGTTGCACATCGCCCTGATGGCCTTGTGTTATCCCAAAAGAAGTATTGGATGGATCTCCTTCATGATGGCTGCTATTTTGGATGCAAACCCGCGGATACTCCTATGGACGCCAATCACAAGCTCTCGGCCCACAACTCTGACTCCGACAAGCTGCTTACAAATCCGGAATACTATAGACGCTTGGTCTGGAAGCTGATCTATCTTACAGTTACTCGACCATACATCTCTTTTGTCGTGGGAATCGTGAGTCGTTTTATGCATGCGCCTCAGAGATCTCATCTTCAAGCTGTCGAACGCATTCTTCGATATCTCAAGATCGCTCCAGGACAAGAGATTGTGTATAAGCCATCCACATCTCTCTCTTGTTGCGTACTCTGACGCTGACTATGCAGGATCCATTGATGACAAGCGTTCCGCAACTGGTTTCTGTACCTACTTCGGTGGACATCTCATAACCTGACGTAGCAAGAAACAGACTGTGGTTGCTCGCTCTTCTGCTGAAGCCGAGTACCGGGCTATGACTGCTGTTGTTTCCGAGTTAACCTAGCTTGAGAGCCTTCTGGGAGACTTGCGTGTTTGTCTCTCATCACCGACGACTCTATTTTGTGACAGTCAAACAGCAATACATATTGCCAAGAATCCGGTCTTTCACGAACGCACAAAGCATATTGAAGTTGACTGCTACTTTATCTGGGAAAAGGTACAATCAAAGAAGATAGATTTGGAGCATGTTTCTGCTACAAATCAAGTTGCTGACATCCTGACTAAAGCTCTCTCCCGACCGCTATACTACCATTTTTGCTTGGTGCCTACGACTTGTACGCTCCAGCTTGCGGGGGAGTTTTAGAAAAGCCTAATTAAGGGCCCATCTAGGGGCCCATTTTCTCTCGTTTCTCTCTCTTTGTATTTGTCTCACATCTTGGATTGAGATTTCTCTCCTTCCTCTTTTCCTATATAAATGTATTCATACTTGTAATTATTCATTCAAGAAGTATATACAAGATTTGAGGTCTCTCCTTACAATATTAATAAAATCATCATAAGTGACGTTGGAGGGTTAATTGGTCAAATCCCTTTTAATGAGTTTTGTGTGAAGTATATTATGTGAGCACTATTCATGAAATTATCCGTATGAAATCGAGTTGAACTCGGAGGTGTTCGATGCCATCTAATGGCTTAATAATGTTGAATAATCATGTAGTATCTCATGTGATTTGATTAGATCCTTACCCAGAGGGTGTGGTAAATATTATAGCATTTGTGGCATGTTTTGCTCCTGTTTTGATTATGTGATGTTACTTTTGATTAAGTGATCGGGACGAGGTAAATTCGAACTCACATCTTGTTGGTGACACGATGACCTGAGCAACGGGAGCAGACTTAACCAAACCCGCACCATGGATTTGGCAGCTGGCAGCATGGGGTGTATAAGTGTATCCCTTTTATATGCTGAATCATGGGAGAGACCTTGAGTCTGGCGAGTAGCAATACTCTGGACTGGTGAGATGTTCAGTGGACTTGGAGTTTTGTGTGCTCCTAGTCTTGGTTGGAGTGCCTTGAGTGCACTATACTTGTGTTTGGGTCTTTGATGGGCCTTAGGGCTGTAGTTCTTGCTTTGAGGACACAGGTCAAGTAAGCCCCCCTGTCACGTTTGCTTTGATGGTTGTAGGTCTAAACATCCTGTCGCTATGTTTGAGAGTGTGAGGCAAACTAGACCTCTGTCGCTTCTGATAAAATGGTTGTGTTTCTTGACATAAAAAGGACGTGTGAGTATTTTTGGTCGCGTACTTAGCGAGAGAACGCCACCGTGCATTATGTTGTGGTTTCAGGTTGCACAATGTAGGATCTACTAGTATGACCCTTGACACTTGGTTGGATGCCGCATTGAGTGCGGAGTTTGGGTGTTTGCTTGTTATGGTTTTAATAGCCCAGAACATGCTAGTCTGCTACTAGGAATAAAGTGCATGAGTAGATCATTTAGTCTTTAGCGCTGTTGTGCATATATACATACCCCTTTACTTTCATGTTCAACTTAGAGACATACTTGATGATTGCGACACATATTTGCCTGTTTGCTGTTGTGTTTTATTTGCTTGTTTTGACGTGCTGATCTGTAGGGCTCCTGCTCTCCGAGATCCTCTAGGATGCTCGGGGAGAGAGAGATTGTTACACAGTGTTGGTCAGCTCCGGCCGACCCTCATTTTCCCCTCGTTTGTACTTAATTGCAGGAACATAAGCACACTTGAAGTGCTTGCCGTCAAATAATAAACAAGCGTTGTTGATTAGCTTGTTGCTTGGTTTTCAAGAATTTACATGCATAACTAGCTTTGGGACCTGCGAGTCTCTTTTGGGAGGTGGTTCCAATTTCTTTTATTTCCGGACTTTTTTTTATAACTGTGTACGTTTATTGTTGGACTGTACATTGTAAGTGGACATTCATTTCTAGCATTTGGGTTGGTTTAGATTCCGTTTACTTGTAATGCGCACTCTGAGATGGATGGTTGTTGATTATCATTTATTAATTCTCCTTTTTGTACAAGTTGTAGCTTATGGGGCCCGGCCGGACCCATAACATACGGCGGATTACAAGTGTTACACCTACCACCATTACCTTTTCTTTTATGATGCTTTCAAGCTGAACTTTTCCCCTCCAGCTTGAGGGGGAGTGTTGAAGTTATTAATATTATTTTATTAGTAGAGTCCTTTAGGAGTGTTTTGGATTTAGTCTCATATTGTAGTTTCAAGTTAGAGAGTCCTTGGATGTCCTATATTGCCCCATTTGTGGATGAATATATTGCACCAAATATTTCTTTACTTCTATTTTAACAAAAATCATTTTCCCTCACTAAGTGAAAACAAAAATTTGATTTTTTTTATCAAACCCCGTGTTTTTTGATTAAAAACCATAATCTCTTCGCTTCTCTTTCTTCACCGCTCTTCATCGCTATCGCCACTCAGTTCCTTATGGACCATTCACTGCTAACGCAGCTCATTGACTTACGTCCCCTTCTCTTGCTTCTTATTCCCATATTTTTTCTTTTCCCTGACCGCTTCCATGTAGTAAGACCGGTAGAGAATGAAGAGGGGTCTTCACTCTAGGTGTTTATATCTAATGGACCCCGCCTCCGCCAATGAATGCCAACTGGTTTCTCTACTTACACTCCTGCGTGTGTTGACGACCAATTTACAATTGCTTTGATCTTTCTTTGTAATCGGAGTCTAACTCCTTATATAATTCTACTGATTCATGGCCGTTGGATTAATCTGATAAGTGTGTATTCTTAAAACCTTAATGCCTTTAGTTTATCTAATTAGTTGGTACTTGACTTAGAAGCCACCAAGTATGACTCGTGACTCAATTGTTAATTTGTCGTCAACTGGTGTGAACATATAAGTTTACCATTTCTTATGCACCTGTAAACAGATAGAAGGCACTTTAACTTATGAGTTCTGAAGTTGCACCAATGAAGAGTTCACACACATCGATTTAACATCATCTAAACTTGGATCTACTTTAATATAACTTACCTTTAAACAATTGTATCACTGTATTTTATTAATCCATTAATCGATTTGCTATGTGACCGCTGTTCTGTAACAGGGATCCCTTCTTAAACAGCTAGCGATTGCAAACATGAGTATTGGTGGTGGAATAATAGTAGTTCTTGCTGAAAGAGACAAGGAAGAAATGGAGATGGACATAGCAAAACTAGAATTTGGCTTCATGGGGACATCTGTCATATGCAGGAGCGGAAGTCCTCTAATTCTGGCTGACTTGAAAAAGGTTTACCTATAAGTGCGGAATTTGTATAGTTGTTTTCCAACATCTATGTAAAAGAATATTTCAACAAATATGCAGTTAATTTTACAAGGATTTTACTGAGTTCCACTTGTTTGGGTTAAATTGGTGCACCTGCAGGTTTCAGTTTCCAAGGCACGTGCTATTATTGTTTTAGCATCTGATGAAAACGCTGATCAGGTCTGTAAACTTCTAAGAAACATGATATTTAAAATTTATTTGAAACAGTTCTCTAAAGATAAACTGTCACCTCCATTCGTAGAGTGATGCACGAGCTCTACGAGTTGTTCTAAGCCTTACTGGTGTGAAGGAGGGCTTAAGAGGTCATGTTGTAGTGGAGATGAGCGACCTGGACAATGAACCTTTGGTGAAGCTTGTTGGAGGAGAACTAATTGAAACAGTTGTTGCTCATGATGTGATTGGACGCTTAATGATACTATGCGCTCTCCAACCTGGCCTTGCACAGGTTAGTCCTTCCACGGTTCTTACTCAACTTTAATGTCTGTGTCGAACTTTTCGTTGACTTATTGCCATCCAGAAACTTCCCACCTCCAGCCATTCCATAAAATTGTGACTTTTTGCTAGTTTTCTGTTCCTTTAACATTGCTTGACATATATTTCTTGTTGAGCATGCATGATTGTTGATCCTTTAGATAAAACAACAACACTCTAGCCTTTATCCCACTATAGTGGAGATCCTTTAGATGAAAAACAAAGAAACATAGTGCTACTATGCGGTACTATGGCCTTAAAATTTGGACTCTTCGCAACTGGACTGCATTTTAAATTTCAATTTTTACAAAAAAAAATGTTTATATTTTTCCTACTTTGTTCCAAATTCCAATGATATGATGCTATTTTATCTCTTATTGTTTATTACTTTAGTTAAATATTTAGCAGAACATTCACTGCTTATTTACTAGAGATAAATTCTTAGTAGAATTTATACTAAACGTAGCATTTTATTTTCCTTTGCTAAGAATTGAACCTCACATTTATTTTGTAGCAATCATATTACAGTGAATCTTGCAGATATGGGAGGACATTTTGGGGTTTGAGAATGCTGAGTTTTACATAAAAAGGTGGCCTCAATTAGATGGCATGCGATTTGAGGATGTACTGATTTCTTTCCCCGATGCTGTTCCTTGTGGCGTTAAAGTGGCTGCAAATGGTGGAAAGATTGTGATAAATCCCGAGGATGATTATGTTCTTAAAGAAGGCGATGAGGTCCTTGTTATTGCAGAGGATGATGATACTTATATCCCAGGTCCTGTACCAGAGGTGATGTATATCCCATATTTGTGATGTAATATTCCTGGTTACGTTCTATTCTTTTAAGGAGCAATCCAGCCAGATCCAAAAATAGGTTTGAATTGAAATGGCTGCTTAAGATGGCTGTTTTGTTATGCTGTTTTCTATTTTGCACTTCCATTTATTATCTAACGCATCTTGGCATCTTTACCTTATTCATGCTTCTTCACACCCAGTCTAGTAGTTACCATATTTTCCTTTTTAAACAAATATGATTGTTGAAAATGTTGAGTAAATTTCGTCTTTAATGAAATAAAAACTCTTATTGTTGGAATTATTTTATTTTTTATATTTTTCCTTGTATTATCTCCCTCCTATATATAGGAGAGAGTCTCCTTTCCCTAATTAATTTCAATTTCCAGTTCGTCAACATGGTATCAGAGCCGTAACCTAATCTCGCGCTCGTCCGTCTTCCGCCCTCCGTCACGTCTCTCTCTCGCGATTTCCGCGACATCTGCATCCAACAGCCCTCTGACCAGCGACTCCTCCGCGTTCAGCGACTAGCGACTTCCGTGCTCTCCGTTCAGCGATCTCTTCGCATCCCGCGACTTCTGCGCCTCTCGGTCTTCCGCGTTGGAAAACATTCCTTCTCCTGCGACAGTCGGCGTCGCCCAGAAGCCAAGTAGTCCAGCAGTATCCCGCGTCAGCCTTCTTCCTCGCCAGTCATCCTAGCGCCAGCCGGCGATCAACGACTCCAGTTTGTCTCGCATCGTCCTCAGCGCCGGTCGGCTAAGTCTTGATCGGGGAAATTTTTCCGTCCGGAGTCCTGACTCCGGGTGTTCTCTAGGAGATAAAATATGATATCTCAGAGATTAAATTATGATCTCCAGGAGATCAAATATCCCTGAGATCAAAATATGATCTCCAGGAGTCCATATATGATCTCCAGATTTCTCCTTATCTTGCCGCATGGAGGAAGGAAGGATGAAGATCATATTTAGACTCATGGAGATCATATTTGGACTCATGGAGATCATATTTTGATCTCAGGTATATTTGATCTCTTGGAGATATTTGATCTCCTGGAGATATTTGATCTCCTGGAGATATTTGATCTCCTGGAGATCATATGATCTCCTGGAGATCACCCGGAGTCCGTACTCCGGACGCAAAAATTCCGCCTTCATTGGATACCTATTTGAGCCCTTATTGTCGTTGGATCTATGCAAGCTTGAGTCCTTGATTGCTCTTCCGGCGCCCGTTCTTCCTACTTGCGGGAATGTATCTCCCTCCGTTGCTTTTCCTCTTTCTATGAGGGAGCTTTTTCTTCTCTAGTAGCCCGGTCTTATCCTTTCCTCGCTGGCTATGTCGAGAAGTGGTGAGACCCCGTATGTCTCCTCCGGTGGGAGTGTCCCTTCCGATCCTCTGCCTTCTTTCGGATCTCTTCGTGCTACCCATGATCACTGGATTCCTCAGATAACTACCATTAAGGTAGATGAAACCAATTATCTCCTGTGGACTCGTTCTGTTACCCTGCCCTCAAGAGCAGACGTTTATTTAGATACATTAGTGGTACTACTAGGGCACCCTTGATTACCTCTCCAGATTGGCCCCAATGGGATCCTTGGTGATGTACTCGCTGACTAACTCTGTACAGGAGACTATTTACCCGCATTACCTCTTTCTGGACACTGCTACCGACATTTGGAAGTGTGTCGAGATTACCTACTCCTGTCGTGGGAATGCTGCTCAAAATTTTCAATTGCGGCGACGGATTTTTCTCTTGTGCCAAGGGGATCGCCCCCCCTCCCCCGCTGCTTACTACCTGGAGTTTACCCAACTTTACCAAGAGTATGATCATTTGGATTCTCTTACTCTCGTCTCCCCTAAGGATGAGGTGCTGGTCCATGCCCAGGAGGAACGCAACCAGATCTTTGAGTTTCTTCATGGTATTCACTGTGACCTTGATCCCATCAGTGTTCAGATTCTTGGCCGCTCTTCTCTGCCTTCCTTGCTTGAGGTATATAGTTTGGTTCAACAAGAATATGATCATCGGTAGATTCGTCTACCTGACACTGTTGCTGAGAGATCTGCCCTTAATGCTCGGTTTAATTCTGGTGGCCATTCTCTCCTTGATACTAAGTCCAAGTCGATGGATAAGGACTATTTGATTTGTGATTACTGTGGGAAAACCCGACATATTTGGGACACTTGTTTTAAGCTTCATGACTTTCCTACTCCTCGCAGGGGTCCTGCTCCTCGTGGCGGCCATGGCTCTCGTCGCACTCTGGGTCGCTTTTTCTCGTCTCGCTCGGCTCATCTCTCCGATGTTGTTGATGATCCTGCTCCTTGGCATCCCTGATGTTCCAAAGGTTTCTTCTGCTTTATCTGCTGAGGAGATTCTTATTTTCCGCCGCTTCATACTTGGTCGTTCATCCGAGGCTGCCAGCTCTGTGTATGCCCATCAGTGGGCTCCCGGTGCTCACTCCGCCACCGTTTGCTCTTTCACCCAATGGATCATTGATTCCGGGGACACCGACCACATGACTGGTTCTGCTACAGGTTTTTTTTATCTTATATTCCTTTGTCTGGTAGGGACAAAGTGAACATTGTTGATGGATCCCTATCTCCCATTACCGGGAAAGGGTCCATGCCTTGCTCCTCCCTCACCCTCTCTTTTGTGCTTCATGTTCCTCAGTTTACCCGAAACCTTCTTTCTATTAGTCATCTTACAAATTCTATGAATTGCTCTATAACTTTCTTTTCCTTCTTGTGTGTCTTTCAGGACCTGAAGACAGAGACGGTGATTTACTCTGGTAGACTGCGTGATGGTCGTTACGTGTTTGACCCTTCCGACTCTGCCTCTACTCTAAATCTCTTTCTGCTGCTCAGACCTTAGTGGACTCATGGCATTGCCGCTTCAGACATCCTTCTCTATCTCTTATGCATCTTTTATTTCCTCATATGTCTACTGTATTGTTGAATACGTTTAAATGTGATGTGTGTATTCTTGCTAAACATCATCATGCTTCTCTTAATCATGTGTCTACTTCTAGTGCTTCTCCTTGTGCCATGGTTCATACTGATGTTTGGGGTTCTCTCCCTGTGGCCTATATTTCTGATTTCCACTAGTTTGTTACATTTACAGATTGAAAAATAAAAATAATGTGTTCCCCTTATTCCAATGTTTTCATAAAATGGTCGCTACTCAGTTTAACACAACCATTAAGTTTTGCACAGTGATAATGACCGCGAGTACGTGGACTCCTTTAAGCGTTATCTTAGTGATCATGACATTATCCATCAGACATCTTGTGTCTTCACTCCGACTCAAAATGGGGTCGTCGAGCGCAAGAATCACCATCTTCTGGAGGTAGCTCGGTGCCTTCTCCTAAAGATGCGTCTCCCTAAGCATTTTTGGGGAGATGCGGTTCTTACTGCGACGTGTATTATTAATCGTTTGCCAACTCGTATTTTTGGCCACAAATCCCCTCTTGAGGCTCCTTCTGTCTCTCCTACACATCTCCTTGTTCAGATCTTTGGGTGTGTGTGTTTTGTCCATGTGCCCCCACATCCAAACTTAATTCTCGTGTCCTCAAATGTATCTTTATTGAGTATTCCCTATAAAGGATATAAATGCCTCCATCCCGCTTCTAGAAAGACCTTCGTTACTATGGACGACACGTTTCGGGAGATTGAGTCCTACTACGAGTCCTCACTTCATGGGGAGTCTTACCCAATGAAAGTGAGCTCTTTTTCTTCCCCTACCTATTCCTCCTCCCGTGACTATGTCTGCTATTACTACATCCTTGCCTACTCCTACTCCTCATGTGACCACACTTACTCTTACTCCTATGACCGTTCCTCCTTTATAGGTGTATACTCGGCGGAAACGGGGTTTGGTTACATCGGCGTCTCTTAGTCTACCTGTTCCAACATCATATCCTTCTTTGGCCCCTTAAGGTAACTTTATCTCTACCCAACATCTGATGTCCCATTTTGTGTCCTATGACTCATTATCTTCCTCACATAATTCTTTATTGCCTCTCTCTCCTCCATTTCTATTCCCTCCACTTGGCAGGATGTTGTTGCTCTCCAAAAGTGACGAGATGTTATGCATGAGATGTTGGCACTGAAAAAGAATTGCACGTGAGACTTGGTCCCTTTGCCACTTGGCAAGACCGTGGTAGGGTGCAAATGGGTGTTCTCTGTCAAGCAGAACTCTCAAGATGTCGTTGAGCGATACAAGGCTCGATTGGTTGCTTGGGCTATATGCAGACTATGATGATTGATTATCAAGAAACTTTCGCTCCTGCGACCAAGATGAATTCTAAAAGAGTTTTGCTCTCATGTGTTGTACAAAGGGTGGACTTTGATTCTGTTAGATGTGATGAATGCATTTCTTCATGGGGACTTGGCAGAAGAAGTCTACATGTTACCGCCTCGCTTACCCTGACATGATCTGGGGGAAAGGTATGCAGGTTGAAGGACTTGTATGGCTTAAAACAGTCTCCTCGGGCCTGATTTGGGAGATTTCATTGAGCTATGGTCACATTTGGATACTCCCAGAGCAATGCAGATCATACTTTATTTATAAAGCACAAACATGGAAAACTCATGACTCTTATTGTTTATGTGGATGATGTCATTATCATGGGCGATGATACTAAAGAAATCTAGATTCTGAAACAAAGATTGACAAAAGAATTTGAAGTTAAAAATCTGGGAAATCTCAGATATTTCTTGGGAATTGAGGTCGATCGAGCAAATCCTTGTATATTCATATCACAGAAGAAGTACATTCTTGACTTGCTTCAGTCATGTGGGATGAGTGGATGCAGACCTGCTGACACCCCAATTGAAGTCAACCACAAATTGGGTAGAGATGATGGAGAAGCGGTGCCTGATATCACTAGATTTCAATGTCTGGTTGGTTGCCTTATCTACCTATCTCATATTCGTCCGGATATTTCATATGTTGTTGGTGTTATCAGTCAGTTCATGCACTCACCAAAAACACGTCACTAGGAAGCTACCCACCGAATTCTTTGGTATTTCAAGTCCTCTCCTGGAAAGGGTATTCTATTCTCTCCGGGCAAAGAACTGACTGTTGAAGTCTATACTGATGCTGATTGGGCGGGTTCTATTGATGACAAGAGGTCCACCTCTAGTTATCGTTTGCCAGTTGGTGGTAATTTGGTAACATTAAGAAGTAAAAAACAACATCTGGTTGACAGATCGAGTGAAGAGGCAGAATTCAGAGCTATGACACATGGTATTTGCGAAAAACTTGATGGGTCGATCACGACAAGTGCACCGGTTGTTCAAGTAATATAAAATGGGAATGAATCTCCGAACATCGAATCTCTCGCGGAACACGGCGGGGTAGATTACTCGAAGTAAAAACTGAGGAATGAAGGTGAAATTTGAGTTTCATTAATTTTAGGTTGTGACTAAACTAATCTGGCAAGAAGGAAAACCTAATTAGGAGTGCGGGTCGCCTTCACTGCTTTGCTCACTACCACTCAAGTGAGGGTCACAAACACCTCTTCGCTCGTATCCGATGGCTTACTCGAGGATCGCAAACACTTCTTCTCAATCACAAAAGCAAGAAATCTCAATAACAACAACAAGAGCAACCTCAAAAAGGAAATCACAGATGCTATTCTCATAGGCTAGGCATGCTTAAAGCAAGTTCTTACACTGAAAATATCAACCACATCATTCAAATGAGAGGAGATTTCATACCAAGAAATCTAGAGAGTAGAAAGAGAAGAACAAGATACAAGCGTTACTTGAGACTCTTCCTCCGATCCCAACGGAGCTACTGAAGCCGGTGCTTTCTTCCGTGGCGATCTTCGGCTCCTTCCAAGAACTTGGAGAAGCTGTCACCTCTGGCCAAGGATGCTCCCGTCTTCTTGATGGTTTTGTAGCACTCACGTTAAGATCTTCCTCTTCCTAGAGTGTCGATTTCCAATGCTTTTGAGTTTTGGCAACCCAAATCCTTTTGCTTTGGAATGATGGGAGGCAGCCTCTTGCAGAAGAAACGGGGAAATTGGAGGAGGTCAAGAGCTAAACTCCATTGGATCCATAAGAAATCGCTGAAAATTGTATTTATAGTCCGTCAACAGAATTTACTCTTGCACGATCGTGATCATGCGCACGATCGTGATCATGCGCACGATCGTGATCATGCGTTTGATTGTGCAAGAAGGATTGAAGAGTGGGCGGAAAAACTAGACGCCCTAGCAACCGGAAAGGAATCGTGCACTATATAAAATGCACGATCATTTGTAAGATAGCATGATCGTGCGTAAGATTGCACGATTATGGTTAAAACAGGGTTCTCGGGAAGTCAGGAAAACAACGCATGACCATTGACCACAACCAACCTTGTGAGCACAAACAATTGTTCAATAGTTAATTAACAATAAATGTTGAAATTGTTAAAGAAATTCACAAACCATCACGATTGAAATTAGCATTAGATAAGCAAGCTTAAGTTGAATTAGTGTTAATAATGCGTTAATTAATGTTAAACAAAAACATCCGGCCAATATAACAAATCATGAGCAAACATATACTAATTAACATCCAGAATAATACAATTATTCACCAAATACATAACAATAAATAATTTTGACTTCAAACAATGACTTACATAAGCAAATTTAAAAGAACTTCCACTAAACCGGATTTTCAGTTGGTTTCTATTTCTTCATTAAAACACAAACTTCTGAGAGCATATCAATCTTCAGCAGAAGGGAAGTAATACAAATTTATGAGACTCCCAGTCATTTTTTTCTTCACTTCATTTTTTTAATTCAAAGTTTGATATCCAAACAGAGCCTTTAAATTGTAATAATTCTAATTAAGTTGTTAATTGGAGAATGGTTATCTTAAATAGCTATTGTAACCCTACTGTAGTATTTTTTTTGGCGGCGTTAGACTTATATTACATCATCCATTCTGATATATACAGTTTGTGCAGCATACAAATCATCTCTAAACTGGTTACCTCGATGGGAGCATCATGCATTAAGCTTATTCCTCATATTCTTGAAGGCTATTCTACCTTCTTTCAGGTCCAGCCTGGTTCCTTACCTCATGTATTCAGCCCTCCCAAATATCCAGAAAAGATCTTATTCTGTGGTTGGCGGCGTGACATTGATGATATGATTATGGTAATACAGTAACTCAGTGTTATAATGTAAATCGTGCTTAATGTGGTCATTTTTTGTTCTTTTAGTCAGCAAATTATACCTTAATAGTCCATTTGATACTTAATTATGAAATGTTTATCACTCTTACTATTTTACTTGTCAATTCATCGACTTTAACTTCATTTGATTATAAATGCCTTTTTGTCATTCATCACGATCGTAATTAGGTATTGGAGGCATTTCTACCTCCAGGCTCTGAATTATGGATGTTCAATGATGTTCCGATAATGGAAAGAAAGAGCAAGCTGACAGATGGTGGACTTGATATTTCGGGGCTTTCAAACATTACTCTGGTCCATAAAGAGGGAAATGCTGTTATCCGGCGACATCTGGAAGGCCTGCCTTTGGAGACATTTGATTCTGTAAGTATTCACCTATTCCTAGACTAATGCCATATCCACCAAGTCCAGTGCACCATTATCTATACTTTTTTAATCTTGTTAACATTTCCTTCTGGTGGTGTTTTCCTCTGTAGCAGCTATTGGTATTTACCTTTATGTAATGCCAATTGGTGATATCGGGCCTTCTGAAGTAGGATAATGTTTCTATTTTCTGGGCTGTTGCCCCTGGCTGTCCCACATTTACCTGATATTTAGCAGGAATGATTGTACATCCTAATAACTACATGGAACCAAGTAATGCCACGAAATAACTGCAAGAAAGTACCAAAACACAAAAGAGTATGTCTACATGGTCCGGTGAGAAGTATCATTGTTCCTGAATAAAGAAATATTTTCTATTGGATCAAAGCCAAGTATATGATGCAACTTTGAACACCTCAAATTTTTCTTTCAATCATTAGAATTTATGTAGGGGTAGGCTCGTGGTGCACGGAGACTAAGACTCTAAGTGCTGGTGCGGGGAACACACTAATGCAACGCTAAATGCAATGTGATTGTCCGGTAACGGCAACAATTATTATAAGCAATGAAATTAAGATTATCACACAGATAATTAAAATAAAGAGTCAAATAATTATTTCAGCAATTTGACAACGGCTTCCTCCGCTCGGAAGGCCTAAGCAAGCGCACGATGAATAAATCCACAAACAATTAATAGCATAAAAGGAAATAACTATCACACAACCGTAATCGCAGCACAATATAGATAAACAACCAAATAAAAATGTCAAGTCACAGAACACAATACCATAAATGCTCACAACGTAGAGAGCTGAACCGAGACACTGAAGATTTGGAGGGCCGGATGTGTAGATCGGCGATCGAAGGTGGAACCGGTGGCGAGACGACGGGGACGGTGCCTGCCCTTAGCGGGAAACGGTGGTAACAGATAGTAAAACGGCGGATCCAACCACAAATAAGTAGATCCGGGCCGAGGATGGGTAGATCCGCTATTTAGGGGCGGAATCAGGCAAAAATGGAAAGTATGAGATGTGGAAATAACGGATCAGGAGCGAAATTCTCAGATTTGAATGGATGTAGAGAACTAGAGTTGTTTGGAAGTGGTTCCACGAAGGGGAGAAGAAGTGGAGGGTCGGGTGAACAGTAACTGTGAACAGTACGAGTGAATATTGACGATGAGCAGTGCGCCGAACAGTAACAGTGAAGAACACGTCAAACAGTGATTGTGGCAGTGTTCAGAGGGTAGGGGTTGGGATTTGGGGGTTGTAAGGGATGCGGATGAGGGTTCGGAGGGGGAAGGAGAAGGCTATGAATGAGTATTACCTTGGGGATGAAGAAAACCACCTAGGAGTCGTCACCTAGGGCTCCATGGCGTCGGCACCGGGGAAGGATCGCAGGAATCCGAAAATGAACTCTCCAAATTATGCAATGACTCAATTCAGCCCTCATATCTCCTATTTATAAGAAAAGACACATTAGGGTTTCCCCATCAACAACTATGATTGGCCGGTTGATTCGCCCTTAAAATACATCAAAAATAAACTGAAAAATATAAAGTAATACAGTGTTTTGACTCGCGGCGACGCTCCAGACGCAATCGCGGAGCCCGATCGTCGATCCGGGCACGCCATATATGGAAAGTTGCCAAATAAGCTCCGAACGGGCCTAAAACGTGTCCTCGTCTCTGTGCCGCGTCAATATCTCCGGTTTGAAAGAATTCATCTCCCGATGAATAGGTATCAAAATTCTCTCGCTGCATGCCGGGTAAAACTCGAAGAAGTCCACCAGAGGTCGCCCAAGTGTCGTCGCTGGGAAGTGTCCTCGCCAATCAACTCCCCCTGACTGAAAAGATGTCATCTCCGGTGAATGGAGACAGACGTGTTGAAGTCGAAGTCCAGGGGCGAATCGATCAAGCTCTGCTGCAAGTACCCAAGAGTCACCAACGTCTGTAGTGGGAATGCACTGGTGGAGTCTGGTTTCCATGAAACTCTCAACTCACGAGGGGTGGATCCCGGTGCGATCGGTGGTGCCTGCGACGGGAAACGGTGGTAACGGATAGTAAAACGGCGGATCCGACCACGAATAAGTAGATCCGGGCCGGGGATGGGTAGATCCGCTATTTAGGGGCGGATCCGGGCAAAAATGGAAAGTATGAGATGTGGAAATAATGGATCGGGAGCGAAATTCTCAGATCTGAATGGATCTAGAGAACTAGGGTTGTTTGGAAGTTGTTCCACGAAGGGGAGAAGAAGTGGAGGGTCGGGTGAACAGTAACGGGTGAACAGTGACGATGAACAATGCGCCGACCAGTAACAGTGAACAGTATGTCAAACAGTGATTGCGAACAGTGTTCGGAGGGTAGGGGTTGGGATTTGGGGGGTGTAGGGGATGCGGATGAGGGTTTCGGAGGGGGAAGGAGAAGGCTATGGATGAGTATTACCTTGAGAATGAAGAAAACCACTTAGGAGTCGTCACCTAGGGCTCCATGGCGTCGGCACCGGGGAAGGATCGCTGGAATCCGAAAATGAACTCTCCAAATTCTGCAATGACTCAATTCAGCCCTCATATCTCCTATTTATAAGAAAAGATACATTAGGTTTTCCCCATCAACGACTATGATTGGCCGGTGGGTTCGCCCTTAAAATACGTCAAAAAAAACTGAAAAATATAAAGTAATATAATGTTTTGACTCGTGGCGACGCTCCAGACGCAATTGCGGAGCCCGATCGTCGATCCAGGCACACCATATATGGAAAGTTGCCAAATCAGCTCCGAACGGGCCCAAAACGTGTCCTCGTCTCTGCTCCGCATCAATTTCCCTCATATTTTCTCCCTCGGTCTTTTCTCTTTCTCAAAGCATTCAAACTCAACTTAAAGCTAACCCGGCTACATTTTCAACCTAAATCTACTCAACTCACCACCATCACCTCTGCCCAGTCAACATTGTCCCGATCAGTTTTGGTTCATTCTAAATTTCTAATATCAACACTTATTCTTGCATGGTGTTCTGATTATTGCTAAACAATTGCTAAGGACCTCAATTAAGTAGAATAAAGAGAAAAATATATTCTGTTGCCCTAAATCGGGTCATGCATACATATATATAGGACATAAAACATGTGACATCACGTAAATTAGTGGGAAAAAATTTTTTTAAACTAAAATACGTAACATGTATATTCAACTCTCCCCCTCAAGTTGGGAATATATATCGATCATCCCCAACTTCACTGTATTATTCATGAAGTTGTCACAACTTAACCCTTTGGTGAAGACATTGGCTAGT
Organism: Platanthera zijinensis; assembly: GCA_039513925.1. Taxonomy (NCBI): domain Eukaryota; kingdom Viridiplantae; phylum Streptophyta; class Magnoliopsida; order Asparagales; family Orchidaceae; genus Platanthera; species Platanthera zijinensis. Next base: position 276,211,345 of record CM077079.1, read on the forward strand.
TGATCATACGAATTCACGAACGGAGTACAGATATTTCTCTTGTCTAGATGATCTTTGATGAAATGTTTGTCAACTTCAACTTTGTTGTCGCAATAGATAGTAACCGGTTTGTTCCCCTGGAGATCCATATCTTTGAGAATTGTCTTCAACCACAACCCTTCACATACTCCTTGCGTTATAGTCCTATATTCCGCTTCGGCACTTGAACGAGCAACAACATTCTATTTCTTGCTCTTCCACGATACAAGATTTCCACTCACAAACGAGTAATACCCGATAGTAGACTTTCTATCGTCTTGACTATCAGTCCAATCAGCATCTGTAAACACTTCAATTTCCAAAAGGTTGGTTTGCAGAGAACAAAATCCCACGACCTCGAGACTTCTTGAGGTACCTCTGATGCAGGACGACACGTAGGGTTTGCGCGTCTGTCCGTGTGGTCGAGCGGAAAAATCGTCACCTCCTCGATGTTTCCCGGTCACTCATGTTTCAAATGCAAGTGCCTACAGAATACTGGAACTTTGCGGTTTGCCGGTTTCTACTGCCTGTCATCTCATCAATCACATGCCTTCTTCTGTACTCGACTTCGCCTCTCCATTTAGTCTCCTCTTTCTTTCCAAGTCTCCTTTCCCCCTCACACCTCGTGTCTTTGGCTGTGTATGTTATGTTCACCTTTTTGGTCCGCCTACTGACAAGCTCACTGCTCGCGCCACCAAAATATGTTCGTTAGCTACTCCTGCACTCAGAAAGTTTATGTCTTTTACTCCCCTACCGACGACAAGCTGATTGTTTCAGTTGATATAACCTTTCTTGAGGATCAACTATTCCACTCCTCTCCTTCCACCCCATCTCCACCTTTCATTGCCGCTCGTCCTGCCGTCCCGGTCACGACCTCGTCTCTCCTACCTCTTCCCTCACCACTCCTGGTACCTTCTCTACCTCCTCTACCTCCACCACCTCTCCGTGTCTATACTCGTCGTAAGTCCAAGAATGCTTCCTTACAATAGCTCCCGTCTACCAATGACATCCCGCGACGCGCTGATCCAACATCAACCTCTACGACTCATCTCTTGACGAATTGTATATCTCTATATTATCTCTCTCCGCCACTCCACAAATTTGTTGTTTTTCTTTCCTCCATTTCTATTCCTAACTCCGTGCAGGAAGCGCTTCAGCACCTGGGATGGCGGGCGACCATGGATGATGAAATGACTGTTCTCTCTGCTAACCAGATCTGGGATCTGGTTCCTCGTCCTTTCAGCCAGTCCTATATTAGTTACAAGTGGATCTTTGTTATCAAACATAATGCAGATGAGACCGTTGACCGCCTAAAAGCTCGTCTCGTGACCCGGGGTTTCACTCAGCAGCAAGACCTTGATTGTGATGAAACTTTCTTCCCGATTGCCAAGTTGGATGCTGTTCAGGTCTTGATCTCCTTGGCTATTCATTGTCAGTGGTCCCTCCATCAGTTGGATATTAAAAATGTCTTTCTCAATGACGATCTCCAAGAAACTGTTTATAAGTACCAATCTCCCGGGTTTGAGACCACGGGGGAGTCTCATGTATGTCATCTCCGGAAGTCTATATATGGTCTCAAACAGGCCCCGCGTGCTTGGTTTGAAAAATTCAGTGAGGTGGTTCACGACGTTGGTTTTACACGGAGCTCGGCTGACTTCTCCCTCTCCACCCGTCATCAACCAACAGAAACTGTGATTCTCGTTATATATGTTGATGATATCCTAAATTACCGGCGATGACTTTACAAGGATACAACAAATCAATCAACATTTGAACTCAATATTTCAGACGAAAGACCTGGGAAATCTTCGATACTTTCTTGGGCTTGAGGTCGCAAGACGACCTGATAGTCTCGTCTTATCCCAACGGAAGTACTATATTGACCTTATTCAAGATGTTGGCTACTCATGGTGCAAATCTGCGGACACCCCTATGGATGTAAATCACAAGCTTTCTGCACATGGTTCTGATTCCGAACCACCGCTTACAAATCCAGAATACTATCAACGCTTGGTGAGGAAGCTGATTTATCTTACGGTTACTCGACCTGATATCTCATTTGTTGTGGGGGTTGTGAGTCGTTTTATGCATGTTCCTCGGACATCTCATCTCCAAGCTGTTGAGCGCATTCTCAGATATTTAAAGATTGCTCTGGGACAAGGACTCGTTTACAAACCATCTACCTCTCTATCTCTTGTTGCGTATTCTGACACTGACTACTCAGGGTCTCTTGATGATAGGCGTTCTACAACTGGTTTTTGCACATACTTCGGTGGACACCTTATTACCTGGCATAGCAAGAAGCAGTCCGTTGTTGCTCATTCGTCTGTTGAGGCCAAGTACCGGGCTATGAATGCTGTTGTATCTGAGTTAACCTGGCTTGAAAGTCTTCTTAATGATGTTTGAATTCAAACTCTCATCTCTGGCGACCTTATTTTGTGACAGTCAAGAAGCGATACATATTGCCAAAAATCCCGTATTTCATGAACGAACAAAACATATTGAAGTTGACTGTCACTTCATCCGAGAAAAAGTTCAATCAAAGAAGATAGAATTGGAGCATGTTCCCGCTACATGACAAGTTGCTGACATCTTGACTAAAGCTCTCTCAGTCATTATACTATCAGTTCTTATCCAAGCTTGGTGCCTACGACTTGTACCCTCCAGCTTGCGGGGGAGTTAGAAAATGATCTTGTAAAAGCCCATTTAGTGACCCATTATAGGCCTTCTTCTTCGTGTAATAGTCCCATATCTTGAAAAAGGGATTCTTCTCTCTCTCCTCCCCCTATATATTTGTACTCATACTTGTAATTTTGAATTCAAGAAGTATATACAAGGTTTACACCATTTTTCAACAACTCATTTTCTCTGATTTTGTATATTGTTTCTTCATTGTCCTTCCGAAAATTGATCTTCTTCTTCAATGTCCTTGAAACTTTTTCATTTTTAGTACTTCCTTAGCGCTGATTGTTTTTGGAGAAGATGCACACGTTGATTTGGCTAGTCACTTGAATGTTCCTATTGCGTTTAACAATGTTGTAAGATTTTGCACAAAACACCTTATTTCTAGTTTCCCATTCAAGAAATTTCTGTGCTTTCAACACATTTGATGGAGAATATTGGCAAATTAAAAAAAAACCCATTAAGTTTCATGAAGGTTTAACAAACCACCACACAGGAGTACAACTGATGTGGAATTGACTGCCTTGATGAAGAATACTTCATGAGAAGAGTTTCAATGGATGCAAATGAATTTTTTCAAATAAAATCTGATGACACTATAGAAAGATATTAAACTTGTTTTATGGTTATGAGACATATGAAATTGATTATAGAATGATCTCAGTCTTGTTGTAAAGCTTCATTTTTGACTCAGGGTAGTTGTGAGAAGTGGACTCTTAATAAATGAACCCTAGGTGTGGTGTTAGAGAAATAATTTCTACCTAACCCTACAATGATGTGATGATACAAGAATGATCCGACAAGATTGCTTATAGTAATTTAGACATAAACCACTAACAATTAACATGCAATATGCAAATAATTGATCAAGTGAGTAATTTAGGCTTTCCTTCATTTGGAGGGACAAAAGCTAAAACACATGCGATAAAGGTCCTGCAAGCCAAGATCAATTAATATTTGAGAACAAAACATCAACAATTATATAAACATTCAATCTGTACAACAACAAAATTGAACAGTGAAACCAAACAATAAACACTCACAAATGAAGGGGCTGTCGACCGGGATGTGGAATTTCAGTGACTAGGATGTGGTGGCGACGATCTGGAAGGTGGGTGTCTTATGGTGGCTGTCAAGGGGGGATGGGGGTGTGGAGTGCTGCTGACCATGGAGGAAAGGAGCCTGGGCTGCAATTTGGCGCTGGAAAGGGGCTAGAGTGTCCTGCGATGACTGTAGGAGTGCAATGCTGGTTGTTAGGAAGGGGAGAGGGGCTGTTGTGGGTTGCTTGGAGAGGGGTGGGCTGGGAGTTGTCCAGTGGAAGGAGTTATGGCCGTGTGGTGGGCAGGGGGAGTTTATGACTTGGATGGTGAGTGGAAGAGGTTGGGTGTTGGGGCTGCAGGGGAATGATGTTTGAAATGGATGGATTGGCTGGGAAGAGGCTTAAGAATGGTCAGTTGAAGTGTGGTGTGGACTGTAGCAGGGGGTCTATGTGGAAACAGCAATAGCCTATTGTTTGGGCATGGATTTAGGGCTAGGCATCATTGATTTGGGGGAATTCAGGATTCAATTGATGTGGGAGGAGGTGGTGGAGCATCAACAAGGCTAACAAATGAAGGAAACTAGATTCAAACCTATGGAGTTGACACTTAGCGTTTCGTAGAGTCGGCATCATGAGAGATCGCCGGATTCCTTGGAAGAAAGCCTCCAAAATTGCAATAAGTGTACGACTATGATTGTCCGGCTAACAAAGTTTGCCAGAGTCTGCACCTTATGCCTCCCTAAGTCCTTATACAATCCTACTTAGGGTATTTGAGTGCGTCACTTTTGCATTTCCACCCAGAGCCCTAGGTTTTGTGCACCCCTTAGCCTACCCTACATCACCATGATTAGTTGTCATTGTTTACACAATTGGATAAAATATTATTACCGTTCTTTCTCAAAAGACCAAATTTTATGGATTTCGATACAAATTTCTCAATCTTGACCATCAACAACTGAGGGAATTTAGGCCTCAAGATTCCTATGACACTGCTTGTCCTTTTGGATTCATTTCCCGGTTGATAAATAATTGTTATAAGTGAATATTTAATCTTCTTTACCGTATATGTTGATTGATTAACTAACTTTGTTCAACAGATTTTAATTCTTGCAGATGAATCTGTCGAGGATTCCGTTGTTCATTCTGATTCAAGGTCACTGGCAACACTTCTTCTCATTCGTGATATTCAGGTACTTCCATTGATTGGTGGTTTCTTAATAGACATTCAGTTGAAAGCTAATTTCCACCTGTACAGATTTCTCATGAAATTGTTTTCTATGAAAATAGTATTTATTTAGGATATGCACTAAGTTTATTTTGTAATTCAAGTTATATCATGTATTCATGATTCATCCTTGGATGTAGTTGGGCCATTTGTTTCTTCCATAGTAACTGGTGGTAGTATTGATTATATTTGTAGTGTTTTATTGCAATCCTCATTTTCTCTCTTATATTTTACCTCTCTTATATTATATATAGGAGAGGCTATTATTGGTTTAATTAACAAGTCTTATATCCAACATGGTATCAGAGCCACAAATTTTTTTGGGAAACCCGACTCCCGTTGCCGTGTACGCGCTTGTTGCCCTTGCTATTTCAAGCTTCCGATCGCCTCTTTCTCGTTTGTCAACAACTCCCGAGCCTTTCTCTCTCCCGACTGATCCACCACTCCTCTTCTCTCTAACCTTCTTCCGAGAGCCCTTCCTCGGTTTTTTGTCATTCCAGATGGTCATTCAACCACCACTCCGGCACCCGATCTCAACCATTTTCAAGGAGATGATCCTCTTCCTTTCCTTTATCACATATCTTAGTTTCAATTGGATCCGTTCGTTGGATTATATGTTTTGTTTGATTTAGGGTTCTCCTCTTGGTATAAAAAAATCCAAGTTTCCTATATTTTCTATCCTTGTGGTGATCTCTGTATTTATATTCTTGAGTCATCATGTCGGTAGTGTTGATTCTCATTCTCCCATTACATTATCCAGAATTGCTGCTTCGTGGGATCTTGATGTAGACTTAAATCTCGATTTCAATTTTAAATATAAATTTTAAGATCGATTAAAATTAAGCGGCACTATTAAAATTTTCACGGGTAATTTCAGTTGATAACCGATCTAGCGTTCACAAGCGTGCATATGGCCTAACATTTGTGTGTATTTCTCAATATGACAAATTCGTCCACAAGCTTTTAATGAAAAGAAAAAAACATATCTCAAATTAACATCAAATTTGTATAGCAATAATTTATGGAAAGATCTGAATTTTAAAGTTCATAAATATTTAAGTACCAGTGGATGAGCAAGGAGAGATATAGGAGGTATACCTCAAGTGCACACAGAGACAACAAGCCTATGCTGAGAAGAACCTGAAGGTGGCTCGACTTCAATGAAGAGGAATTGCTACTGACTGGGAGGCGGAAGTGTGGATGTCTGATGGTGGTGGAAAGTTGCACGGTGGAGGGGAAGGTGTCTGGAGGTCCAACATCAGTCTGGAAGTGGCTCCCGAGCGCAGTAGTAGCTGTCGGGCTGGACCGAGGCCGCCAGTGGTGAGGTCGCCAGAGGTATGATCTACAAAGGTGGGTCGCCGGAAGCAAAGGTGGATGTAGGAGGCAGCGGCGAGACCTGGAGAAGGGGTATCAGGCATCCAAAAGAAAAAAGGACTTTGGAGGATTCAACGAAATTGTCGGAAGTTGCTACTTGGATGTTCGACGGAGCCCTAGGGACGTTGGCTGGCGACTGCGAGAGCCGTTCAGGGTGCCTGAATTCGGGAGAGGCGTCAATGCGTCCGGGGAGATCCTGTTGCCCGAGAGATCAAGAAACAAAAAGAAATCTGTGTCTCAAATTTTCCCTTCCTGAGTCAATAGGAGGGGTTCAGCTTCCTTATGAAGAGGTTTCTTTTTTTGTTTTAGAGGGCCCAGGGGTGGGGGGTGGGGGTGGGGTTAATGGTGAAATTAATGCAATCAAAAGGTGAGGGGGTTTAAAGATGAGGGAGGTTTTAGAAAAATGGCCGGCTAATGTTTTTGGTGTTTTAACTAGAAGTAAATGAGGGGATTCCAAATGGTTCAACTTCATTTTCCTGAATTTAATTTTAATTCAAAATTTTAAATCATTGAATCATAATTTTAGACATTACAATTACCAATCTTCAAAACTTACCGTATATTACTATTTTACCTTATTTAACAGACCATTTCATTCAGATTCTTATTGATTTATCACGCCAATAAATCGTACGAGTGTGCGCGAGTGACATACACGATACAAAGCACACATGCGCTAATAATATACATGAAAATAAAACACACATATGCTAATAATATGCGTGAAAATCAAACACAAACAAAGACTTACGCTACACAACAACGCTCAAGCCTTTATCCCACCATAGTGGGGTCGACTAAGACTTATGCTACACAAATTAAAAAAATGCGGCAAATAAAGTATTAAATGGGGATGTGTTACGCCCCCGGACGGATCCGAAGGCGACAACGGGGCTGAACCAACTGGTTCAGCCCCCACTTTCTAAAGGAAGGCCCTCGGGGGCTGAACCCACCCGGTTCAGCCCCAATTTGGGGCCGGCCGACTCCCTTGGCTAAACACCTCACATGGGTGAGAGCAATCTGTATCAGGTATCACTTCAGTCATGTCTGACGAAACAATGATAGGCAAAGTGGTGTCCTCGGCATGGGAGGAGCTCGTACTGCAGAGGTCAAGGTGAGGATCAATCATCTAGCTCTTACGGTTCTCAAAGACTGCTTGTAACGAAGGGAGTGCTGATATGTTGACTCGAAGGACTTCGAGCTATGATAAATCACCTTAGTACGAATGTCAGATCGAAGCCCAGATCGAAATCGGGAAGTGGTCATGGCTGAGTCCTCTCGGGTATCGCTTCTCACAACTAACTCATCGAAGCAATCTCTATACTCAATGAGAGTCATGGTTCCTTTCTAAAGGAAAAATAATTGGTTGAGCAAGCGACTCCGATACGACGGAGGTAGATACCTCTAACACAAAGTACGTTTCATGTCCACCCAACTATTGATGGGACGAACATAGTCTCGCTCACGGGTTCTCTCAATGCTAGACCAATAAGCCCTCGTCTGATCTAAAATCTAAGTTTCGCAAACTTGACACGACGCTTACCGTATAACTCAAAATGGTGAGATAGTACTCCATATCCACGAGCCAATAAGTAAAAGACTCGGGACTCGATGAGCCGTCAAAGGAAGGGGCAGCAGTACGAAACTGTCTCTCAAGATCTCTCTCGGAACAACGATCCTCATAATAATCATCTCTAAGGTAATCAAGTCGAGTCGAAGGATCAATACGACCCGTTCGCGTGTAAGGATATGAACGACGACAATCATCATATTCATCGTCTCTAGTGTAGTGAGGTCGTGTCGGCGGGTCAGCACGATCTCCAAAAGTGGTGTGCTGCGATCAAGGATAATCGTCGTAGTAACGTGAGGATCTCTCTGACAGAGCTTTGTGAGAGCGGGTGCTAGTGGACTCGAGACCTCCAAAGTTAGGAGAGGAATAATTGTGATACCTAGATATAATGAATAACCTATAGACTCTACGACTGCATATCAAAAGAGCGTGTAACTTGACTTTGATACCAATTGACGCAGGGCAAATTTATAGGCGGTGGAAAATCGGTTACTTAACCCTACATGTTATGAAAATCCGTTGGATAAATCGCAATTAGATAATAAATAATGACATCTCTTGTTGTTGATTCACTGCAAGACAAAATAATTTACTATGGCAGAACAAGCTTAGTCTTTTCTCCGCGTGGATGACCAAAATAAGAGGGCACTGCGAATAAACCATGCAAATCACAATAATAATCTAAAAAGAACAACTATCATACAAGAGATCCAAAACAAGCATACGATCCAATCCAATATAATTATGCTGAAAATAATAATCCAGTACAACTAAATCTCACCAAATATTGGGTTGATCAAGACGCTGAAAAATCCGAAGCCGGAGATGCATGCACGACGATCCGAGGTGGAAATTCTGCTTGGTGCCCTTTACCGTTTTCCTCAATCAAATATGATTTTATAAAATGCACCTTTAAGTCTACATGGTATCTTAGTAATCTTGAGATACTTGTACATTTTCATCACCAACCCTTACTCTAGAGGTTATATTCTGATATTCTCACCTTTGTCCCAATTCTTTTAAACAATTGGTCCAAGATATTTAAAATTATCGCGCGCATGCTTTTTTCTTACATGATAAAATCAATATTTACTAATATCATCCCACAAAAATTGCATATCGTCTTGATATTTTTATTATTCTATCTTTTCATTTAACTTCGTAGATGTCTCATAAATTAGAATTATGTCATCCGCAAAAAGTGTCCACCTAGAAACCTTGTTGTAGATATATTTTGTAAGCATCAATTTAAATACTATAATAGATATGGACTCAGTGATGATCCTTATGTAAACATGCTGTACTCCACAACTCTTCTAATGCTAATTAGTTATTCATCATGCATATTTTAATAAATACAAGTTCTTAGTTGTGCGCTTTGGTTAACTGAAGCACATTTTTTACTACGCTTCAAATCTTTGCACATCGTGGCGTGCTTTGCACATTGACAACCTTGTTTTGATATTAATTTTTTCCGGAGTTGCTAATGGTCATTATATGCTTTCTTCATTTGTTACTAGTAACAAAATCGTTAATCCATTGATGGCTTCTCCTTTTTTAAGTACTTCACAGCACCTGAATAGGATTATTTTGTTTTATTTTTGTTTTGTTTTTTGGTATTCACACATTTTCATGTGCTTATTTTGGTAGTCAAGTACTTATGGTCTCAGAGTTTAGGATGTCAATGACTAAATTATTTTATGAAAATGGTAATTAGACTTTAGAGCAAGTTATATGCTTTCTTCATTTGTTACTAGTTATTGGTTATGTTGGATGGTGGTGTACGGATAACATTTATTCTTGTATTATGTATTACTATTTATATTCCCCCTATGTGGAAGAAGACATGCAATTTTATTTTCTCATCTTATTTGGTATCAGAGGAGTCGGCATATCCCTAGCTCGATTCTCTCGTCCCGCACGCCGTCCGCGCCGCTCGCCGCCGCTCGCCGCTCGCCTGCGCCGCTCGCCGCTTGCCTGCGCCGCCTCCTGCACCTCACGCCGGCCCCGTCCAAGGCGATGTGATCCGCACGACGCGACGTGTCTCTCGCCTGCGTCTCCCGCGATCATCCCGCAGACCATCCCGCACGTCTCCCGCGATCATCTCGCCGGCCCCGTCTCTGTGATCCTTGGTTTTTCTATCCCTTTGGGATGAGATTTTCTTCTGATTAGGGGGCTTCCTCTTCCCCCATGAATTCCAGATTTTCTCCTTGTGTTTAGGGGGCTTCTTTCCCCATGAATTCCAGATTTTCTCCTTGTGTTTAGGGGGCTTCCTCTACCCCCATGGATTCCTCCTCTCTTACTTCGACTGATGGCTTTGTTCGTCGCATAACTACCTCTCTTCTCAATGAACGGAATTTTATCGCTTAGTCCAACTCCGTGCGAGTTCATCTTGCCGGACATGACAAGCTCGATTGGCTTGAACCTAATGGTGTTCCAAAACCTACCGACGACAAGGCTATCCGTCAATGGCGCACAAAAAATTTCAAGATTCTCGGGTGTCTTCAATGCTCCATGGAGCCCCGGATTTACGAGCAGTTTATGCGGTTTGATTCTGTGTCGTCTCTTTGGGCTGCCTTGACGCGTACCTACGGTCACACCCGCGTTGATACGCGGATTTATTCTGTGTTTCAGGAGATTTCTACAGCTCGTCAGGGGGACCGTTCTGTGCATGGTTACTTTACCTTTCTCTCTGGGAAATTCCAGGAACTCTCAGACCTCGAGCCGCTTAGTGCTTTTCCCCATCCCGAGGATCTGCTTGTTGCCAAGCGTCGCCAGGAGAAGCGGGAGACCTACCAGTTCCTGATGGGCTTGCGGCCCGAATTTGAGCATATTAGGGTTCAGATTGTCAGCATGAACCCTCTTCCTGATATTTTGGATGCTTACTCCATGGTTGAGGAGCATGAGCGTCGTGCCCGCTTGACTGCTGTCTCTTCCGTTCCTGCTACCGTTCCTCTTCCGGATCATTCAGCCCTAGCGTCTGGTCGTTCTTCTTCTGTGCGAGGGAAGCGGACTTCTACCCCTTGCGGCCGTGTGGGTGGCCGCGGGAGTCCGTTTGCTGCTGTTCAGTGTCAGCACTGCCTGCGGACTGGTCACGAGAGGGCCAGGTGCTGGTTACTCTTTCCTCACCTGCGCCAGCAGTCTTCCGCTACTCGTACCGTCGCCGCTACTTCTTCCGACTTTGGAGGCCAGCCTGATTACAGTACCTCTTCTGGGACTTCTTCCGCTGACTGGAGTCAGCTTATGGCTCAGGTGCAGCAGCTTTAGTCTCAGCTTCAGCAGCAGTCCTCGTTTCAGCCTCCTTCTGCTCAGTTGTTGCCTACCTCCTTGTCGTTCTCGTCGACCTCGACATCTGCGTCAGGTACCTCGACGGTCCTTCATGTCACTCATGAGGGGCATTCCTCCCCTTGGGTGATTGACTCTGGGGCCATTGATCATATGACTGGTGAGCCACACTTTTTCTCCTCTCTTGTGTCTCCGAGTGTCCATCGGTAGGTTCGCCTGCTGATGGCTCCGTGACACCCATTCTTCACCAGGGCACCGTTCCTCTCTCACCCTCCTTCACCTTGGGATCAGTTCTTCATGTTCCCAAGCTTGCTTTAAATCTTCTTTCTGTTAGTCAACTGACTCGTACATTACACTGCTCGGTGACATTTTTCCCTTCTGTCTGTGTTTTTCAGGACTTGACCACGAAGAGAACTTTTGGCTACGACCGTGAGCGCGACGGGCTTTACCAGCTGGATATCCCACCTCAGACATCATCACCCTGTCTTCCACCACCATCCATTGCTGCTGCTACTACATCTTCTCTTTGGCATGCCAGATTGGGACATGCAAACCCTAAGATTGTGTCCTCCCTGTTTCGAGTGTCTCATTTGAGCACCCGTTTCAGTGTGATGTGTGTCAGCTTAGCAAACACACACGCACTTCTTATCCTGTTTCTATTTCTCGTAGTTCTGCTCCTTTTGAGATTGTTCATTCAGATGTTTGGGGGCCTGCCCCGGTTGTATCTTATGATGGTTTTCGTTACTTTGTCTCTTTTATAGATGGTTTTACTCGTTGCTGTTGGGTTTACCTTATGCGTGCAAAATCTGATGTTTTTGATTTTTATACCCAGTTTTCTCATATGGTTTCTACTCAGTTTTCCTCACGTATCCGGATTCTTCGCTCCGATAATGGGGGGGAGTACACTTCTTCCTCTTTTTCTGCTTTCCTTGCTAGCCAAGGAACCCTTCATCAATCTCGTGTCCCTACACCCCCGAACAAAATGGACTGGCAGAACGCAAAAATCGTCATCTCCTGAATGTGACCTGATGCCTTCTCCTTGGGTCCCATGTCCCCAAGTTATTTTGGAGCGCTGCTCTTCTTACGGGGACCTTTTTAGTCAACCGTCTGCCTTGCCAGCCTCTAGCGGGTCGGGTTCCTCTGAGCCTCCTATATCCCAGCCGCCCTTTGTTTCCTATTCCCCTTCGGGTGTTCGGATGTGTGTGCTTTGTCCAAGACCGTAGTCCCACTCGGACTAAACTTGATAACAAAGCTATTCGATGCTTATTTTTGGGATATTCCTCCTCATCCAAGGGATATCGCTGTTTTGACCCCACTTCTCGCAGGACTTTTCACTCCATGGATGTGACGTTCTTTGAGGATACCCCCTTCTACAGTATCCCTCCACCATCACAGCCTGCTCCAGTTCCCATTCCTCCTTCCACACCACCACAGCCGGCCCATGTTCCCCTTGCTCCGTTACACGACTCGATTCCGGCTCAGACATATACCCGGGGTCCACGTGGGCCCTCACATGTTCACCTTATCCTTCGTACTCCGCTGGTAGAGCCCAGCTCACAGGACCTGATGCCATTATCCTCTGACAGGTGATGTTCTTCCTTCTTCTGACTTGCCTATTGCACTTCGCAAGGGTAAGCGTTCTTGTGTTACTGACCATCCTGTTGCTAGCTTTGTGTCCTACCAGCGTCTCTCCCCAGGTTACCGGGCTTTCCTGACTGCCACCGATCAGATCAGGATTCCGCGTTCGACGACTGAGGCATTCCAGCATCCTGAGTGGGTGGCGGCTATGGAGGCTGAGATGTCGGCTTTACAGAGGGCTGGTACCTGGCGTTTGGTCCCCCTTCCCACCGGCAAGAAGATTGTTGGGTGTCGGTGGGTCTACACCATCAAGTATAATGCTGATGGGTCTCTTGCACGCTACAAGGCTCGCCTTGTCGCGAAGGGCTTCACCCAGACTCCAGCGGATTACGGGGTGACCTTTTCCCCTGTGGCCAAGCTTTCTACTGTCCGTCTTCTTGTTTCCCTCGCTGCCTGCCTTGGATGGCCTCTTCACCAGCTGGACGTGCCGAATGCCTTTCTTAATGGCTCTCTTAATGAGGAGATTTATATGGATCCGCCGCCCGGTTACGAGCTTCAGGGGGAGTATTTGGGACGTGTTTGTCTTCTGCTGATGGCTCTGTATGGGCTGAAGCAGTCCCCTCGTGCGTGGTTTGAGCGGTTTGGGACTGTTGTGCTTCAGAGTGGGTTCACCAGATGTCATGCAGATCACACATGCTTTGTTCGGACTGCTGCGGATGGTCGCATGGTTATTATTCTTGTCTATGTGGATGATATCATCCTTACTGGTGATGACAGCTCGGGTATTCTTCAGATTAAGGAGGTGCTTCGTACGGCATTTGAGGTAAAAGATCTGGGACCTCTGAGGTACTTTCTCGGAATTGAGGTGGCCAGATCCAAGCAGGGGATCTCCTTGTCTCAGCGCAAGTATACACTCGACCTTTTGAGTGATACTGGCCTTCTTGGGTGCTCTCCAGTATCTACACCCATGGACCCGAACCACCGCTTACACGCTGAATCCGGCGACCCTCTCCCTGATCCGGGCAGATACCAGCGTCTTGTTGACAGGCTTATCTACTTGACCAACACTCGCCCAGATATTAGCTTTGCTGTGAGTGTGGTCAGCTAGTTCATGCATGCCCCCCGTACTTCTCACCTTGATGCAGTTTTTCGGATACTTCACTACTTGAAGGGATCGCCTGGCCTCAGGCTCTTCTACCGTTCGTCCCCATCTCCCGGACTTATCTGTTACACAGATTCTGACTATGCTGGTTCCATCACTGATCGGCGCTCTACTTCAGGGATGTGTACTTTCTATGGTGGCAATCTCATTTCCTGGAAGAGCAAGAAGCAGAGTGTCGTCTCCCGCTCCTCTACTGAAGCTGAGTACCGAGCTATGGCCCATGGAGCCACGGAGCTCCTTTGGCTTCGTACTCTCTTGACCGAGCTGGGCTTTCCTCCTTCTGGTTCCTCGACGCTGGTGTGTGACAACCAGTCTGCTCTCATGCTAGCCTCCGACTCTGTTCTGCACGAGAGGACTAAGCATATCGAGGTTGATATTCATTTTCTCCGGGAGCACATTCGTTCAGGGACTCTTGCCACGACCTATGTTCCCTCCGCCGAGCAGACTGCAGATGCCTTCACCAAGGCGGTTGGGCCTTCCAGACTTCTCTCTACTTATGGCAAGCTGGGCTTGCTTGATCTCTTCGCGCCAGCTTGAGGGGGAGTATTGGTTATGTTGGATGGTGGTGTGCAGATAGCATTTATTCTTGTATTATGTATTACTATTTATATCCCCCCCTATGTGGCAGAAGACATGCAATTTTATTTTCTCATCTTATTCTAGTAACAAAATCGTTAATCCAATCCTAGCTTCTCCTTTTTAAAGTACATTACAACACCTGAATTAGGATTTTTTGTTTGTTTTTGTTTTTGGTTTTCACACAATTACATGTTCTTATTTTGGTAGTCAAGTACTTATGGTCTCAGAGTTTAGGATTCAATGACTAAATTAATTTATGAAAATGGGAATTGAACTTTAGAGCAAGTAATATTACCTTTTCTCCCTCAATCTAAATGAATCTCCAAATTGATTGTATGGTCTCATACTTCTTATTCCTCAGTCTAAACGGCTTCCCTCTAAAGAAGCAAAATCAACTTCTCTACGATATTCCGGTTTCTCTCACAGCTCCTGGATCCGGGAAATGCAGCAAGCTTCTGATAAATCAATAATTATAAGCGAGATCCTGGATTCTAGGACTAGGAATCTTGTATCCGTGTCCAGAATCAGTGACTATGTCCTGTCGAATGAGCTAGTTAGCATGGCATTGGCCATGGTAGCTGAGGACAAACAGATTAATCGGGTTCTTGAGGAGCTTTTTGCTGAAGAGGTAATTCTTGCCACTGAATCATTTTTATCATCCTTCTGTACAAACTAAAAAAAACTGCACGCATAACAAATATCTGATCTTCTAGACTTCAAACAGTGTAAACTGTCATATTACCTATTTTCTTTTGCATGATTTTTAAGTTGCTTGTGGCATTTTGACAACTGCCCCTTGTAGACGATACTGGTCTTTCATACCTTTCACAAATGAATGTTTACACAACAATTGCCAACTTGCGTGCATTTTTCCTTTAATAATTGTGCATTTATTCTACCACTCAATTTCTTCACCTTCTTTAACTTTGATGCGCTTTTCTCAACCACACTCCTGGTTATATGATGAGAAACAAAGCTACACCACACTCCAGGTTATATGATTTGCAGTTGACAGCTGATTTGTATTCTTGCTAACGTGATATGAGACTTCGATACCTTATCATGTAGTTGATGCGCTTTTATCAACCGAAGTGTCATCCTACAACATTTTTCTTTTCATCCCGTGAACAAGTCATCAAATCATAACAATACTTCAATTGATTCACCATCCAACATTGAGGGTTTAAATGTCTCTAGATTCTCAAAGCTTACCACCAAGGAAATCTTCATATTTGAGGGTAGTGATGAAGGTTGTGAATATCAAATGTTAACAACATATCAGATTGAGTTATAAAATGTCGGATGACAGAGACAATATCGAAGATATTTTAAAATATTAAATTTCCATATTCATGAATTAAGGAATATGTATCAGTATACCTATATGTTTTAAAAGTAAAAAATTAGCATAGCAATCATAAAAATGTTGTATATCCTAAAATAAAGTCGAAGAGTATCTCAAATAAAATATTAGTAACGCAGAGCAACCACTATTAACAAGTAATCCAAAACAAGTACAAATAAATAAATTGTGAAATATATTTAACATGATACAATACTTTTATTCAGATCACACTAATTTTTGTAGCAAATAAAGAGGATTTAGAAGTTAAATATATTGATTTATAATAAGCTTTCTTGTGCTTATCAAAGTTGTATTAAAAACATCATAATCATTAACTAATAGTGTGTAGAATGTCTTAATATTTTACTTAACATAAAATCATAAATGTGATGTGAAATTAGAAATGATTATACAAACTCGATTATAAGATTAACACCTATGAAAGAGAATTAAACATTAAATCTAAACATATGTTAGTGCAATACAAATAGAGGTGATTTAAGCATGCTTATTGTTAACATAACATAAAATAAAAAAACTGACGATATTTCAAAAGTTATGTCCGACGATAAACGGGAAAAGATTCCAAAATAGTTTTTTTTTTACAAAAGGACAGCTTATTTTTTTTTCAAAAAAAATTTTGCTCTCAAAAGCTACATGTCGGCCGACATGTCAGAGAATAAAACCACAGTAGTGCTAATTGAGAGGCATTGTACCGTTTTTCCTTAGAATTCCAAATGGTCCATGTCGAATTTTAAGCTCACATCCCTCTCCTTCAAGCACTGTTTTAAATGTCCTGCCATATGCCTGTCACATGTTTTTGAGAGTAAACAATATTTCTTTTTCCAAAAGAGGGATTATATCCTTTTGTAAAATATAGGTCGGCATATCCGATTTTTTTATATTTTATTTTTTATCCGATATTTTATTTTATAGGCCGGCTACATTTCATCCGATATTTTATTTTATATTATGTTTGCAGTATAAGTTTATATCATTTGTATGTATTTATTATATACGCTTAAATCGAGGACATATTCTTTCGTTCTCTGTAATGTGTTATTCATATAATCAATTCTTTAAATTTATTTTCACTTTTAGTTTTTTAATTTCAAAAATATTAAAACTTTTAAATATTTATTAGTTTACTATTTATATTTGTTAAGTATAAAAAAATTTATAATTAGTCAAAAACATTTAGCTTTTAGTTTTTCTTATTTGCTATAAAACTTAGTGATATGTAAATATGTATAATATTAAATATATTTTACAAAATATCTAATTGTACTTTTAATAGTAATTATTGTAGTGTGCTACTAATATTTTATTTTTGATTTTTTTAATTTATTTTGGGATATCCATGATTCAGTATTTATGAATTTGTTATGCTAGTTTTTTAAATTTTAGAACATATAATTATACTTAGTATAAATAAAAAATATTTCTTTAACGAGATGTGAAAATCCGATATTTTAAAATATCCTCGACATGTCTCCTATTTCAAATATCCGATATTTAAAAATTCAATCCGACATTGTCGCTGAGATTCGATATTTACAAACATGCCTTCAAGTTGTTTTCTTTGTTTTACTAATATGGAGCTATACCAATTACCAAGTCACCTATTTCTAAATTCCGTTCAACTTAGTGTAAGCTGTGTTGTATGTTATCTCTTCTTGATCTTTTCCAAAGATGTATGCCAATTTATACATGCCCCTTGATCACGACACCAAGAGACATCATGTTGTGTCTCATGAAGTACATACTTGAAAACGGTACATTATTCTCTTCTCACGGGAAGATGGGAGTTGAGGTTAAAACCGATTTACGCTTGAGCTAAGGTTATTATTCCTTCGCAGGTGGAAACCTTGTTACTTGAATAATAATAAATAAAATATTAAGGTCCTTATGGAAATTTGAGCCTTCTGGAAGAAAATCTCTTTCGCTTTTATTGTGACACCAACCCAATCATTAACATTGCTCATAACTAGGCATGTTCAAAAAGACCGGGCCCGGCCCGAGAAAAGCCCGGCTTGGCCGGGGCCCGGGAAAGTGAGATTCCAATAAAATCCTGTTGTTAGGCGGGATTTTAATAGAATCCCGCCTGACAAGCTGGATTTATTAACCGGGCCGGGATCAAATGGATACTATTCATTTTATGGTCGGGATCTATTCTTAGGGAATTCCACGGGTTAAGTAATCTCATCCTTGTATATTTTTAATATATACAAACAAAATTTACACTCTTGGATAACTAAGGAGTAATCTCAGTTAAAAATACAAAGAAGAGCATCCGAACTGACACAAATTTACAAATCTCGACTGTGTTCCTTCACAACTCCTTGAATCAAAAAGAAAAATTCTATCATTTAATTGTGTCTCTGTAACTAGGATGCATAAGTTTTTTATGCACTGTTCAAACTGTCGGTTTAAACTTCTCTACCTAAATATAAATGCTTAACCACTAGAGTTGAATTCCATTCTTTCACCGGCGATATCAGGGTGTTATGATTATATCTATTGTAACTTATACGTCCAACCTAAAACTAAATCATCTTAGTTGGAGGGGTCTATTATCAATATATTAAATGCACAAAATTACATGAGTTTTTGTGATACCGCTGGGGTATCGCGGTGGCGGTAAGAGGTCGCCCGACGGTATCGGGCAACAGGCGGCAGCGGTAAGAGGTGAAGGGAGGAAGGGAGAGATGAGAAGAGAGGAGAATTAGGGTTAAGGAGAGACTAGGGTTCAGCCCCCACTAAGCAAATTGATTCCAGGATCCAAATAAAGTTTACGTACCCCTCATATATATAGAGGTCTCATAGAAGCTTAAAAAGGAAATAAAATAATAAAAGGAAATAACATTAAAGGAAATAACCTAAAAGGAAATAACATAAAAGGAAATAACCTAAAAAGGAAATAACATAAAAGGAAATAACATAAAGTCGCTGGTGCTGCTACTCCCCCGTTTTGGTCTCGCCCTCGCCCGTGGTTGGAGTAGGTTCGCCACGGCTAGTCCCGTCCGCCGTCTTCCCTCGCCGAGTGTATACTCGCCATGGCGGCTCTTCCGGATGGAGATCGGTAACAATACCGCGTCTGGGAAATTTGCCTTGTCCTCAAGGCAAAAATCTGGAAACTGTCGCCGGAAGTCGTCGCGTAATAACCACGTTGTCTCCTCCACTGGGCGATTCTTCCAAGCGACTCGGACTTCCTCCGGGCCGGCGGCGTTGGAGCGGTGGTGTCGGTGGCCGATGATGGCGTCGGGGTACAAAGAGTCGTCGTCGGGCTGTGCACACTCCGCCGGTATATGGTCCATCGTGGGGTGGTCGCCGACGACGCGGCGGAGTTGGGACACATGGAAAACCGGGTGTATCTTGGTGCCCTCCGACAGACGAAGGCGGTATGCCACCGCCCCATATCGGCAACTTTCTGCCGCCCGCCGGACCTGCCCGAAATTGGCACCACGGCTAGTCCCGTCCGCCGTCTTCCCTCGCCGAGTGTATACTCGCCATGGCGGCTCTTCCGGATGGAGATCGGTAACAATACCGCCGTCTGGGAAATTTGCCTTGTCCTCAAGGCAAAAATCTGGAAACTGTCGCCGGAAGTCGTCGCGTAATAACCACGTTGCCTCCTCCACTGGGCGATTCTTCCAAGCGACTCGGACTTCCTCCGGGTCGGCGGCGTTGGAGCGGTGGTGTCGGTGGACGATGATGGCGTCGGGGTACAAAGAGTCGTCGTCGGGCTGTGCACACTCCGCCGGTATATGGTCCATCGTGGGGTAGTCGCCGACGACGCGGCGGAGTTGGGACACATGGAAAACCGGGTGTATCTTGGTGCCCTCCGGCAGACAAAGGCGGTATGCCACCGCCCCAATGCGGCTCATGATCTCGTAGGGCCCGTAAAAGCGCGGTGCCAATTTCGGGCAGGTCCGGCGGGCGGCAGAAAGTTGCCGATATGGTTGCAGCTTGATGAACACCCGATCACCCACTTGGAATGAGAGGTCCCGACGCTTCTTGTTAGCAAAAGCCGACATCTTGGCTTGTGCTCTTCGTAAGTGGTGTTTGAGACTATCAAGAATGATATCCCGATCTTGAAGGTGCTCCGCTAGACTCGCCACGGTGCATTCCCCGGGTAGATGGCGGACGATGGACGACGGGGGTCGGCCGTAGACTATCTTGAACGGGGATGTGTTTGCTGCATGATGATAGGCCGTGTTGTAGGAGCACTCCGCCAAACACAACCACTTGGTCCAAGTGCCCGGTCGTTCTCCGATGAAGCAACGTAGGTACGTCTCAAGGCACCGGTTCAGCACTTCGGATTGACCGTCTGATTGCGGATGGTAAGCTGTACTCATGCGCAAGCGGGTTCCTTGGAGGCGAAATAGAGACGTCCAGAAATTGCTCAAAAATAGCGGGTCGCGGTCGCTGACGATGGACCGGGGAAACCCATGCAGTCGTACCACCTCCGTGATGAAGGCCTCGGCCACCGTGGAAGCTGTGTAAGGATGACGCAACGGTACGAAGTGCGCGTACTTGGAAAGTCGGTCCACCACGACTAGTATGCAATCGAATCCGCGGGAGCGAGGGAGGCGCGTGATGAAGTCCATCGCGATGTCCTCCCATATATGATACGGGATGGGCAGGGGCTGCAGCAGGCCGCTTGGAAACATCGCCTCGTATTTGGCCTTTTGACACGGAAGACACGCCGCCACATAGGCCTTCACTTGCTGAAACATCTGGGGCCAATATAAGGATGCCGCCAGTCGGCGGTAGGTGCGGAAAGCCCCCGCGTGGCCGCCCGTCGGGGTGGAGTGGAACTCGGCTAATAATTGCGGAATCCGGTCCGAGGAGGCGGAGAGGACTAATCTGCCCCGGTGAAACAAACGGCCTCCCTCGAGCGTGTATGGCGGGTGCGCCCCCGGGTCGGCCACGAGGGTGGCTCGGATCGCCGCGAGTCGCGGGTCGCGGTCCACCTCTTGTTGGATACTTGCCGCCTCGTCCCAAATCGGTCTGGAGATGGCCGAAAGTTCCACCGCCTGTGGTTGGCGCGAAAGGGCATCGGCCGCGCTGTTTGTCCGCCCCGGCTTGAACTCAATGGAAAACTCGTAGCCGAGCAGTTTAGCGACCCAAACTTGTTGCGTGGGCGTGGCAATCTTCTGTTGAAGCATGTATCGGAGACTATGGTGGTCCGTCCGAACCACGAACGGCCGGCCGAGCAAGTATGGCCGCCAATGTTGCACGGCGAGCACTAACGCCATGAGCTCGTTTTCATAAGCAGAGCGGCTCCGCACGGCGGGCGAGAAGGCCCGGCTGTAGTAGGCGACCGGTCGACCGTCTTGCATAAGGACCGCGCCGACCCCGGTGCCGGACGCATCGCATTCGACGATGAACTGTTTGGAGAAGTCCGGCATGGCCAGAACCGGTCCGTGCACGAGAGCCTTTTGGAGGGCGGCGAAGGCGTCGGATGCCGCGGAAGTCCACGTGAAGGGGCCCTCCTCCGAGAGCTTGAGTAGCTGGGTAAGTGGCCGCGCCAAGGAGCCATAGTTCTTGATGAAGCGTCGGTAGTATCCGGTGAGGCCCAAGAATCCGCGGACCTCCCGAATAGACGTGGGGGCCGGCCATTGCACGACCGTCTGAACCTTGTCCGCCTCCATTGCCACGCCCGAGGCCGAGATAGTGTGGCCCAAATAACTGACCGAGGTTGCGCCAAACGAGCATTTCTTTCGGTTGAGGACCAGCTGGTGGTGCTGCTGTGTGTTGAAGGTGTTCCTGACGTGAACAAGGTGGTCCTGCCACGAACGACTAAACACCAAAATGTCATCGAAGAATACAAGAATATGCTTACGGAGGACCGGTCGAAAGATGTCGTTCATCGTTGCTTGGAATGTGGCGGGGGCGTTGCCGCGTTGGTGAGCCCGAACGGCATGACGAGGAACTCGAAGTGGCCATCATGGGTCCGGAAGGCCGTCTTCTCGATGTCCTCTGGCCGCACCCGGATTTGGTGGTATCCGGCGCGGAAATCCAGCTTGGTGAAGTAAGTCGCTCCCTGAAGCTCGTCCAGCAGTTCTTGAATCACCGGAATCGGATAGCGATCCGACACTGTCGCCTTGTTAAGCTCCCGGTAGTCGACGCAAAAATGCCAACTGCCGTCCTTCTTCCGTACAAGCAAGACGGGGCTAGAGAAGGGACTGGCGCTGGGGCGGATGAGGCCACCCAATAACATTTCGCGGACTAGGCGTTCCATTTCGTCCTTCTGGGCATGACCATATCGGTACGGCCGGACGGAGATGGCGGCGACGCCCTGTTGGAGGAGAATCGTGTGGTCGGTTGCCCGCGGTGGTGGCAGCCCCCGAGGCGTAATAAAGATGTCCGAGTATTCATCGAGCATCGGTCGGAAATTCGTGGGAAGCGACGCAGTGGAGTCGATGGTCTCGACCGCCCAAAGCCACGCGGTGAAATCCACGTCCGCCACCCGGTGGAGCGCGCCAGCCGAGATAGGAGAGCGGAGGAGTGTTGCGTCGCCCGCGAGGTGACAGGCACGGCCTTGGTGGTGGAACCGCATGGTCATGGCCGCCCAATTCACACGGACCTCGCCCAATGTCTGGAGCCAAGCCACTCCAAGAATGAGGTCCAACCCGCCTAATTCGAACACATAGAAGTCCGCCTTGATGTCGCAATTGCCCACGGAGAGCGGAACACCCGAGCATTGCCCCAATGTAGGTCGACGACGGCCGTCCCCCAAGCACACCGTGAAGGCCGGCGATGGCAAGACCGGAAGCTCCAAGGCGCGCGCGACGTGGCGAGAAATGAAATTACGGCTTGCACCGCTGTCGATCATGACGATCACCGGCCGCCCGCGGATAGTGCCGGCCATCTTCATGGTGCGAGGGCCGGTGATGCCGCCCACCGAGTATAACGGCAGCTCCAAAATGTTTAGGGCGGTGTCTGCGCCCGGGAGTCCGTCATCATCCCGGATGGCGAGGGCGTCGAAGTCGGCCATGGTAACTTCGGAATCCTCCTCGACGAATAAGGCGTGGAATTCCTTCACGGTGCATTCATGCTGCGGTGAGTAAGGTTGGCGGCACCGGAAACACAGCCCCTTACGACGCAGCTCGTTGTAGTCCTGGCTGGAGATGCGATGAGTGGTATCCGGCCGCGGCGGGCGATTTCCGCCAGCCGGAGGCGGTCGGTCCCGCGTTGCTGGCGGTCGGGATGGATGTGGTGGAGGGGTCGGCCCCGGACGGATCCCCAAATCAGCCTCCACTGCGCGAGCCAAGTTGAGGGCGTCGGAGACGGTTCGCGGGTGGTCGGTGCGGATCCGAGAACGGATGGAGGGCAGGAAGCCTTGGAGAAAAAATCTGAGATAGTGGTCAGGAGGAAGGCCGGGTACCTCTTTTACCAAGGCCACGAATTCATCAATATACGTATCCACGTCGGCCGTTTGGCGGGCGCTGCAGAGGCGTTCAATGGCTGACCCGGTGTACCGGGAGTCATAACGGGTAATCATTTCTTGTTTGAACTCATGCCATGAGATAGAAGGTTGCACTTGACGGAGCCAACGCGCCCAGTGAAGTGCCGACCCGCTGAGACCTACTACTGTTGTGCTGATGCGGTCCACCGGCGGTGTTCCGTTGAGGTCAAAGAACTGTTCTGCTCGTGCAATCCACCCCAAGGGGTCGACTCCAGAGAAGTCTGGAATATCGAGGAGCGATGCCGCCCGATTGAGTAGCGGCGGCGGGGCGGGTGTTGGCGGAAACGTGGACGGAGTAGGCGACATGCCTAGGATGGACCCGGCGTCGGTATGGGCGGTAGATCCCGACGACGGCGTGGCTGTGACGGGGGGGGGGGTGTGGAGAGCGTCCAAACGCCCTAGGAGCAGTGCTTGACCAGCGATGATGGCCTCCATGGAGGATTGGAGGGTGGCGAGATGGGCATCGTGGCGGTCGAGGCGTTGGCGGGCCTCGTCGGCGTTGTCCGCGGAATCGGCGGGGGTGGATCTCGTGTTGGGTGCCATGGGAGGACGTTCCGGCGGCGCGATGCGGGCGGAGATGGCAGGTCGGACCAATGATACCGCTGGGGTATCGCGGTGGCGGTAAGAGGTCGCCCGACGGTATCGGGCAACAGGCGGCGGCGGTAAGAGGTGAAGGGAGGAAGGGAGAGATGAGAAGAGAGGAGAATTAGGGTTAAGGAGAGACGAGGGTTCAGCCCCCACTAAGCAAATTGATTCCAGGATCCAAATAAAGTTTACATACCCCTCATATATATAGAGGTCCCATAGAAGCTTAAAAAAGAAATACAATAATAAAAGGAAATAACATAAAAGGAAATAACCTAAAAGGAAATAACATAAAAGGAAATAACCTAAAAAGGAAATAACATAAAAGGAAATAACATAAAGTCGCCGGTGTCGCTACTCCCCCGTTCCGGTCTCGCCCTCGCCCGTGGTTGGAGTAGGTTCGCCACGGCTAGTCCCGTCCGCCGTCTTCCCTCGCCGAGTGTATACTCGCCATGGCGGCTCTTCCGGATGGAGATCGGTAACATTTTGATACGAACCCGAGAGGAATCCGGCAAGGGGGAGGGCCGGCAGAAGTGAGGAAGAGGAAAGAGGGAACGAGACGAAATTCTTAGGGAACAACCCTAATTTTCCTTTCATCCAAGAATACGGAAAAAGAGTACAACACACTTCTTTATAGGCGCGGGGTGCGAATAACAAAAGAGAAATAAATAATGCATACACAACATCATATAAAATAACAAAGTGCGAAATAAATAAATAGTCACGCCGGTTTCGCGTCTTCGGTCTCTACTCCTCCGGACGGGCTCGTCATCGTCTCCCTCCGTGTGAGACTCGCCACGGTGTCTCGTCGGCGCGTGCGTGTCCCGTCGGCATGCGCAACCGTAACAATGCCGTCATATGGAAAATATGTCTTGTCCTCAAGACAGTAGTCGGAGCGGTGGCGGCAGAAGTGATCCTGGAACAGCCTCGTGGCTTCGGACTCCAGACGGTAAGACCCAGCAACCGGGACCTCCTACGAGCCAGAGTCCCCCTGAAAGGTGGTTGCAGCAACCAAGTAGCTTGGTTGGGTAGTTCGGCGCCAGCTGCCTCCTTTCTTCCAGACCAGAGAAAGCTGGGTTGGTGGCAATCCTGTCGGAGGCTGGGTGACGTTGGCGCGCTCGGTAGGAAGCTCTTATTAGTCTGTCGGAGAAGGAAGAGGCAAAACAGACGGGCCCGAGTGGGGGACCACAACCCCGCAGAGAAGCCAACGTCCGTGGGCTACTGGATCGTGCCGAGGGATATCAGAGAGCGTAGGAGGGCAGAGTCACCGTCGAGGCGACATAGTTTCCCCTCGTGTAGGAACTGCATAGACATAGTCTCCCAATTGACGCATACCTCGCCGAGCGTGCGGAGCCAAGCAACTCCCAGAATGGCGTCAAGGCCGCCTAAGCCAAATGTGTAGAAGTCCACGGTCACGGAATAGGGCCCCATAGAGAGAGAGACGGCAGTGCAACAACCCTGAGTCGGTTGGTGACGCCCATCGCCCATACGGACCACAACATCGGGGGAGGGAAGCAAGGGAAGACGGAGTTGTTGCACCAGGTTCTCAGAGATAAGGTTGTGGCTTGCACCGCTATCCACCATGATGATGATCTTGCGATCCCGCAGTGTGCCCGAGAGTTGCATGGTCTGCTGGCTGGAGTTCCCGCCCGTTGAGGCGCAAGATAGCTCCAATCGGTGGAATATAACTGCGGTGGTCATGAAATGTCGTTCGTGAACGTCCGGCCTCACTCAAAAAAATTCATGCGTTTTATTTTCAAAACTAGTTTATTTTCTTGGTAGCGGTCATAACCTTTGTCTTGCCAAACATACATTTTATAATAATGACGTTTTTGACCAAACTCACCGAAGCAAATAAACCGTGTCAAACGAAACCTTAGACACATAATACATAGATGTGGGTCATTGGTTCCATCATGTTATGATACTCATATTTAGAACATAGAGGGAACCAAAAAGCTTTTGTTTCTTGTATACATGAGTAATTTGCTAGCGGTTTAAGGTGTGCTATATAATTTGCAGTTTAGTACCCTCTAATATAAACTCCTAGTTGAACTTGTGAATCTATGATTCCGTTTGTTTAGGCCGCGAGCCTCCTTAGGCAGTGGGAAAGGGAGGGAGACCCTTGTAATAGGAAAGAGAACCTCACTGCTATTTCTGGCCTTTCCCATTGCAGGGGAACCGCCGCCGCCGCTCTCCCAAAATTGTTTGGGGATGCCTCGCTTTCCCCCGCTCCGGTGGGAATGGGAGCCCCACCGTCCAAATAAACAGTCCAAGTATGGTAATTTTAAAATCGAAATTGCAACTAACAGGGAAGAAAGAAAGTACTAGTTATGCTCAAAACAGTTGAGACTTAATTTCTTCGGAGTTTAAACTCAAGGCATTTTTTGCAGGGGAATGAGCTTTGCATTCGCCCGGCAGAATATTATCTATACGAACAGGAAGAGCTATGCTTCTACGAAATTATGATCAGGGGCCGCGAGCGGCGGGAGATAGTTATTGGCTACCGACTCTCCAACGCCGACCAAGCAATAATAAATCCGCCTCAGAAGCTCGAGAGAAGGAAGTGGTCCCTGGACGATGTCTTTGTTGTCATCTCCTTGGGGGACTGAGGTCTCTGGAGATTGTGCCATATATGAGCATAAACTTTCTACAGTTCTGATTGCTTAACTGCATATTTCTAATCCATTATCTATTTTATTAAGCTGTATATAATATATTCATATGTTTTCAGCCTTATATTTTGTATAGATTGATTAGGATATATTCCTTCAGCCTAGTTGTAAGATTGTCCTATTTATGTGTCTGTGTGTGTATAAAGAGAGAGATAGAGAGAGGAATAATTACCAAAAAAATTCCTGAAATGCTGGAAGTTGGCATAATTATAAATTGCACCCCTCTTATTTTTGAAATTACAAAAACTTATGTAAGTTTACATTACTTAACATCCATGCACAAGAATACATCCTTTAGGGGGTTTTTTGTGCATGAATGTTAAGAAATGTAAACTTACACAGGAGGTTTTTTAGGCTCTGTTTGGCATGGTGGTGGCGGTCATGAACATGCATGAAGAAACTTCATCCACTTTTATGTTCGAACGGATGATGTTTGTTATGTGATACTTGACGAATAACATTTTAATCCAAGCGTTTATGATCGTTATCACAGTGTCGGGTTGTTATATGTATATTGACATGCATGAAGTTTATCTATTTTGACCCATGAAATAGTATTGATGTATGTTGAGCGAACCTCGGGCAATTTCACATTATGGATACGAATAATCATTGAAATTTGTTATCTATTTCGGAAATGATATTTTTTGAGATTATATCAATTCATAAGTGTGGGGCTAAATCTTGAAATTATGTTTTTTTATTTGTTAATTAGGGCTTGGATTTTCCTGCCAAAGAGAAGATTGTCTATTTTTTTTTACCTCAGCTTGTGCTCACATATAGAGTAAATTGGATTGTCTACTCTCAAAAGAAAGCATAACAAATCATGATCCTAGTTTAGGGTTTATAACTATTTTATTGTATGGCATTAAATGATATTGTAACCCTAGCCATTCGGGCGATTCATCATGAAGGAGACATTGCACAAAATCTCAAAATTATGGTAGAGATTGTCCTTCAAAGGTGATGAAAGATGGAGCTTATGATCTCTTATAAATGCATCCCATAATACATTTGTACTTTGTTAATGTGAAGCTTCTAATATGAAATTATCTGCTCATAACCTATTTATAAATCATGTTGGAGTATACTTATACTTGTTTATGGGATAATGATGCAAAAGTTTTAAGCTCATGAGTGGAAAAAGGAAAATTGCATAAAGTTAAAGAAAAATGCATAGATGAAATCATAGATAAACTATTGGATGAAACTCTAGAAAACTCCTTACATGAAATCATACATAAACTTCTAAATAGATAAACCCTAGATGAATCTCTAGATAAATCACTAGTTGAATTCATAGATAAATCCCTAGATGAATGCCTAAATAAACACTTAGATGAACTCTTAGATAAATTCCTACATGAATCATTAGATGAACCCCTAAATTATGTCCTATATGAATCCCTAAATAAAATCCTAAATGAACTCCTACATAAACCTCTAGATGAAAGCATATGTAAATCTCTAGATAAACCCCTAAATGAACCCCCTAGATAAATCTGTAGATAAACCCCTAAATGAACCCCTCAATAAATCCCTAGATGAATCCCTAGAAAAAAACCCTAGATGAACGCCTTGATAAACCCTAAGATGAAACCACAATAAACCCTTAAGAGAAATATATATATATGAAACCCTGGATAAATCCCTAAATACCCCTACTTGAAGCCTCGATAAACCCCTAGATGAAACTTTGGATAAATCCATGGATGAACAATTAGACAAACCACTATATGAACCCACCCATAAACCCCTAGATGGAAACCCAAATAAACCCTTAAATGAACCCCAAGATAAATCCATATATTAAACACTTATAAACCCCTAGATGAAGCCTTAGATATAAAATCATAAATGTACTCGAGAAAAACTTTAAATAAAATTATAAATGTTACCCGAGATAAAATCCTAGATAAACCCATAGATGAAATATTAGATAGATCGAAGATGAAATTATAGACGAAAACCCTTGATGATCTCTTAGATGAAAACCCTAGATTCCCCCCTCATAAACCTCTAGTTGAACAACTAGATAAACCTATAGATGAACAACATCTTGATAAACCCCTACATAAAATCGTAGAAGATAAACAACCTCTAGATAAACTCATATATAAACCTCTAGATAAATCCCGAGATAAACTCCTAGATAATCCTCTAGATGAAATCGTAAATAAACCCTTAAATGAAACCGTAGAAAATGAATCTCTTAAATAAACCTTATATGTTATGTTACCAGATAAACTTCAAGATTAACCTAGATGAACTCCTAATAAACTCAAGATAAACTCCTAGATATTCCCCTAAAACCTAATACCCTGAATTCTAAACCCTAAATTGAATCAAAAGTAGTGTAAAAAAAGAAAACATCCTCTCATGCAATTCCCGTCTTAAAATAGAAAGAAATTAGCATGTCTACCTTTCCAGAGTTGCCATTGTATTGTCACGGCCTTCAAAAAAATAAAATAAGTAACAAATGATGTTCACCGTTGCATACCACAGGGGGATATATCTTTATATGGGGGGGGGGGGGGATGTATCGTGTGCGGGCGAACGGGTAAAAGTCAAAATAGCTTCAAATCGAAAAGTGATCAACATAAAAAATTGTAGATATCGTCGATACGAACAAATTTCATGTTGAACACTTTTTGATTTGGAGCAGTTTTGACCTTCGATTTGGGGATCGAAATCTGGGGCGGCGAGAGTGCTACAGTAGCACTCTCGCCGCCCCAGATTTCGATCCCCAAATCGAAGGTCAAAACAGCTCCAAATCAAAAAGTGTTCAACATGAAAGCTGTTGGTATCGACGATATCTATAACATTCATGTTGATCAATTTTCAATTTGTAGATCATCTTGACCCCCCAAAACGGCATGTCCGTACACCCGCATTTTAGGTTGCCCGCATTTGATATATGGGCCTGTGACCATATCGAGCGGCGGTGGCTTAGGCGGCAACCGGCACGACAACGGAGGTTCGGAGGCGTCTTCCCTGGTTCATCCACCTCACCCATATGTGCGGCGGCAAAGTTCTGTGCAGCCGGGGGGCGGGGGTGGCCGGCGGCAAAAAAACCGATCAAAAACGATGCGAACACAACGGCTGCCCGCGGCCTCGGGCTCGCCGGCCACCGGCCGCCCGTGGTTCTCTGATACAGTTATGAGACTACAAAAATTACAGCATCTATATATATATATATATCCACCACAACAGCCAACAGGGATGAAGACAGACGAAAGGTTGTCTGATATCCATTACATCAAAAACTCCAAAGGCCAGCAACAATGGCGGAAACACAGCAGCAGCAGCAACAACAACACCATTCAAAATCAAATTTTGAACGAACTAAAAACTCATGTACTGGTTCCTCAATACCGGCGGCGGGCTAATATACACCCACAACAGAGAAACCACGATTGAAATCAATCCCGACCACACAAAAACTATGGTCGGCACCTTCCCCTTCTTCCCCATCAACCCCTTCGCAAACGGATACAAATGGCAGAGCACCCACAGACTGAAGAACGATCCCCCCATCAGCTTACTCCACCGCGGAAACTCGCTGTAAATCGCCCTCGCAAACGCCACCGCCATGGCGATCACGTTCACCATCATGATCGTCACCGGCGGCACCATCAACAGGCTCCATTTCACAATGTACAGCTCCGCGAACTCGTTCTCGTTCTCGTCGTTCGCCGGCTTCGACGTCAGCGTGAAGGAGATGTCCACTCCGGCGACAACTTTCAGCAGCCCTTGAAGAACGGCCGCAGGGTGCGCGCTCGTCCCGCCGATGACCCAGAATTGCTCGTTGCGCCACCAGTCGTGGAGCGTGATCCCCGACCACTTGATCTCCAGCAGAGCCAGAAGACAGAGCGTGACGGTGATGACCAGGAGAAACACGAGGAAGGAGACGCTCATGGATTGGACTATGAACTTGCCGGAGAAGAGAGACACCGCTGGAAGAACGCAGTATATGAGCAGGAAAATCGAAGTGAAGGGATACATTCCGGCGTTGAAGTAGGCCACCCGCTGAAGAAACTTCATCCTCCTCGACGCGAACAGAGCATTGTTCCTCGAGAAGAATATCTCCACCGAGCCGGTGGCCCACCGGAGAACCTGGTGCAGCCGGTCGGTGAGGTTAATCGGCGCCGTTCCTCTGAAGGCGTCTCGTTTAGTGACGCAGTACACTGATCTCCATCCCCTGTTATGCATTCTGTAGCCGGTGACGACGTCCTCCGTCACAGAGCCGTAGATCCAGCCCACCCGTTTCCCCCACTCTGTTTTGTTTTCGTAGTAGCACGAGATCACTGAAATGGCCTCCGCCACCGTGGAGGCGTCGAGAGGCTCCCGGGGGACGGCCAGGGATCCCGCCGGCCTGCCGATGTGAGTTCCCGGCAAGTCTTGCAGCAGCCGGCCTTGGTACTCCGCGACTGGAATCGACGCGCCTAAAATTGAGGAGCTTCCAAACATCTTCGGCAGAAGGGAACAGGATTCAACATCATCATCTTCTTCTTCTTCTTCGTTGTTCTCTGAATCAGTCTTCTTCCCCAAAGTTGGTTTCTTTAGAAAAAGTTTGATCTTCTTCCTCCCAAGCCAGCCGCGGCGCTCCGTCGCGCGAGGAGGACTGAATCCGTAGAGCGCCGTTCGCCGGAAAATGCAGCCGGTGCCGACATACATGGGGCCTTGCAGGCCATCCATGGCCCTCATCGTGACATCAAAGAAGACCAGATTATGATTCGCATAACGGTCATTTGGGTCGATTCCTTCGAACCTCTGAGGAAATTGAACGAAGCAGACGCGATCGCCGCCGCTGTCCAGCATGAAGCACATCCCCTCCCTCATCGCCTGAGAATTGTGGACGTAGTGGTCGCAGTCGAGGTTGAGTATGAAAGGGCCGTTGGACATGATGGCGCTGGTTCGAACCAGAGCATTCATGGCTCCGGCCTTCTTGTTGTGATCATAGCCCGGCCTCTTCTCCCGGGAAACGTACACCAGCATGGGAAGCCGGATGTCGACGGCGGCGGTGTTGATGAGGCCATCTTTGCTCTCCTCGCCTCCCATCACCGGTTCAGAGTTCGGCGGAGCAAGCAATGCCTGTGATTTTCAACGTTAAAAACAGAGAATACAGAGTCCTCCAAAACATGGTGTTTTGGCATTTTACAGTGCGAAGTGTCAACACAAGTCGTAAGATTTGGTTTCATACCTGAATGATTCCGGCATGATCGGCTCTTGAATGTTCAGATTCTGCAGAGGACCAAGTTCCCGGCCAGTGGGATCCGTCACTCATCCAAGTGGCCTTTGGAACTTTAAGTTGCTCGGAGAGAGACCCTGAAATCTCTTCATGCTTCTTCTTTGCCCGGAGATCTTCGTGAGCATTGTAAGCATCAGACCTCCTCCTTATGGACTCGGGCAGAGAGTTGATTCGGACTTTAAACTCATCATACTCTCGCTTCACTCTCCTTCTCTCCCTAACAAAATCAAGTCTTACTTTGTTCTTGAAAAAATCTCTGGTTTGGCTGAAATAAGCCTCTGGATTTCTCGGCTCGATCTCGTGCTTTCTGCAGAAGGGTACCCAGGTTTTCGCAAAGCTCGCGGTTTCTGCGAGAGATTCAAATGTGAGGAGGGAGCCGCCGTCGTCGGAGAGGTAGCAGGCTAGTTTCTCGACGGGGTAGTCCACGGCGAGGATGGAGAGAACCGTGTTTGCGGTGGCTAAAGGAGGCTCCTTTTCAGGATCTGCTGTCGAGACGAAGACGTCCACGCCGGGGAGATCGGATCTTCCTTTCGGATTGCGCAGGCTCGGGGATTCGAATCTTTCTTTGAGGACGGAGAGATCGGTGGCCCTGTTTACAGGGCAGAGTTTGGGGAGCTGGTCGAGAAGCCAGGAGACGGCGAACCAGAGCTCGCAGGCAATGGACATGGCCCAGAGCCAGATTGCTTCGTGATTCGGGTGCCGAATCCGCCATGCCAGGAAGAATCCCAGGGCTACAAGGCGCAGCACTATAAGCAATCTGAAACAACAACAAAAACAGAGACGATGCAATCAGTAAAAACATCAAACAATCAAGTTACAAATTTGGGAGAACAATTGTATTACACCTGTAAGGGCTGATGATTGCCTGAGAAACACTTATCTTCCTCGTCAGCGGTCTCTTGCCATTACAACTAAAGTTGGGCGGCTCCTCGAATCCCTTAAACCCTCCTCCTCCTCCCCTGGCTCCCCCGCCGCCGCCGTCCTTCGGCCACACTGCGTTTCCGTAACCGTAAGTCCCCTTCGTCTCGAAGAGCCACCGGCTGTGGTCGAAATCCGCAGGGCCTTTGACGGACTTCATCATCGACAGCCTCCGGCCATAGCCGAACTCTGCGACGGAG
This sequence comes from Platanthera zijinensis, assembly GCA_039513925.1. NCBI lineage: Eukaryota > Viridiplantae > Streptophyta > Magnoliopsida > Asparagales > Orchidaceae > Platanthera > Platanthera zijinensis. The sequence goes on from CM077079.1 coordinate 276,244,302, forward strand.
GTCAGGGGAAGAACTTCTTCCTCGGCATCGCACTCCGAATCATCTTCTCCGTTCACCTTATACTTCTCCTTACATCCGGGGCATTTCCCGCCATTACCGCCGCAATCATCGTAGCAATCTTTACAGATCAAATACCCGCATTCGCATGGATATTTCTTTGATTTGGTACAAAAGGGGTCTGCATCGCATCCGTTCATCTGGCAGAGTATTTTGGCATGGCTGGGAGCCGGGGGGCTGTCTGCGGAAGAACAGAGGACATGGCCTCTGGTGACGCAGTTGAAGCCGCCGGTGAAGAGGGTTCCGGAGACGTAGGATTTTCCCGGCATGGGCGCCGATTCTGGAGCGGCTGATGAAAGATGATGCTCGGGGGTTGCGGGGATTTGAACGGTGTATCGGAGGAATTCGGTGCTCTCAGCCTCCTCTGCGGTGCTGTACCTTCTTCCGCCGCTGCTGGAAATCCGTCTGGGAGTTGGGGAGGTGGTGGTATTGTCTGTGGAGAAGGAGCGGCCCGGTGCTGGACTGCTCGGCCCCATGCTTCTGCGATGGGTGACTCCGCCGCCGGTGCCGCCGGAAGCGACGGTTATGGTCACGGGAGACGCCGTAGAAGATGACATTTGAACCATTGCTGGTCGGAAGAGGTGATTGAGAAAGCAAGATGGAAGAAGAAGAAGAAGAAAGGGGGAAGAAGAACAAGAAGTTCGATTTGAAGCTTGGGGAACGGCTACTTTTCTTTCCATCAGAGAGCCGTTACGAAGCTTTGATGGGCACGTGATGGGAGAGAGACTTTTTAACTTCAACGGTCAAAGGAGCGTTGTGGCCAATCCGGAGATGGGATCCAACGGATAGAACTTGGATTATAACGGTCGATTTTTTGCGCGGTTCAAATTTGGAAGCTGTGCGAGCTCATCTGGGCCCGTTCATGATGAAGAAGACTCTGATAAAACCTCTGTGCTCTCAAACTAATAAATAGTTAATACTATCCTATGAAAATATAAAAAAATGCAAAATTATCAAATTGGTCTCTAGATTTTGGGATTTTTTTTCAAATCAGTCCCTAAGCTTTCAAATGATTCAAATAGGTCCCTAAACTATTAAAATCACTTCAAAGTAATCTCAAAGTGATTTTTCGTTTCTTTTTTTTCTCATTTAATTAAATTTTCATTTCACTACAATATTACTAATATTAGATAATTCTAAAAAAATGATTATAAAATTATAAAAAATAAAACATTTTAATTTACTCAAGCACCCAGTATAAGCTGCCACAAAACAATTTTCACATTAACTGCATCTGTTTTAGAGCGAAATATGTCTTGTAAGCAAAATCCTAAAACAAAACCATAAAACAAAATCCGGCGAGCAAAACAAAATACCCTAAAATACTGGTCGGGGAAATAAAAGACAGCGAGAGAAATGGAGAAAACTTACCATTTCAATAATGTCGGCGGGGAGGATGGATGAGCTCCGGCGAGCAGAACTGCAAGGCCTTGTACAGGGTCTGGAAGATCGGCTATCGGATGGAGAAAATGAGAAGTGGGGGGGGGGGGGGGGGGGGGGAGGAGTAAATAATATATTAAAAAAATAAGATATTATAATAATTAAAATCCCTTTGGGATTACTTTGAAGTGGTTTTAATAGTTTACGGATCTATTTGAATCATTTGAAAATTTAAAGACTGATTTTAAAAATGTCCCAACGTTTAGGGGCCAATTTGATACTTTTGCCTTATAAAAAATATATGGGCACACGTGGAGTGTGTGTATGTGTGTGTGCATGTGTGTGTGCATGTGAGTGTGTGAGAGAAAAGAAAAAAAAACTTGGCCTCTAGAGAGAACTTGAAGATGGAGAGTTAGGAACTATGGAGGGCACAAAAAGGGCGAAGAAGCACAATATGAGTTTTAAGCCAGGTTCAACATTGTATTCGCGACAGTGAGTTGTCATTAATTCATGATGCGATCATAACCATCCATGCGGGCACTTTTGGGGCATCGGATTGCATATTGATATTGTAAGACTTTGAAAGTGTCCTAAGACAGGACTGTCGGGGCCTGTGGCATAAGCATGACTTCATAGTCAAGATCTCCATGCAAATACCGAGTGGTGTGACGCAAAAGCTTTGTGCAGCTTTACTACTACGAGGGCTTTTGGATCCTAGAATGGTGGCTGAAGTGCTGTCACCGGATATGAACTGAATGGATGAAGACGGGAATGTGCTGCAAGGAAGATGCAAGAAATGATGGTAGTAATGAATGCGGCCCGGGAGGTAGCGAGAATAGGATATGGTCATGTTTGGGGTTGGTCGACACATGCGAGCGGCAAAGGTGCTGCACATTGCTCTAGCAATAACCATAATATATAGAACGAGGCTCGAGCGTTGAGGCAAAGGCCTAACATTTGGGATAGAGTTGAGGCTTGGTTATTGTTAGAACAAGTTGAATCCCAAACTATGTGAAGCAGCAGAGCTGAGCGAAATTCAAAGAATGAGAAAATGGAGTCTGCCGGGGCATGTAATTGCGCAGAGGATGTTTTCACGATGTACAGGAACCATTATTTTCTATGGCACAAACAGATGAAGGCTCTGTTTGGGGGGACTTTTTTTCTCCGGTCAAGCGGTTACGACAGCATGAACCGGACCATAATTATGTTCCGGTTCATGCAGTTGTAACCGCTTGACCGGTGAAAATAAGTCCCCCCAAACAGAGGCGAAATAACTTGTTCTCCTCTTAGGTGAACCAAACTGGAACCTACTACACATGACCATAGAGGAATTATTTGATCTAGTTTTTATTGTAGAACCATGAATAACAATAGTTCAAGCACAAATCGTTTAATTCTAAACCCCAACCCAAAATCAAACCACAACATATTTATTTACATTCAAAGAAATAAACTTAAGAAATCTGTTTATATGTTATAGAATTGTATGTATTAGACAATCCACTGACTAGGGCTTCATTTTGCGCGATGGTAATGAACCATCATTCGTGAAAACCCAACCTCACCTAAAAAAATTCATGCTTGTTACTACTAGCTGTAATGACCAAAATAGCCTGATAAAAGATTATGAGAACAATGCTTGTCACTACACATAAAACCCAAATATCTGATCTAACAGAAAATAATGATATACCGTGAGGAAGAGCAATTGCTATATATGGCCGCGCAATGAAATGCCCTAAAATATTATACGGCACGGCAAATGCTTATTATATACACAATACAAATCCCTGATATGAAATATGAAGTTTAGAGTGCATAAATGAGAGACACGCGGAGGCCAAAACCGAAACAAACGAACGAAATACTGAATAGGACATTCCCAGTGGAAGATTGGAAGAAAGTATGGTCGATGTATCGTTAAACCATTTCCGACTCCTTATGCCATCCCCGAATCAGTCTATCTATCTATCGAATATCAATCGTAGCTGGCATTCAAGAACTTCAGCAGCTCGCTGCGATTTGTTTCCGCCTTCTTGTCCTCCTTCGACTTGTCGAGCTTCAACTGAATCTGGAGAAAGGGATCAAAAACTCAAACTGTGGTTATAGGCAATCACGGAAAGCAATGCGACGGATAAGGGATCAAAACATCACCTTTTTACCGGAGACAGCGCTACGGCGAACGCCATCATCCTTTTCGCGCCCGAGGAACTGAAGAAAGAGGGCAGGAAAAGAAAATTCAGGCATGTTAGAGAACAACAGTGGGCAGAAGATTCTAGAAGAAGACCTTTGAAAGCTGAACAGGGCTGCTACTCCGCTGGGTCTGGTCCTTCTGTGTAATAGCTCTCAATGCCATAGATAACACCCAGCAAACAAAACAGTTCCAAGTCCAGTCCCATCAACCCAATACAGATACCAGCTCCAATGTCAAAGAGCCAACCCAAACAAAGGAGGCAGTAAATAATGTGAGGACACCAAATATTCACATTAAACAAAATTATAAAAAAAAAATTTCAAGCTGTTAAATAACAAAGACTCGGAGGTTTATATATACATCTGTATTATCTTTATGATATATATATCTATATATATATATGTTTGCATAATTACAATTGCACCCCCATTTACTTTGAAATTACAAAAACCTCCCGTATAAGAGAACATTTCATAATATTCATGCACAAAAATATCTCTTTGAAAATGTATTCCAAGGGCCATAGATGTTAGGAACTGTAAATTTACAAGGGAGGTGTTGGTAACTTTCAAGAAGTTTTGGTAATTATTCATATATATATATATATATATATATATATATATATACAGATTAATGAATTTCGCGCAGCGCTTTTTGCTCTAAAAAACGCGCTCCCGGAAAAACGAAAAATACACCCTCTAAACAGCATTTTTAGAAAAAGTGGTCAACATGAAAGTTGTAGATCTCGACGAGATCTACAACTTTCATGTTGACCACTTTTTCTAAAAATGCTGTTTAGGGGGTCTATTTTCAAAAGCGCGAAGGGGGTTCCGCCCGGTAAATATTACGAATTTTTTTACCGGGCGGAACCCCCTTCGCGCCTTTTGAAAATAGACCCCCTAAACAGCATTTTTAGAAAAAGTGGTCAACATGAAAGTTGTAGATCTCGTCGAGATCTACAACTTTCATGTTGACCATTTTTTCTAAAAATGCTGTTAAGGGTGTGCTTTTTTCATTTTTCCGGGAGCGCGTTTTTTTGTCCAAAAAGCGCTGCGCGGAAATTCAGTGCCCCCATATATATATATATATATATATATATATATATATATTAATGAGTGCATAGAGAGAGAGGGAGAGCTGCTCAGGTGCGAACTCCTCCCCGTGCGCACAGTGCGAACTCCAGAACACAGCCGGCGGATCATTTTGGGCGGCCGTGATCCACTTTGCTGAAGCCTCAACACAGCGGCGGCCGGCGGCTGTGGAAGGAAATCAACGGCTGGGTTTTTGAGTTCGCACTGTGTGCACGGGGAGGGGTCCCCCCCCCCTCCTCTCACTCTATTGTTAGACCGTATTCCGTTATATATTTGATTATGATGTATTTTCCCTATATATAGGGGGCCCCTCTATTGAATAAATTTATCTTCTGCCCTAATTAACATGGCATCAGAGGGTGCGTGCGGCTAAGACTCCTCGCAATCGGCTTCCGCTCGATCACCGCCTCCTCTTCCGTCGGGCTCCAGCACCGCTCCCGTCGGCCTCCCTCTCACCCTCTTTGTCCCTCTCTTTCTCTCTCTATCATTCTGAGGCTCGCTGCCCTCCTGCAACGTCGATCGGCGCTCGACAACATGTCGGCCGAATGGCGTTGATGCCTCCCCGGACGGGTCTGCGGTAGTCCGATTGACCTCAAACTTCAGCAAAAGTTTCGCTTTGCCTACCTTATCCCCTCTCAAGTTTTGTGAGATTCCAATGGTTAGATGTCTTCCAATCTTCGATCTAGAGTTTCCTTTGTTGTCATGGATCATGACTTCTAATCCTCCATTGATGCTTGTTCGCTCTTCTTCTCTTTGACGGGGTGTTCTTCTCTACCCTATTCAATATTCGTGGCAGTTTGGTTGCATTTTGTTTCCACGTCGAAGATTAGTGATTCTGGTACTCCCACGACCCCCGCTAGATCTACCCGGGCTGGTCAAGATCACCTCTATTCGCAGCTTGCCACAATCAGCCTTGATGACATCAACTATTTGGCTTGGTCCCGTTCTATTACCCTTGCCTTGAAGAGTCGACATCTTTTTGGCTACATCAATAGCACCACCACTGCTTCGGCTCCGACTTCTACTGCTTGGCCAAAATAGGAGTCAGAAAACTCTCTTGCCATGTCATGGATTATCAAATCCATGCAGGAATCGATTGCATGGAATTATCTTTTCCTGGATACTGTTGCAGACATATGGAAGCGCGCTGAGTCTATCTATTCCCGTAAGGGGAATGCGGCCCAAATCTTCCAGCTTCGCCGCAAGATTGGGAATCTCCATCAGGGGGATCGTCCTCCTTCAGCCTATTACCTTGAGTTTACTCAGCTCTATCAGGAGTACGATCATTTTGACTCTCTCGTTATTGTGTGTAATGCGGATGCATTCTTATTGAAGAATCACAAATATATAAATCGGGTATTTGAGTTCCTACATGGCTTGCACAGAGATTTTGATAAAATTACGGTCCTAATCTTGGGGCGTGTTCCTATTCCCTCACTTCTTGAGGTTTACAATATTGTTCAACAAGAGTTTGATCGACGACAGTCTTGGACCACCTCCAACCTTCCAGAGGGATCTGCTCTAGTGGCTCATCAGCCCCATTTTGGCAGCCGCATTTCTCGTGATTTCAAGCCTAAGCCGACAGATAGGGATCACCTCATATGTGACTATTGTGGCAAGCTTCGTCATACTCGGGATACTTGTTATAGCCTTCATGGCTTTCCTCCTCCTCGAGGTGGTTCGACTTCTTGTGGTGGACACAGTTGTGGTAGGATACCAAGCCGATCTCCTCACTCTGCTCATCTGACTGAGACTTTCGGTGGTGATTCTTCTCAGTCATCCTCCTTTGCTGAAGAGATGCATGCCCTTCGTCGTTTGATGCACGACCTTACTACTGAACATATTGATGCCCCTATGTCATGATTTGCTCTTGCCCACACTGGTACTTCGAGTGCCAACTCCGCTTTTACTAGCCCTACTAAATGGATTATCGATTCAGGCGCCACCGATCACATGACCCGTTCTGCTTTAGGTTTTGTATCATATTTCCCTCTTTCAGGCAAAGGGATAAAGTGAAGATTGTTGATGGATCCTTCTCTAAAATTGTTGGGAAATGCTTCATTCTTTGTTCTTCTCTCACTTTATCCTTTATACTTCATGTTTCAACGCTCACCCGTAGTCTACTTTCTGTTAGTCATTTGACTAATTCTTTTCACAGCTCCATTAACTTTTTTCCTTCTCATTGTCTTTCAGGATCCTAAGACAAGGCAGGTGATTGTCTCTGGCAACATGAAGGAGGTATGTACGTGTTCGACTCCTCTTCCAAGGCTACGCCACCGCAAACTCTCCACTCTTTGTAGACCTTGACCTTGCTTACTTGACATCGTCGTCTTGGCCACCCTTCCGTTGTGACCATGCAACATTTATTTTTTGTTTTTTCTTCGTGTTTTTAAAATTTTGTTCGTGACATCTGTGTTGTTACGAAACATCATCGTACTCAAGTCATCATGTGTCATTACCTAGTACAACTCCTTTTCATATTATTCATTCTGACGTGTGAGTCCATGCTCTGTTGCCTCTATTTCTGAATGTTTTTGATTTATTACATTTACTGACTTTCTCCCGCACAATTTGGGTTTATCTAATGCAAACTAAAAATGAGGTTATTTTTATCTTCCAAAAATTTCATGTCACGGTTTCTACTAAATTTTCAGTCATTATTAAAATCCTCCGTAGTGATAATGGTCGGGAGTATATCAATGCTCCATTGCAGGACTACCTTGTTGCTCATGGCATTCTGTATCAAACCTCGTGTGTCCACTCTCCATCTAAAAATGGAGTTGCTGAACGCAAGAACAGTCACCTCTTAGAGGTGGCTCGATGCTTACTCTTCACTATGAACCTCCCAAAATACTATTGGGGAGATGTCTTCTCACAACTGTCTATCTCATAAATCGCATGCCCTTTTAAGTACTGGGACATTAAACCCCTCTTACTTCCTTAGGGATGACACCGACCTCTCTACAACATAAAACTTTTGGTTGTCTGTTTCTCTCGTATACAACTCTTCGGGTAGGTCCAAGCTTGACCATCGGGCCCTTAAATGTGTGTTCATTGGCTATTCACCCACTCAGAAGGGGTATAGGGGTATAAATGTGACCATCTCCCGACTAAAAGGATTTTTGTCACGATGGAGATCTCATTTCGTGAACCTGAACCTTATTACGTGACATCATTTCAGGGGAAGCACACATATACGAGTGAAGTGAGCTCACCTATTTTACCCTTATCGATTCCTCCTTCATATTTTTTACCTATTGGTAAGACTCCCAATCAGGGGAGCCTCCTTATAAATAAAAGGAGTTACAGGTGTACACCAGACGGAGTAGAGCAAACACACAGACTCATCCTACGCCACTTGCACCAATGCAGGCTTCATCAACGGATCCTTCTGAACTTCCCATCGCCCATCGAAAAGGTACCCGATCTTGCACCCAACACCCGCTATCTCGTTATGTTTCTTATGAGGCTCTAACTTCTTCCTACAAAGCTTTTGTATCCTCCCTCACTTCTGTCTTCATCCCATCCACATGGCAAGAGGCTCATGGGCATCAACAGTGGAAAGAGGCTATGATTGAGGAAATGCATGCTTTGAAAAAGAATTGTACCTGGGACCTAACTCATCTTCCGCCTAGAAAGAAGATCGTCGGTTGTAAGTGGGTGTTTACCATAAAGCTGAACTCTGAAGGTTGGGTTGAACGATTCAAAGCAAGGTTTGTCGCAAGGGGGTATACTCAAACTTTGAGAATTGGTTATCAAGACACTTTTTCCTCCGTTGCAAAAATGAACTTCATACGAGTTTTGTTATCATGTGCTGCGTGCAAGGGTCGGGAACTTAACCAACTGGATGTGAAGAATGCTTCTCCAGGTTTTTCCTCTTCCGAATTTGAAGGGAAAGTGTGTCAGTTAAAAAAGACACTTTACAATTTGAAACAATCTTGGAGGACTTGGTTTGGTCGATTCCACGAAATCATGATTTCACTTGGATACAAACAAAGTCATGTTGATCATACTTTGTTTATTAAACGAAGAACAAATCTAATAATTGGTCTCAATGTCTATGTTGATAATATCGCCATAACAAAAGATGATATTGAAGAAGTAAAAGCTTTGAAGGTGAATTTGGCAAGGAAGTTTGAAGTAAAAGATCTGGAGAAACTGAAGTATTTTTTGGGAATTGAGGTAGCACGATCTAAACGGGGTATCTTCATCACCTAGAGAAAATACACCCTTGATTTGCTGGAAAATTCTTGTATGAGTGATTGTAGATCTGTTGATACACCAATAGAGGTGAATCATAATCTTGGAAGAGATGATATATATATATATACATATATACGAGTGACAGTGCGCGGGGGCCCCCGTACCCCGTGCAACAGTACCCGACCCGCGTGAAGTATTTCTTGGGAATCGAGATAGCACGATCTAAACGGGGTATCTTCATCACCTAGAAGAAAATAAACCCTAGAATTGCTGGAAAATTCTTGTATGAGTGGTTGTAGATCTGTTGATACACCAATGGAGGTGAATCATAATCTTGGAAGAGATGATATATATATATACATATATACGAGTGACAGTGCGTGGGGGCCCCCGTACCCCGTGCAACAATACCCGACCCGCGGCGGGGGGCTTCGCCCTCCCCCTGGCGGTTCTTTAATTTTTTAAAATTTAAAAAACTTGTATATTCATATAAAATATAATCATAAAATATTTTTCTTAATTTTTTTCTAATCTAATTTAATAAATTATTAAATTATAAAACAAAAAATTTAAAGAAAATACCGTTGTGGGGGGCGGAGCGGTTCAGGCGCGACGACATTTGCAAGTGGATCGGTTCATTTTTGCCGAAACAGGGAGTAAGGCCTTTGGCGGGATGGAGGGAGGAGGATTTTGGGGGAATTTCTATTTGCAGCATACGATCCTATGATCCCAAATTAGTGAACTATATATGACGATCCAGATTAATTCCATGATTTTTTATTTCATTGCTATTGGCATGCCACAATATTTCTTTTTAATATAATATAGATATAGATATATACACACACACACAAACATATATATATATATATATAATATATATATATATTAATGAGTAAAATTATAGATTGTGACTTCCTTTCAAATCAAACTATTATGGAAATATCTGTAAATTTAGGGTTTCTATGATACAAGCCACGATAATTAGGTCCACGCACTTGGGCGCGACCACAAAACACATGCTCAAAATATAAAATAAGCGACACATCATTAAATTGAGCATACGTGAAATGTAAAAATATATGGCACGACATTTAATTAAACATATAGATAATGGATCGTGTGGACCTATAACACTGTGTAGCGCCATGTTGTCTTTATTTAAGAAACCTTCAGGTCATAGGAGTAAGGACTAAATGAATGGACTAAATGAATCTTATTCTCTCTCTCTCTCTTAGTTCTCTCTTCTCATCTCTTCCTATTCAAGCAAGGGTAAAGGTTGGGTAAAGCTCCCATATTCCGCCTTAGTTCCCCTTCTCCGACTGAGCACAGCTCCCTTATACCCACCTCCCTCACTACCTTTGATCATCCCTCAGATGAGTTGCCCGGGTGCTATGGGTTTAGCCCATAACAATGTGTTACTAATATTTTCTTTCGAAAAAATTTCAGGTTTTTTGGGATATACATGACTCATCCTTTGTATGCTTACTATGCTAGTTCTTAGGATTTTGAACCTATAAGTACGATTAATATATTTTTATTAATGAGATACACAGATCAAATATTTTAAAATATCTCTAGCATGTCTCCGACATTTGAGATTTTACAACTCCAACCGACATGTCGCCAACATATGATATTTACAACATTGGATAATAGTAATCAGTATAAGCAGTCGTAACTCGATAACCGACATGCCTAAACAATATAGAACTAGAAACCACGGGTATTAGAAGGCGGAACAACATAGAAAATCACAGCTACAAAAATTAATAATACTGATAAACAACAAAAATAGACAATAAATAAAAGCAATAACAATAATATATAAACCAACTAATAATATACATAACAACAACACTCAAGCCTTTATCCCACTATAGTGGGATCGGCTATATGGATCCTTTGTCGCCATTGTGCCCTATCTTTTGTCATAATCTCACTAATACCTAAGTACATCATGTCTTTCCTTACCGTTTCATTCCAAGTCTATATTGGTCTACCCCTCTCGCGTTTAACATGCCTAGTGACTAGACTCTCATAACGCCTAACAGGTGACTCTAATGGTCTCCTTTGTACGTGTCCAGACCATCTTAGATGAGCTTATCGCATCTTTTCTGCAATTGGTGCTACCCCTGTCTTATCCCTGATACTTGCATTCCTAATTTTATTCAATCTCGTGTGTCCACACATCCACCTAAGCATTCTCATCTCCACAACTCCCATTTTTGCTCATGTACACAATTCACTGCCCAACACTCAGAATCATAGAACACTGCGGGTCTAATTGTAGTACAGTGAAACTTGCCCTTAAGCTTTAGTGGTACTTTACGATCACATAAGATCCCTGACGCGCCTCTCCACTTCAACCAACCCGCTTGGATTATTCTATGTGTCACATCCTTATCAATATCTCTATCTTTTTGAACTATCGATCCAAGATATTTAAAACACTCACTACGGGAAATATCTTGATCACCCAACTTAATAACGAAGTCATCCGACCTTCTGCTAAATTTAAGCTTCATATACTCCGTCTTTGCCCTGCTCAACCTAAAACCCTTCTTTTCTAAAGTATCCCGCCAAGATTTAAGTTTTGCGTTTACACCCGTGCGCGTCTCATCAACCAAAATGATATCATCCGCAAACAATAAACACCAAGGTATTGCTTGTTGGATGTCTGGTGAGCTCATCTAAGATAAGGGTAAAGAGATAAGGGTTTAAAGTTGAACCTTGATGTAAGCCAACAGTGATAGAGAATTCCTGTGTTAATCCTCTAGATGTCCTCACCTTTGTCACTGAATTTGTATACATATCTTTGATTTTGTCAATATATGATATATTTACACCTTTCTTTTTTAAGACTCTCCATAAGATCTCTCTTGGAACTCTATCATAAGCCTTCTCAAGAACAATAAACAACATATGAAAATCTGGTTTTCTTTCTCGATAGCTGTCAATAGTCTCCTCAAGATGTATAGCTTACATGGTCGACCTCCCTGGCATGAATCCAAATTGATTCTCCGAGATATTAATCTCTCATCTTTATCTTCTTTTTATTACTCGTTCTCATAGTTTCATGGTATGACTCATCAATTTAATTCCTCTGTAATTAATGTATATCCCCTTTATTTTTATACAAAGATACCAAGATATTTTCTCTTCATTGGTCTGACATCTTCTTTGACTTCAATATCTTTTTAAAAAAACATGTAAGACACAAAATTCCTTCATTTTTTAGACATTTCCATACTTCGATGAGTATATCGTCTGACTCAACTGTCTTTCCATTTTTCATCTTATTTAGAGCATCTTTTACCTCTGATACTTGAATTTTACGATAAAATGTTATGTTCTTATACTTCTCAGATTTACTTGGCTCTTCCAAGTTCAATTCATTTTTCTTTGTTTCATTATAGAGTTGATAAAAATATCTTTTTCATCGTTCTTTAATATCCACATCAACCGTCAAAATTGTATCTGTCTCAGCTTTTATGCATTTTACTTGACTTAAATCTCTTGTCTTTCATTCTCTAGCTCGAGCAATTTTATATATGTCACACTCTTTATCTTTGGTATCTAGTCGCTTATAAAATTCTTCGTAAGCTTGACCTTTTGTTTTACTTGTCTGTTTAGCTTCTTTTTTGACGACTTTATATTTGGCTAAGTTTTCACCATTTCTACATGTGTAGAGTGATTTATAGCTGACCCTCTTTGCCCTCACTTTGTCTTGCACTTCCTCTTTCCACCACTAATATTCTTTATTTGGGGGCGCACGACCTTTTGATACTCCAAGTACGTTCTTTTCACTTATCCTTAAATGTAAAGACATAACTTTTCATGAGACATTAGGATCAACATAAGGATCATCAACTAGTTATTCCATAACTTTCTTCTTGAAAGCAACCTGTTTTTCCATCTTCAAGTTCCTCCACCGAATTTTTTGTAACATTTTTGTTCTTGTCTTAAATTTATTATATTTAATTTGTACATCTAACACCACTAATCTATGTTGTGTTGTCAAACTTTCTCCTTGTATGACTTTGCAATCCTTACAAATCATTTTATCCATTTTGCGAGTCATGAAATAATCAATTTGTGATTTAGTTGGTCCGCTTTTAAACGTAATTAAATGTTCTTCCTTTTTTTATGAAAAACCTAATTAATACAATTAGCTCATGTGTTAGGATAAAGTTTAAAATAGTTCATCCTTCTTCATTCCTTCTCCATATTCAAATCCTCCATGAATGGTTGTGTAATCTACATTTTCCTTTTTTATATGTCCATTTAAGTCTCCTCCTATGAATTTTTTTTCTCTTTGTGAGATTTCTCTTACTAAATCATCTAAATCTTCCCAAAATTGCACTAAACCACATAATAATATATAAACCACAAGGATAGACAGCTGGGAATCAAAAAACGAAATATATGAACCTGACAACAGTAAATACTCAAGAATTTATAAACCTGACAACAACTAGAACATAAATTCAGTAATCCTACGACAATAAGCAACTAGATCATAAATCCATTCACAGAGGTGCTAGTCGATAAATACTAGGGTATAAATCAAAAACTTAAAACTCACAGTTCATCTAATTACGGAGAGGAAGAGAAGAAAACAAAGAGGGAGAGCCCAAGAAACTATATAAGCAATAAGAGATTCTTCATGACAGGAAGAAAATCCCTAAGCCGAAAGCAATAAGGGGAATGAGAATCAAGAGTTTGCCCTCAATGCCTACGAAAAATAAAATTGAGAAGCATGAGTAAATTGATAGCAATTTAGGTGTCGTGTAAATGGTTTTAACTGGTAATTTATGCTTAAAAAAAGAGGTTGTGTAATTCTCACATCATAACTGATACATTGACCAACTTAATTGACTTGTCAAAAGATTTCCACAACAATGGGCTTCGGTAATGGTGTGAGTGTAGATGCTAGTGGATGGTTCGGGAAGGGGCAGAATAAAGTTTTAGGGACATGGGGAGGGTGGACACTAAGAGATCAGCAGATGGTGGTTGCCAATTGGTGGACTTCCATGGAGGGAAGTCAGATGCTAGAAGAAGGATCAGGGGGGCTTGCAATGGGCTGGAGTGGAGATCATTGGGGCTTGCAATTGGGCTGGAGGAGTGGAGAAGTGGCTGGTAGGGAGAAGGACGAGGTGACAGTTAAGACGTAGAAGGCATGAGGGGTGGGTGTTGGTCATGGAAGGGGACGGTTGAGGAGTTTGGATGTTTGCGAGGAAGGCAGAGGTGGCGACAATCTAGGACTCAACACTAGGGGCAAGCGCTCGGCTGCAATGCTAAGCAGGATGACCAAACCATTCTGTATAGAAAGGTTCCTCCAATTGTTTGATATCTCCATAATCTCATGTATAACAATCTAGAGTTAAGTCAAATAAAATCAGGGGACTTTGATCATGATGATGACCCTATAAACGTCAGCGGCTTCTGATGCCACCGCCTCGATTTTTGCACATGTTTAAA